>CM060734.1:22897125-23377360 GCA_030704615.1 Takakia lepidozioides | reverse complement strand
CTCCTTCCCACTGAGTGATGTTCCACGTGCTACTCGTGGTGGACTAGTGACTTGTTCTGATCTTCTTTCGTGATGTGGAGTCAGTACACCTGACTTTGCCTTCCTCCCCCGAGATAACGTGGGGATTGAAGGGAGAGTAATCGATATTGCACTGAGCACCTTGGGAGTGTGGAATTAGAGTGAAGATTGGCTTTCTCGTCGGGCTTTATTGATTACTCTGTTACCAATCAGAAAAGTATGCTACACTAGTTATGTTTTCAAGGAATGGTGTTCAAACTATGAATATTGTCATATGATCATAGAAGCAGTAGAGTACTAGATACCCAAAGACTTGTTACAAGTCAACTACACTGAGAAGGACAAATGGTATTATCTTGTAACCCATTAAAAGGATGGTGACCATCGGTAAGGAAAGATTAAGTTGTGCTATGGATTCTGACAGGATGTGGTAATCTTGAAGAAAGGGTAGGGACCACTATAATTTTTTTTACTTACAAATGAAAAATAGGAAAGCTAAGCCGATATAGTCTGAGAGATTAGTAAGATACGCATCGGAAAGGGAAGCTTGATTGAGAGTAGAATTCCCAGAACTACAGATGCTTAATATTCTTCAATGAGAGACATCAGGACAAGCTGACACTAATAATCCAGAAGATCGAGAGACCAGATCTCTAGAAACTGAAAATACCACACCAGAAGGAACTAGTAATACACTCAACGAATGGTTACCACAAGAAAGATCTGAAGCACCTTCCACAGTAACAAGCCCAAATCGAGGTTTTACGGAGTTATTGGAGAAAAGTTTTGAGGATCTTTTTATTGAAGAAGATGAAATAATTGAAACTGCTTCTCCACAGAAAGTCACCCGAATAACACTCAAAGCTTTTAAAGATTCATTAAGTTCAGTTGGCAATTGAAAGAAAGATCCTCTGTTGTGTTGCTACTGGTAATCCGTGAAACTTTCCCAGCATGCTTTCCATTCCTTTGCTTCTGCTAACTCGTTCTCTCGTGGTTTCAGGAAATCACTGAGTAGACATCCTTCCTTGAGTTCACTGGAACTCAACATACCGTTAGTCCCCAGTATGGTCGCCAAATATTAACCGCTGCTTCATGACTTAGGTGAAATGGGCTTACTCGTGTTCCATGAATCAACATCCCTGGTACCGCTTAAGTCTGGTAACTAATCAGTCATGCTAGGAACTTAGGCGTAGTTGTATTACTACACCTGTGATTTTAAGTTCTATCTAAGCCTACAGCAGTCTATGCAATCGCAAAGAAGATCCATTCAGATGATACACATTCTCTCCATCTCACATCACTCTACACATGGTATACTTGGAAAACATGGCTTTACTTCAGAGTCCCCACATCATAGCATAAGTACACATTGAATCGCTCTGATTCCACACTGATACACTGATATTTCCTAAGTTACGTGCAGTCCTTTTCTACTCTGCTCGAAAGAGCCATTTTACATCTATAACGGTCGTTACTGTCTGTTGCTAACTGCCTACGCAAACCTAAAAAGGTTTTGCCAAAAAAGTGGCCCGTGTAGTGGCTGCGTATCGTGTGTCGTGTGCCTTAGTGGTACAGGGGCGGCCCACGGTCCCTCACTACTTCTCCTACCAATAAGCCTAATTGCGACGTGGTCGTGTGATATCGTGGTTCACAGCCCATGGCTGCTACACTCCCCACTACTGCTCCACGTGGTGGTGTGGCCCGTCCTCTGCTGTTTTTGAAAGTGCCGAGCACTTAGCCATTTCTGCCTCGTGGCCGGAGAGTGTGAAGTAGATCCTAGCACTTTAGCCGTTATCAGAAGACCACCTACTATTCCACAAAACCCTCATCCTTCCAAATAGATTGGCTTCAAATCACGCCCTCCTCGGCCACCGTCCCAACCATTTGAATGTTTTGGACTTAAAGAGCCTTTCTGGAAAAATTTCCCCGGATCTTCCATTTCTTTGAACCTCTCGCTTTCCACATGCATGTCTGAAATTGGTAGAAACATGATCTTGTGGAGCATCTCAGCACTCACCAAGATCGTCTTATCTCCTACTTTGCTCTCTCCATCTATGGTATTATAATTATGCATGAATTCACTGATCAAAGTAGAAGAGTTTGGTAATTGCCTGGACCATTGCAAAAATTCATACAATCCAGCCCGTCTAAACAATTGACGCTGCTCTGGCCCCAGTAATAAAGCATCCACGTTCAATCCCTCTATTGATTTCACCACCTTCATCGGTATTGTTGACAACTCTACATCCTCACTTGCTCTTCTCTCAATCGTCATGTATTTGCTTAACATCTTATAATTTGTTTCAAAGATATCTCAAGAAAGAAATATTTATAAGGAGGTTGCCCCGCTCCTATCTCTCACCATATCCCCCTTTTCAACTTATGAGAGAAAGAAAACTAAAAATCTTAAAATTATAACCGCCTTAACCGTCTAAAGACTAATACAAAAATACATATTATTATGAAAATAATAATAATCTCTAAAAGATATCCTGGTCAGAAAGAATAAATTATTATTGGACAGTTTAAATATTATATAATAGGTAGTTAAGTATTGAATAGTGAATAATAAATGATGAAGATGCAGTAGTTAAAGTTGAATATGAATATTGAATATTTAGAGAACGATATCAGGTAGTTATAAATGAATAATTGAATACTGAATATCGAAGAACATGTCGTTATAATTGACTATTGAATATTGAAGAACAGGTAGTTATAATTGAATACTGAATATCGAAGAATGGATATTGAGTAATGAATATTGGATATTGAAGAATGAATATTGAATATTGAATACTAAGTAATGACTGAATTAATGAAGAATTCCCCCCCTTTTATTATTAATCCCGCCCTCGGGATTAATGATAGTATATTTTTATTCGATCCCCATTAATGCGAGTAGGTAAATCCTCGCCTTCCCATGAAATTGGACGGATCCATTAGATAATGCTTCTTTTACTCGATAGGGGCCCAGCCACCTCATTTTTAACTTGCCAAGAAACTTCTGGAACCGACTGTCATAAAGAAGAACCAAATCATTAACTTTAAAGGATTTAGGTTTGAGCCTGCTGTCATAATAATCTTTCCGCCGTCTTTGGATAACTTCAATATTTTGTAACGCCTGCCTTCAAATTTCATCCAATTGTTCCAATCGGGCTAAGCATAAGGACAAAGACTCGTCATCAGAAAGACGTTCATGTATAATAATTCGCAAAGTAGGGAGTTCCAATTCCACTGGGAGGATAGCTTCCAATCCATAAACCAATTGAAATGGGGTTTGCCCAGTAGTGATTTTAAAAGCTGTGCGATAGGCCCATAAAGCGCCAAACAATTTAGTAACCCAATCATAACCCACACCCATAACTGTGCGAGTTAAAATGCCACATAATAGCCCATTGGTTCGTTCTGTCTGCCCCTTGGCTCGAGGATGATGAGTAGTCTTTCGATGCTTAATCACATATCGTTCCGTCAATGGGGCAATTGTTTCATTTATGAAATGGGTACCTCGATCACTAACCAATTCCAATGGACAGCCAAACCTCGATATTATATTTTCATACGAAAATTGGGCTACAACTTTACATCTACTGGATGATGTAATCGTTCAGAAATCGATGTTACTTCATCCAATTTTTGCGCACTCCCTTCCCCCTGCTCTTTCCGTCACCGATTATAGGGTCGAGCCCTCTTCTGCCCTCGGGTCAACACCGTATGAATGGGATACTGCTCCCCCACTTGTGTAAGGAAGTCATCCTCCAATTTCTCCTTCCCTTTTCTACAATCATAGGCACACCCCATCTCTGCAACCAACTCAATCCTCCGCACGTCGACACCAGTTTGAGCAGTAGTTGGTGGATTCGATGGGGTTGAATGTAAAGATGGAGTCCCCATGGTTTCTGTCACCGGATACGGTCTCTGCCTAACAACTGGAGCTGCTGCTCTACAGTTATTAGCCGTATGGCCTTGCAATCCACACCTTCCACAAAGCGGCATGTACTCTTCCTGCGCTCTCGGGTTGGGGCATTCATTTGCATAATGTCCTATTTCGATAACACACATGATATTGGCCATTCCTGGTCTGCCTCACAGGTCCTCCATACTAAGTGTACGGTTGTTGCTCTCCTGGTGATGGATTCTCCGGTTGTTGAAATGGAGCTCCTCTCCAAACTGGTGGTCTATTAAGTTGACTTGGAGATTGTGTCCAATTCTTGGGCGGTCGATTCTGCCAAAAGTTGCCTCCCATTTGTGGACCTTGGGTCTATCTTTGCCAATTTCCTGGGGTCTAAACTCCACCCTGATTAACACCCCAACCAGCTGTCTGTTGAGCAGCCTTCTGATTATTGGAGTTCTCCGGTGGTACTCCCATTGCAGCTTTAAGATGCCAGCACTGCAATATAGAATGATGTTTCCCGCATAACCCGCATTTATCAATCTCCGCATTGGCAACACTAGGAGGTGAAGGGCATTCTGTAGCAATATGACCATAGCCTTTACAATTTCCACACCAAGAATTTGGCCTTTGATTATTGGATTTGGGTCGGCCTTCTCTCTTCTCGGCCATTTTCACCTCCAATTCTCCAAATTTCTTAGCGAATGCCATAATTGCATCTTCCTGTGACCCTGGGGCTCGTAAAGCTAAAGTTTTGGGCGCTCTCTCCTGCACCGAAACTGGAGCATACATGCCTACCGCTTCAGGCTGGTACGTAGCTGGGGGATAAGCACTTGCCAAGCGCAACTGTTAATGGATCCCACAAACTAGTAATCATAGAGGGTTGGTTTATAGGCAGATAGTGTGTGGTAACATGCACCGTCTCCCATAATTTGAGAGCAGCTGCGGCGTGAGCGCGCTCACGTGAGCGCACTAAGCGTGAGCAAATTCCACTAATCATGAGCAGATTCCCTTAAGCGTGAGCACAAGTTAAGCGTGAGCACAAATTGGAAGTGGAATGTATAACCGTGGAAGAAGCAGGGCCTAGTTGTCGTGGACGCAACCCGGTGCCTATTGGAAGCTAACATACCATGCTGGGACCAAAGACGCCGACCTCCATGACAGAAAATGTGGGACGAATGTGTACAAAAAACTTCTCGACGAAGTAAGCATGGATTGATTGGGTTTAGGAAATGGATGAATGCGGATGAATGTTGATGATAATGACTGGATGAATGTGGCGTGAATGAGTGAAATAGGATTGCTTGTAAAAGGCCATTCATGACATGATCCCATTCATCTCATACAAAGTGAAGTCATAAGCCAATTCTGCAATACAAGATTGATCTTATTCAAGAAAGTATTGCCATTATTAACCAGCACTAAGCCCGGTACAAGTCCACGTGGTTGTAAGACAAACATGCATTGGAAAACAAGATTGAAAACAAATATTGATTGCAAAACAACATTGATCTCATTCAAAAAATGTTCCCATTAAGCAAAGGTAGCCATCTCCAAAGTCCGAGTCAGCCAGGTTTGGGTAACAATGACAAGGACGGCAAACCGGCAGAGTTGCAATTTAAATCCCGACTACATCTCAATTTATACCCGAAGTATCTCTCTGTAGCAGTGTATGAACGTCACTGGGTCCTATCGTACATTGGTGAATGTACGTGTCTCGTTTAGGATCGCAAAACATCCTCCAAATGTAGATGTAGTAAAGATGCTTACACGGGACAAATTTCACTCTCTTCCCAAGAGAGCTTGAGAGTGTGTTCTGAAAGTCCGGACAAGTGCAGTTAGGGAAATCGCCAATAGTAATCTCATAGGTCCTGACATGAACAACCGATCTAGAAGTCGCCATGGTACACTCGCCCATACCCTGGCAAAGGAACATTCACAATTTGGGTGACGCGACACTGTAGGGTTCTAGCAGACTCCATCTTGCACTCATTGTCTGCACCAGCCTCAACCTGACGTACCGCCTTTCCATTCCTTTTTGTGGGCCTATCGTTGCCATGTCGAGGACGTGCCGGAAAGTTGAAAGGGAAAGCCATTGGGTTAACCGGTGTTACGACATGATGGACTCTTGGAAGGCGAAACCCGACCTCCTCTAGCATGTCAATTTCCAGTCTGGAGAGTGCGGTTCCTAACCTCACTGGCCACACGGCTGGAATTTGAGGCTTCATTATCACAGATTCCCGAACGGTCCCCATGACACAACGCACAATGTCATCCGGACAGAACCAAAACTTGTGAGGCCTAGACTCCCGCGACTGGTAATGCTTGAACAACCCGGTGAATGTCGGGGCAGGAGTTCCGCAAGTCCCTTTGGAAATTTGGGACTTACACTTCTAGAACGAGGGGGCCCTAATAGCGGCACATTTGACTTTTGATCCATGGGGAGTCCGTTCGATATGCCACATTGCGTCTGTACAGTCTGCTCCTCTACCTCTACCGGCAGCATGTTCTCCCCTTCACCGGGGACTGTGGTGGTTGGAGACTCCTGAGGGAATGGAGGCAAAGAAGACTCCCCCACAAAGGGGTGGCAACCCAAAAGTGGGGGGCACAGGCACACGTGGTACCGAGAAGTTGTCCCGATCGTGCCGGTGCGAATCTGCATCTGAGTCTGGTGGGGTGTCAAGTTTGCGTTTGCACAAACCAAACCTCTCCTCTCCTTCCAGATGTGCAAGCCGTGACTGCAATGGTGTTCCAATTGTGCACTCGTTCACAGCCCGTGCCATCTTAGTAGGATATTTAAATCTGTTTGCAGCCCTGAGCAGCAACTCTGCCCTGTCTGGCCCTTGCCTGCACCCCGTGCCCGAAGGAAATTTCGGTACCGTGTTTGTTGCGATAGCGTGCGGACCATGTCATCAGATGTTGCAACGTACAGATCCCGCTCGTTCTTCCCGGATTGCTTCATCCAAACACTGTGCACTATCTTCGAAAGATTGCAAGAGGGCATATCCGCAATTTCCTCCAGCGTCATATTCTGCAAGCAATGAGCTTTTCCAGTGAGTTTTCTTGTTTGAAGTGCAGTTGTAGTGGACAACAGCCAACATCAAATGAATCAATCCCTCCTGACAAGTGAAGAAAAAAAAACCCTCAGAGTCCCAGAACTTACTGTCCCCACTGTCTGTACCGGAAATGCCAAAACCCAAATTAGTCATCAAGCTCTTTGAGACCTTCCTGGCTTGTTGCATCTGAGGAGTACCACCATGCTCGGATAGTTTGATACAATGAGTTTGCTTCATGCTCAGTCGATGCATCTTTGTACAAGCGGCAAAGTCTCATATGCTCGTCCTGCAATTCCACTTTTATACAACTCTTTGTATGCCTTCGAAGGGACTGTGTCCAATGAAAGAGACAGATGCGCTCCCTACCTTCCATAGGTGTTTTGGGGTCTCCAGAACCAAACACACAGCTCACTGCATTCCAGTTTGTTTGTGCACTGTCAGCCATGAATCCATTGAAGTTTGGATCAGGCACACCATTCAATATCATCACGTTGACAAGAGACTTCCACATCAAAATTTGAGATTCGATGTCCTCGGATTGCATGTCGCAAACTGCTATAGTCATGACTCTTTGGTAAGTTGGATCGTACACATGACAAGCCATGGTTGTCCAGTCCTTAACACGTTTGACATGATCGAACATCAGCCACGATTTCTCCATATCTCCTCCGGGCTGCATTCTACGGACCAGGCTAACCCCACTACCTTCCCCCACCGTCGACATTTTGAATAAGTACACTTTCATGGATCCCTGGCCTGGGAAGACACTATCCTGAGTGAAGTCATATTTGCTTCTACGCTTCAAGTCCAAAATGCTATCAACAAAACCTCTGTTCCCAGGGCCCATTCGTTGTGCGTTGATATGGTTCCGGACATTGGGACTGCTTAAAGTTGAGAAATGATCCATCACAGCCTCCACGTTTGAGGATTCCAGCTTCGATGAGGTGGCATCTGGTTCCCCAAGAATATGTTTTTGCAAGAACGTCATGCTTGCTGCAAGGGCGATGGCTGAAGGCAAAGCATTCAGAGTGCTTGCAAGACCTCCATTTCATTCTTGCTTTGACGCAAGCCTGATTTCTGAGGCTGGAAGGAACCCATATTTGAATGGGAGTTCTCACTGCTTCTGTTTTTTTTCTGTTTCTTGTGTCAAGCAGAAGAAGAGGAGGAAGGGCAAAGAACCTGCAGTGGCGCAAGCTGTCTAGACAGAAGTGCAGGACACTGATATGGATTACAAGGGCATGGCCATCAAGATCAGGTCGGGGTCCAAGGTGAAATCAGGACAAGTAATCCGGTCCATGATGGTTATGGAGGCAAACCTAATGATACCCCTCTGCAAGATGATTTCAATGCCCGCTATTCGTCCTGCCTTGACGGGGGATATCAGGAAACTCCAGGGAGATTTTGTGCACGGGTATGTGTTTGGAACCCCAGTGTTTTACGTTTCTGTTGGTGATTCCAAGGAACGAGAAAGTGGTTGACGAGGAGATCATGGGCAAGTGGGATGACTTGGTGGAAGGAAGTGAATTTGGAGTTCGAACAGTCTCTGTCCAGGATTCCCGAGTTACAGGTGTACAGTAACAAGATGTTCTTTGTTTGGGACGGGAACCACCGCCTGCTTGCTTGGAAGGAGTACATCGACAATATGCATCAAGAGGAGAAAGATTGGCACTACTCAGTTGCGGCATGTGTTTTGGATTGGAGGGGGAACTACACCCAGCTGCTACCAGCCATGCATGATATAAACAAGTGAGTTCTCTCTACATTCACCAGATTCTACTACGAACTCATTGTCGTGAGGACCCTGTCTTTCATTTTTTCACACTGGGTTTGATTGTGCGGGCAGACAGAGTCTTCCCATGTTACAACAAACCTGGTGCACACATTATTCAGGATGCAAAAGCTCGGAAGAATGCCGCTGTCCAGCTTCAAGACTATTCTGTCACCTGAGGCCTTCGAGAAGTGCGAAACCTCCAAAAGGGCAGAGACATGGTACACACTCACTAGGGATGCATTCCTGGAGTACATGTACACGGTAAGTCCTGCATTTGAGAGTTGTTTTCTTTTCATACCAGAACATCTGGTCAGGTTTACGTTGACGCAAGCCTAATTCACTGTGGAGTTTGGGCTCAGGTTTTCCAGTCCACATTTGGGTGACTGACCTCTCTTTTCACCTTGTCCTTGTGTTGGGTAGCAAGAAATTGCTGATGCGGGTGAGCGGGGGAAAGCGGAGTACTACGGAAAGACTCCAGAGAGTGAACGCACTGCTTTCGGAATAGAAACGGCAATGACCTTCCACATGAACGAATTCCGAGGGAAGGTGGTGACTGCGTTCACCAAACAGCTGTGTATAGCTGATCCTGGTCTTGGCTTACAGTTTTTGGAAGAGGTCCGCATTCATTGGAGCAAGAACACGAAGCCTGAAATGACACAGGAGAAGCTGCACCGGCTTGCTATGGCAATGGTAGAGCCTGCAGTAAAAGTGCGTTGGCTTCAGATTTGGAACTCCGAGCCTGTTCTCCGCCAGACAAATAGTTTTCCCATGGGCGAGAGAAACGCCACCACTGGAGTTGTAACCCCTTTCAGTGATCAAGTTTGGGACATCTGGCTACATAAAGCCACATTCTGGGCTGAGGTAAGAATTTGTGTACTCTTCATTACTTGGACTGAATGTGTTTGAGCTATATAGTACATTCTAACAGAGTGTTCCACGTGCAAGTTGGAGGAGAGGGCTGAGGAGGTTATGGAGAAATCACTCACAGATTTCAAGATCGTGATTGGTACACCGGAAGAGTCATTCGAGACCTAGATAAGGAGGTGAAAGGGGTCGTTTGGAACCATGCGTTCTTCCAGGAATTTGCTGTGGAAGGTGGCATAAATCGCTCTAACATGTTCGATGCGCAGCACAATGGCGAGCAGGTGATGAAACGAGTCATATACAGGTTTGTTATTCATGCATTAACATTTTCGAGTGCTATTTTCATAGACAGAAACTGCCTCTATTGAGGCTTGTGTTAAAGCAAGCCTGCCGACCCTGCTCATCATGGCTTGTAGTCTCCGTTTACCTTGGGGCAGGGATAAGGCTTGCGTTGACGGAAGCCTGATTTTGGGTGTAATGGAGCTTGGTGTATCCAGTTGAGTGTGTTAGGGGTCTGTTGTGAGGCTGTGGAGTTCATAGTTGGTGGATTCAGGGTCCCTCTAGACTGTGAGGGATGGGTCTATTTTCGGGTCTGCAGCAGGCTTGCGTTAACGCAAGCCTGGTTCATGACAGCCATCAGTTTTGTTGAAGTGACAGGGAAAACAACTTCTTGGGTGTCAAGGCTCATGTTCCTGAACCAGGATTAGGCTTTCGTTGATGCAAGAATGACTGTATGAATGTTTTGTAAATTGTTACAGCGAAGGTTTTGTAACTGCTATCATGTATGTCTTGTACTTATATTGATTTCTGTTCTGGCTATCACCGCAGATATATCCACAGAGTGCTTTTTCCAGGGGGGTTTCTAAGCGCATACCCATTCTTCATTGACAGTTGGGCAAAGACAAATCCGGACATAACTATGTACACAGCGGGAATTCTGGAGGACTGGAGCAGGTCCCATTTGAAAGACTGTGGCTGGTACCTGGACTGCGTGAAACAATCCACACCCTGGGAGGAGAACGTCCTTCGGAACTTGAATGACAATGCCGAGGCTCTTGCTCCACTTATAGATAGGCAGCTGCAGTTGAGAGATCTCCGGCTTTTGAGAGCAAAGGAACCGGTTGTGAATCCGAGCCCAAAAAAGAAGGGTGGAAAGAAGAAGGATAAAAAGAAAAAGGGTGAACAAAGCCAGGCAGCGGCTGCTGTGGCAGGAGGGGCTCAGAGGGGGTCACAACTCACTCTGTCAGATCGGCCAAACGAGGCCCTACCTAACCCTGGCAGAGGTGTGGCCACGGGATTCCAACATAAGACTGTGAACGAAAGCTTCTTGGACATGATGGAATCAAGGAGGAAAGGCGGCACAGTCAACGAGAAGTCCCCGACTTGGGAGACACTATCTTCATTCCTCACTTTGGTAAATTCCCTCTACATTCCACCCTCCTTGTCATTTTATTTTTGCAGTGTGTTCACAAGTCCTGTAAGTGGGATTGTTTTTTTTTTTTGTGTGAAGGCTGGGAAAGGTCCATCCTGGGTGAACGGAGAGAAGAAACCCTTTGCCTGCGAGCTCGTTGTTGTGGACATTCCAGACGGGCTTCCAGTCCCAGATCTCCCTCCGAAAGGTGTCACTCTGTCCTGGAATGAATGGGACGAGCGCTACTGGCCTTGGGTCTTCAAATTTTGTGGGAACTTCTTGGCTGACAATAGGTGTTTGCTCATCCTCCAAGCAGCCAATTCAAAGTGCAGACGACTACTGGCCAGTTTTCTGAAGTCTGGTGGGATGAAGGTGATTAAAAGCTAGAATGGAGTTAACAGTCCCCCACTTACAAAGGGGGACTTCCCAAGCCAGAAGGTATGTAATATCCTCCATTACAATCAATCATGTGGAAATGTTTTCCATGTTTGGATTGCTCTATTTTTCTCTTGCGCTGTCCATCTCCTCTTCCATCCTTGTGTTGACGCAAACATGGTTCAATGGTGTCCTCAGCTCATTCCCTTGGTCTTCCCTCGGTGCTCTCTCCACTGACTCCTGTGTTTTGATTTCGTAGACATAAGCTTTTGACGCGCACTGTCTCGTAAGAGAACACCACCCATCGACACCGTCATCCCTGAAGGAGTTCGAGGTCCTGAAAGGGGGAACGCATGTTGACTCGTCTTGCGATCCGGTAGATGATGATTTCATCTACAACTTCCTTGTTACCATCATGGCTTTTAGGTCGGTAAGACCCACTCTGGAGGTCTATGACAGATAGCCATGCAGAGCTCGCTGATTGATTGATAACACCCCGTGTCCATGGTAAGGGTGCACCGTCCAGCCTTGTTGTCACGATGGGTAATGCCAAACCCCCCATAAATGCATGTAGCCCCATTTTTAGCATCTGTGGAATTGACTGGCTTGGAGAAGTCAGAGTTGCTCCTTCTCTCTTGCTGTACCTGGCTTCTGATCTGCCTCTGTACTTTTCTTTCTTCCAGAGTTTCAGTCTCTCTTCTCATCCTTTTCATACACATGACCTTTCTCTGATCACATGTGATTTCAGATGCATTGGTGGGTTTTTCACACCCTACTTCTGCTTCAAAGCGAACAGCCAGAATTTCCTCACCTTTGACCTCCTTGCGGCATGATCCTCCTGCAGTAAAGTGGTTGTCATGACTTGGCTGGGCCTTCTCTTCCCCATATGTGCTTCATCCTGTTCCTCATCACTCACAGATTCAACTTGGTTTATAGTATGCAAGGGAAAATGAGCCACTGCCTTTCCTGGACCATACCTCACACTGATTGTCTCATTTTCGGTGTCAACCACGGCTCCAAACTTCTTCAAGAAATCCATCCCCAACAGCATGTTGTAAGTATCCGTGTCAACCACTATGAAGGAGAGCCTGTTAGTGAGCTCCCCCACAGTGACCTTCAGATCCTCAAGTCTCCCCATGGCAGTCTCTACTGCTCCTGATGCCACCCTATAAGTGACATCCTTGTCACTGACTACAGACCCCATAAGCCCCAAGTCTCGAGCTGTGTTGGCTGGCATGACAGACAGCGTGGCACCAGTGTTGACTTGTCCCAGTACCTGATGTTCCCCCACTGTGATCATTGCATGGAAGGCTTTACCCTTCCAGAGTAAGCATATGAGATGGCACTGGATTCCATCTCATGCGGATATAGAGCCTTTACTGCAGCTTTCGTTGCAGGCTCCTTGACTGCCGTCAAGGATGATACAGCATCTCTTTGCTGCCCCATGGCCCGTTCTACAACCTTCACCAAACCTTTGAGCTTCTCAAGCTCCCCTGGAACAGACATGATCACATCCATAGGGGAGAGGGAGATTCTCCCCTTATATAAATGACTCAAAATCTTAGATTTGGGTTGTGTCTCCACATTGCAAGGGGTCCGAGCTGGAGTGGATATTTCTCCAGAGTTCCCTGGCTCATTACTGATATCATCTGCACCCCTGGACCGCCCAGCACTTACCGCAAAGGTAGTGGTAAGGGAGTTCGGTTCCTAGGAAGCCTAGAACCTCGTTGATGCTTTGTTCCTTCATTAGAGTTGTCATCTCTGCCAAGATCTCATCCTCATCATCCCAACATACTTCCACAAAGTTTGTTGCAGGGGTACCAGCGCTGGTCTGCTCCAGTTTGCGACTACACACATTCTCGAATTTCGCGCCGGTTTGCTTGATGAATTTGTGCCAGAGCGTGTGCCTGATGTGACCAGTTGGTTCCCCCAGCACCACTTAGATGAGCTGCGTAGGGTCGAGGGGTATCGTAGGTGTCACATGCATTATGGCTGGCGGTGAGCAAAACCCCCCCCCCCCCCCCCCCCCCCCTCCGGTTTCTTTAGGCGGTCCCCCTATCCAGTGTCCTCATTTGAGGATTCTCCATGCCGTACATGCAGTAGCAGCTTGCAGGCCGATTGTGCCCCCTCCCCCCCCCCTATCTGTTTCTTTGTCTGATTCACCTCCGGTAGTACCTGATCCGGACGTTGTACCCCCGGCTGTGCCTCCGACATTACATCCTCAACCACCTCCACTTTCATCTCCTCCGCCAGCAGTACCACCTCCACCTCCACCTCCACCTCCACGTGCATGTGCCCCCCGAACCCCTATGAAGGGTCGGCTTTGCCCTAGTTTTCCTCCCCTTCGGCTTGGGCGGCCTGAGCCGGATCCTCGCCCCTGATGGGAAGCGCATAGGACTATGTTACTGAGGACCGTCCAGCTTTGTTGTTGGGGGAATCATCTCGACCCTCCTACCCCCATCCGAGAGAATGTGGAGTTCGAGTATTGGGGTAGACGGTATGTTGTGAGAGCCGCTACTAACCCTGGTCGGGGTTTATTCACGGTCAATGATATTGTGGTTCCTCCTCGGAGAAACAACATGGTGGACTTGTTTCCCTATTACTGTCCATACTACACCTCCGGGAAGTTCCGTACATTACGCCTCGAAGCCCCATACATCCTACCTTACATTTTGTGTGTCAACGGACATGATATACGTAGACGGGGGTTGTCTCCTATTGAGATCAGATTTTGTGATGGTGACCCTGATATCTTCGGCAATGTTGCTGGGCTCATCAACAGTTTTTTTGGTCATCCTAGGATAACCAATGTAGTATGGGACGAGCGAAGCGATGGGCATGAGAGCTTTTGTGGTCATACGTCGGTATATTGTGAGAGGATGCACATAGTAGGACTATTAGGGCTGGCAACAAGCTATTTGCCTCATACAAGTTCTCTCGGGATGATTGGGACCTTCGGTTACAGCATGAGTGGGATGTGTATGATAGAAATAAGGTTCTTTTGAGACAGGGATCGCGTAGAGGGGCATTGTAGATATTCTCATGATGTACTTTGTATACATCCGATTAATCGATTGATGTAAATATTTTTCTTGTTGCTCGTGTGGGTTGCAACTTTGCATATGTGATCTGAACATACTCATGCACATGTGGACCAAATATGAGCTTGAACCAAGTTCATTCAATGGGTCATTCTAGTGTTGAACGCAGCTACGTGTCGTAGAGACGGAAAATTGCGTTTCGCCTGCACATGATTTTTTTTTTAAAATTCTATTTTCAAGCCATATGCTTCATGACAGCATATGCAATGTGCGTGCAAAATTTGGGAGTAAACAAAAGTTATTTGGACCCAGAACCATATTTTGTTCTCTCATTTGCACTCCAAAGTTGAGTTATCTTCAACTTCATACACTCTTCATAGAGAGAGTTATGCAAAAGTGACCCTAGAAACACACTTTTGTTTTTCGATTTTTTTTTGTCCAATTTTTTGCATGGATGTAGTGGTGCAAACCCCGATGTCACAAAATAAAATCATTACGCCCCTCAAAACCGCAATCCTATATTTTCTAAGTGCAAATATTTATTTTAAATTCATTTAATTTCGATTTAATTCAAAATTGGTTCAAGGGTGAGTGTGTCGTTGGGGAGACAAATGTTTTTTTTTAAAAATAAAATAAAATAAAATCTGTTGGATCTTTGCACATGTGTTGCACACATATTTAAGCACATGTGGGAAAAAATGAAGCTTGAGCCACATCCGTTTGATGGGTGCAATGGCATGAGAGGATTTTCTTTCACATTAATAAACAAAAATTGGTTGATAGGAACGCGTCCTTGGGGGGGCAAATGATTTTGTTTGGGTTTGAAACTTTGCATGCGTGACGTTGCGCACATACATGTAATTATTGAATGACATATTTGATGCATTCACACATTGAAGGTTGTTGTTTGCATTTCGCTTATAATAAGTTGTATGGTTGCAATGACACATTATAATATATGTTTGTATGTTCATTTGTTCGCATTAGGATTTTGTCCCTCCCTTCCCGGTCCTTTTTCTTGGCACCCCATCCGAAAACAACCCAAATACATCAGGCGGGAGCCTGGGCGAGACGCCGCCCCCACGGTACCGGACGATGATGGCGATGACAGTGACAGTGACAGTGACAACAACAATGAGCATGGAATTAACCAGGAGGATGTGCAAGCCATGGAGGATCTCTTAATGCATCATGTGGGCGCTGATGCATCCCATGGAGAGGGAACCCAGCCAATCGATGATCCTGAAATGGCCCCCTCAAATGACATGGAGAGGGAGGCGAGAACTCCCTTGTACGAAGGGGCGAAAGTGAGTCGACTTTCAACAATCTTACTTTTGCTCAATCTTCAAATTCGATTTGGCATAAGTAATGTTGGGAGAGTTTGTCATAATGCGAACTATTGCAGACTATATCCTTGCTCCACACTTGAAACCCAAGATGCCACGGTCGCGGAAAGAGGCGCGTGAAGTCTTGGACTCTGTAGGGATAGGCTATAAGATTTTTCATGCATGTCCATGTGATAAAACCCTATACTACGGAGATGATTCGCGTCTCACCAAGTGCCCAAAGTGCAAGAAAGACCGATATCGGGATGATGTCCAAGGGAAAAAAGTATCACGCAAGGTATAAGGGTCATTCCCCCTCGCATGGAAATTACTTTCTTTAATCTTCTCGATGCATGTAAAGTATATTCCACAAAGTTTAGGGTTTAGAGAGTATTACTCATGCAATATCTGATTGTGGTTTTGGAATGAATGAGTGAGGAGTGGAAGGTGATTGATGCTCTTCCTGTCGGACAGTTGGCAACTATGTGTCCATCCTCCTTGCACAGATTGCAGGTGCGTATCCCCCTTGGTGGTGTCCTACTCCTAGAGGTCTCTCCAATGACCGTCCCCTTCTCAAAATACTTCTGCAGAGTGTTGGTAAGACGTTGATTCTCTTGTCAATAGGGCACACAAACGTAACATCATCATGGTCTTCTCCTTCCAATGGTTCCAAAGGTGTTTCCCCCAACTTACCCAGTCCTCTCCCAATCTCTATGGCCGTCTCCAAGGCTTCCTTAACGTCATTAAACCTTCTACCAAGCATGGCCCTCATTATCTCAGGCCTCAGTCCTCCCACAAATCTTTTGCGTTGCTCCAAGTCAGCAATGCCTCCCTTCAGGAACAATCTACTGAGCTTATCGTAATATGCTTGTACCCGCTGCTTATGCTCCTGCTTGATAGCATCAAGCCTCATTTTTACTCTGCCATGTCCACTACACCAAACTTGGCAGTAATTGCGGCCTGAAAAGCTGGCCAATTATCTGGTCGTGGATTTTGCTTGCGGAACCACTCATCCACCTTCGAACGGAGGTTCAACCGCGCAACCTTAAACATTTTATCCTCAGTGAGGTCTTGTACATCCCCTGCCATTTTGATTCGGTCTATCCAGTCATTGACGTCCTCATTCTCTCTACCAAAGAATGGGGCATCAATGCCTGCTGGGATTGTCATCCTAAGTGAAAACAAAGCAGTCAAACAGGAAAATACAAAGAGAAAACACAGGAAAGAAAATCACACACATCCAAAATCCATAGTCAGTTTTGGCCTCTGTACCACTCCCAGATGCCATTGCGCAACATCTCAACACGACCACCCCAGGTAACCTCCCTAGCCATCGTGTTAATCCTCTCCCACGTTCCTGCTTCTCTCATCCACAGGGCTATGGTGCTACGACCTCCTACATGTATGACTCGCAGACAAAGGTCACCATCCCTCAACCTCCAAGTAGGATTAAAGAAATAGAACCTAGGCTCGGAATTGACACTGCCAGCATGCTGACTGAAGCAGACTAAGATGTCCCCAATGCTCGGTTCATTGGGTATCAGTGTGTGATCCCTACCGGCCATTAAAGGGCTTACTCACAGAAAAACACAGAAAATCATTGCAACAAGCTCATTCCACCACCACAAGAACGACATGAGCTTTGATACCAAAGAAAGGGGCTCCACTATGCATGCCCACTAAGTATTAGAATGACCAGAGATACGTGAACCCCACCCATGCCGCAGCGGAAGGGAAGACATGGACAGGGCCGGGTGTGCTGCGATATTCCACGATCACCTGTGATTGCTTATGGAGCTAGGCCCCTACATCCACCCCACAAATGCACACTCATGGGCGGTGATGCCCATGACAAGTTGTCAAATACCTATCCGGATTATTCCTTCATAATTCAGAGCAAGGAGGCCACTACGTGATGCCTATCCGGCACTCTCAAATCTTCTCGCTCATTATATTGACTCTCCCCTTTTCTGGTTGGCAGGATCCTCACAATTCCAACACAGCGCGGCAGAAAACAGCCTATAGATGCATCATTGGAGCAGAACTATGTCATGCTCTACACTATGGTGCAGGAGAAAAGATGAGAAGGATGAGAGCCCAAATGCCCTAAACCCCAAGCATGACTTTTTCTTTCTCTAATTCATGAACCCTCAATGCAAAGCCAATGTTTGCTATAGGAATGCAGTGACCAAGGGAAGAGCTACATCAACATCCACTCGACAATGCAGCCTACACCCACTGTCTCCCTAGTTTACCATGCTTCCAATTGACAATGCTAGACTCAAGCAAGCATTCCAATGATGCTGATGCAATCCTAAAGTCTAAGGCAATGAGTCAAAGGGCATCCACTCCAATTATCTCCAACCAGAGTTCAGCACATCCGTGCCTAAAGTTCTGCATAGATCTTCTCTCCCCCTCATCTAACCATCTTCTCAACCCCTTCATCTCTGCTAGCTCACTCTACCATCTGCAAAAAGAGAGTCGTACCAGCTGAATGACTGGCCTAAATCCTATCCACCAAAGGCCCAACGAATTACTCCTACTACAGACTTGGTCGGCCTTGCACGCTTGCAATTCATGCATCTCTGCCGCCCTACAACCCATTGCCATCCTTTCTACTTTAAACATAGCTGCAAAGAGTCGACACATAACTACATGCCAAAATGCTAAGCACACAACAACTATGAAGCTCAGACACATGAGTTACTTTTGATCACCGGATGGCAATTCCAGCTCTGGACAGTCACATGGAGCAAGAGACTCGAAAACCCATAGCACAACACTCGAGACAGCTCTAGAGCAAGAAAGAGACGGTGTTTGGACCCTAGTGTGTCTGTGGGGCATGTGCGCCAACCACGTGCACGGCAGAAAAAAAAAACGAGCTGAGAGAAAACTTCACAAAAAAAAAACAACAAAACAGCGAGGGAGAGAGCGAGATTAGACGTCCTCAGATCCAACTTATTGCAAAGGCCATCAATTCAACAGAAAATCAAATCACATGAAGAACCGAGAGGGCCTCTGCCAGGACAACGACCCAGATGGAAAAGGAGAGGGAGTGCGCAAGAATGAGCAAAAAGCACGCTACACACTTGCAGCTCAAGATAGGCCCCCCACATTAGCAGCCTGACCATCTCTGCCGCTGCCCCGCGTTACTTTTCCAGGCCAGAGTCCCTCTTGCGCGAAAAAAAAAAAAAAAAAAAAAAAAAAAAAAAAAAAAAAAAAAAAAAAAAACTTTTCCCTTACTCGCGTAACCAACTGTTCATAAAACCCCCGCATTTGTTTATATAATTAAATATCATTAAAAAAAAAAAGAACAGGGGGATTGTAGCCCTGAAAACTTTACCCTTAAGTTCCCAAGTGACCTGAATCGGGTCACTTTGAATTTGCAGGTCGACCTAATTTTTGCAGATCTAATCTGATGGGGCCCACTCTTGAAGCTTTAATGACAAGGGATTTGTCTCGAGTATGATGCAAAAAACAAAACTAAAAAAAAACAAAAGCTGCGACCTACAAAAAATATCTTAGATTTCTCATTTACGTTTTGGGGTCTGAAAAGGGCTTGTTGACCGCTGATGTGGCAGGTAAACAAGCCCAGAACAGATTGCACTCCAAAGCCCATTTTTGGCAAGAAATTAGAAATTTTGGAAAAAGCACTTCACCTTGCGGTGTGTGAGCATTACATACACACATCCACCATTGGCTTTTAAAAATTTTGTAGAAAAAAAAGTACTTCATTTGGAGGCACATTTTCTCTTGTCAATTTTGAGATTTCAACCCCTATGTAATTGCATGAATAGCAACCATAGGTGAAAAAAACAGTTGGACCTGCAATTTAGTGGGGTCATAGCCACTCCACTATTGATTTGGAAATGGTGGGTCTTGGGGCAAGCAAAATTGGATAAAGCTAGGTTTTGATTTGGTCAAACCAATTTCTTTCTCACTTTTTCCTTGGGACCTGATATTTGAGGTCCGGGCCAACGCTATAATCTCACAATTTCCACGGTGGACTTGACTCATTTTTTGGTATGTCATGCATAAATGAGCTAGGCCCATTGCTATAAGGCTGGAATCTCTGGATGATTTTCGGTAGGTTTCTAGGGGCAATGTACTGCAGCTGGGTACCCAAAATTGGTAAAAAGTCAAAAAAGGGCTTGGGAACTTAAGGGTTAACAAGGCGTGAGATACACGGAGGCCCTGCCATTGTTTAACTGATATGAAGTTTTATGGAATGATGTTATGCCTAACAAGGCCAGCGTGACATACACTTAAGCCCTGTTGTTGACTAATTTGGTATTTAATAGCAGTGCATATATCGTGCACATATGAGTCTCCTAAGTTATATACCAATACAACACTGGTCTCTATTTTTAAAAGGAAAAAACCGAAAAAATCATAAAAATAAAAATAAAAATACGAAAATATATGTATTGTTTATTATAGCATATTACATATATATTTTCATATTATATTATGTCCTCATTCATAATTTATCACCTGTCTTTTTGGCAATGAGGGGAAAAAAAAATTGGCATTGTGGGCTCGAGTAGAACACATAAAGAACATGAGGAACCTCTGATCACTTGGGATACAGCAGGTGTTAACTGGTCATCCAAGGGAGAAAAAATGTCCAAGTATTTCTTTGCAAAAACCAGGCTTAGAAAGGCAGGGCAGACAATTTCTGAACTAGCTGACAGGGCAACGGGACTGACATTCACAGACCCCAAACCCATGGCTTCAGTCGTTGCCAGCCACTTTCAGACCCTCTTTATGAGTGACAAACCTGTAGAAGCAACCACACTTGATGCTTGCCTGGCGCACTCCCCTCTTCTCATTGCCCCGCCTATAGTCGAGGCTCTAGAAGGGCCTCTCTCGGAATGAGAGCTTGAGCTGGCCCTTTCCAAGCTGAAAGACGGGAAATGTCCAGGGATAGATGGAGTCCCGGTGGAATTTTACAAAAAGCTGTGGCCTGACATCTCGCTTGACTTTGGGGCCATGGCCAACCACATCTTTCATGCGAACCATACGTCGGGGAGCATGTCACAGGGAGTCATCTCTCTGATTTTCAAAAAGGGTGACAGGACGGACTTAAGCAACTACAGGCCCATAACTCTCCTCAATGTTGCTTATAAGATTATAGCCAAATGCTTGGCTCTACGTCTTCAGCCTCTGCTCCCGTCAATCATTAGACCTAGCCAGTCGGGCTTTATTAAGGGAAGATATATCATGGATAATCTTCTTCTGGCACAGGAGCTTCCCCAGTATGCCCTTCAAACCCAGTAGGCTACTGCCCTAGTCCTTCTAGACTTTGAGAAAGCGTTTGACAGGGTAGAATGGCCTTTCCTCATGGGCACCCTGGCCAAGATCGGTGTGCCTCCCTCCTTTTGTCGATGGGTGCGCATTCTATTGCAGAGGTCAACCAGCAGGGTGATCATCAACGGTGCAGTGTCAATGCCATTCAACTTGTTTCGATCTGTCCGTCAAGGCTGCCCCTTGGCTCCTTTCCTCTTCATTATTGCCGCCGACACACTTGGTTACATGCTACAAGCAGACACACAGATTCTGGGTCTTAGAATCACAAACTACATAACTAACCAGCCTGCTTACATCAGGGAATCCATGTATGTAGATGATACTTTCCTTATGCTGCAAGCAAGCCAAACCAACCTGGACAGAACTGCAGCAACTTTGGGGAAGTTCTGCGAAGCTTCCGGTTTCAAGGTCAACTGGAACAAAACCTGTGTCATCCTCGCTAGAGATAAATACAAATCCACTCTGAGACGACTGCCCTCTTGGGGCCAGGCCTGGGGCCTATCATGGCTGCAACCTAACCAGACGACAACGTTGCTAGGATACACCTATGGGCTTGATATCACCGATGAACAACGATTCGCACCCATTCTTTCCAAGATTAAAAGAAACCTCACTTTCTGGGGCTCTAAGTTCCTCTCAATCACAGGTCGGGCACTTGTGGCCAACCAGATTCTCTCAGCTGGCCTATGGTTCTACGCAGCATCATGGCGCCCTTCTAAAAGGCAAATTGGAGAATACAAAGCCTTATTGCGGAATTTCGTTTGGGGAGCTAGCAAAGTGGGCCAAAAAGTCAGGCCACAGGTCTCCTGGAGAGAGATCTGCCAGCCAAAAAAACAGGGAGGACTGGGGGTTCTGGACCTAGAAATCCAAATTACAGCACTCCTCGAAAAATGGTTGCCAAGATTCTTAGGCCCAGAAGGTGGCTGGTGGAAGTATTTGGTGGTGGGTAATCTGATGATGGCAAGTCCCCTAAAGACCTCTAGATAACACCCCTCCATTCGCTGGATCACACAGGGATTCAAGCACAAAATGGTGGGATCGTCCCTTTGGAACGTCATCTGGAAAGCTTGGGCTACACCGAGACCTTTTCTTTGCAAAAAAGAGCCAGAAACATTCGAGGAAACCCTCCGCTAGCACATTTTTTTGAACACCAACATGCCCACACATTCTGAAAAATTGTTGGCAAAAAAGTGGTCTGCCTGGGACAGCAGGGGCATCAGTCAACTAAAACACCTGTGGTCACCTACAGGCTTCCTGCATATTGACACAATTTGCCCTATTCTGGGGTCAATCAGAGCCAAGGCCGGGCTGCAGGCGGTCATAAATTCTATACCTCAAACTTGGTCCCTATCGCTGCAGGCGGGACCACTGACCCCCTCCACGAACTTTTGGACATTAGGAGTCATAAGCAACGGGCTCACCATCATTTTGGTGATTTTTGCCACAGACACTCACTTCTCAAGGTTCGCTTACCATATAAATCCCGAAACTCTTGTGCTGATCTTGGTTTCGCAATCCCAAACCCTCTTCCCCCGTTTCATTCATACCCCAGTGAGAATATGCAACTGGTCATCTAAGTTCAAAGAGTTTGATCCCCAACCACCTCTTACCATACCATACCTGTCCTGGGTCAATACCTCCACATTTGTTTGGATCCTGGGAAGACCTCTGGCGGACCTCCAGCTTGACCCCAAGGAATGGGAATGGACCTTTGGCCGCGCTGCATCACCCCTTCTTACCTACACCCCAAGATGACACACAGCCAGCCCTCTCCACTAAGTGGAATAGCAAATGGAGTCACTTTGGTTCCTTGAATGAGAACTGGTCAGCAATCTGGTCTTCTATCTGGCTAAAAATTAGGCTGGCCAAGATCTCAACGTTTTTATGGCAAGTAGCGAACAGAGCCCTAAAAGTGGGAGAATGGCTGCAATTCCATGAAGCTCTTCTATGTCGATGCTGCTCCTCGAGTACCATTGAATCTCATGAGCACTGCCTTCTGACCTGTATAGCTCCAGCCAAAATCTGGCCCTTCATCAAGGTATTCTACAGACATTGGAGTCTCTCAAATATTGGCCCTCTGGATCTGCTACTTAATTACAACAAAACAACCAAGGGCCGATCCTTTCCATGTCCGGTCTTCGAGACTCTTCGCACTTCTACGTTATGGCACCTATGGCATGCTAGATGTAAAAAGACCTTTAGCAAGGAGACAATCAGTACCTCAGCTTTGTTGGCTATGGTGTACAAAGATCTTTTAAGAGAGTCGAAAAAAGCTTGGGCAAAATGTGTTGCAGACTGTCACAGGACTCCAAGGCAGGCGCCAGCAATCCATGCATCATTCAGGACGACGTGGGCCTGCCATGGCGTCATTTGTCAAAGCGACGAGCATGAACACTGTATTTGGAACGCTCTCCCCCCTCAGCGCTGGAGAGACCTCAGAGCTCCACTCCACGGCCTCGCCGGAATTTGAGAGAGACGTGAACTGGAAACACGTTCCAGGCTAAATTTTCGTTAAGTGTAGTTGTAGATTAGCTCCTCGATAATCTCAGCTGCAGGCTTAACTTTTTGGAAGTCTCTCGGTCAGCTGTGAGAGGTTCGCTCTCTTTCAGCACATTGCTGCACTTTAGCACCAAGCAATGGATCTCCCTTCACTGACTATAGTGTGTAGCCCTCATGGTGCAAAAGGGGTTTTATTTTTTTTCCCTCAATTCTGGAATAAATGCAATATTTAACGTTAAAAAAAAGAAAAAAGAAAAAAAGAAAAGAAAAAAAAGAAAAACCGGGACAGTACAGGAGTGAGGTAAAAATTGTGGTTTTGAAGCCGTGGTATTGGCTTGGGCCTCGGGACATCTCGGCCTGATATTGGCATGTGGCTGTTGGAATCTTGGGGTAGGGTGGGAATCTTGGGGAGTAGAGCTGTTTAGTATTCCGAAGCCCTTCCCAGATTTGAGGCCATTTGGAAGGAGGGCGGTATAGTGGTCGCTGTGTGGAAAGGCCATAGAGGTAGGTACTGGAGGTGGTCCAGGAGGGTGTAGCGCAGAAGAGAAGGGTTGTGCACTCAGAAGAAAGAGTCTAGGGGAAGAAGGCCATGACAAACCGTCCTTGCCTGCAGTGGCCCTCACACTTATCTCAGAAAGCCACAGGGAGCTTCAATGATACAGATCAAGGTCTACTGAGGCCCGGGTCCTATGGTCCACAGTCATCGCCCCACGAGCAAACTTCCAATTTAGGGTTTTCAGGTCCAAACATGGCTCCAGGATCTGGGAATGGTGGCTTGTACGGTGTTCTGCATTTGCCTTCAGTGCCAGGACATAGTACGCAGGGTTCTACTGGATTGGGCCCTTCTCCGAGATACAGTCCTGGGGGTTTTCCAGCAATGCTTCACAGTCCAGCGTATGGCTTACCTGCTGCTGAGCAAATGGGTTATCGCATGGGTACACCACTGTCCAATTTTGGGCCTCAGGGAGTGCCACAGTTGCCTTTATTACCAGGTTTAGGTCATTATAGTGAAGCAAGAGGGACCTCACCTCATGGGTCTCCTAGACTGCCGCCATTGCCAAGCTCTGTGCAACATGGTAGTTCATCTGGTTTGCTGATTTCCACTCATAAGAATTCAAGAATGGTGGCTGGGCCGGAAGTACTTCACAACGAGCTCCGGGATTCAAGCCTTCAACAGGGTTCTCAATATAGGAGTACATATTCTTTGCATCCGAAGGCTGAGGACAGTAGAGATCTAGAAGTGCCGGTGTTGCAAAGTCAATGGCTTGTTGGCCAGGTGGAAGATACAGTCAATCAGATCTGGAAAATGGTGAACTTGAAGCCTGGAACCTCGCTAGGTGTCTGCCCCTACAATCCTTCTCACCATGTCCCTCCATATGCTCTTTTCCGTCACTTTCTTCAGTGTCCTTCCTCCCCTGCTGGAAACTTGAGCGATTTTAGTGGTCTCGACTTGCTGAAGTACCCACACACTGCAACTGCGGACCCTCCCATCAAAAAGAGCTTGTCTGGAAAAGCTGGTTGGAGGACCCAATTTGGTGGAGATTATGTTTTGATGGGAGGCAATCCCACCGTTTCTTTTGAAGACGAGGCTCTGTGCTCGGCGAGTACGCTGTCAAGTAGAAGCACTAATTTTCCCCATGTTTCTGTTTTTGGTACTGGAAGGCAAGTGTCCACTTCTCTGGATTGTTTTGATCCATCGGGTGGACAGTTTTTCTACAAGGATGCCCCAGCCGTGGTGCTTCTAGCAGCTCCTCCTCCCCGGGCAGAGGATTCCTTATCGCTGCCACTTTTTCTACGGGTTGAATTGGGGTTAAAATCCGAAGCGGAGAAAGGTGGAGGAGCTGGTGATAATTTGTTCACAGAGTCATCCCCCAAGGTGGAGTCATTGAGCACTCGAGAGAAGGATCAGGGTGGTTTTAAAGGAGATGAAAAGGCACATGGAGGAGTGGTTGTACGGAAGCAAGGTCCAGGGTTAGTAGAAACAGCATCCTTGAGAGATTCAAGAGAGGTTGGGGAGATTACAAGAACCCCTATTTCCGAGATGGTGGGGATAGAGACAACAAAACCTTTCCTGCCTTCAACAGTCTGGCTCTTGCATAGGGAAGTGGAGGCATGGAATGACTTTCCGGCATTCTATACATGGGTAGTCCTTGAAGCTGTCAGGGTTTTAGGAAGAGTCACAAAAATTGTGATTGTAGAGTGGCTTCTTCTGCACTCACCTTCCCATGGGATAGTCCTGGATGTGGCCATGGCCAGTCATATATACTCTCTTCTAAAGCTTGTATTGAAAGCTGTGGGAAGAGAATCGTGTATTTTGTATGAGCAAGAACCTTGTGAGAGAGGAAACAGAGGTTGCAGACGTATTGCTGTGGAGAGAGACACGAGGTTTCCCACAGGTGCACAGATTGATAAATCTCTTCAGGGAGACAGAGAGCTATTGAAATGTACAATGACAGGAGGCACACAACCAGCCAAGGTAAAACAAGAACCAGAAAGAGGGTTTTGTGTGGGGTGCCCGAGGTTAAGGGAAGGATGTATTTGGATATCATCAGAGCTAGCTTCTCTCTATGAACCTGCTCAAAGCAAGAGTCTTGTTCTTGGACTGTTGAAGTTTTGCATAATGTCTTCAGGCCGATTGCTTGCCTCCCCTTTTCTGAAATCTTCCTTGGAGAAGAAAAATACTGAGACCAAATCAGCCCAATTAGCTAAGGGAGAAATCAGTGACGGTGCCACAGGAAGGGACGTATGTCAAGCTATTCCCCTCCACTTAGGTGATGGTAAGCAAGAGGGAGGACGTCCTTGGATGGCAAGAGAACCTCACTCCAAGGAGAAGGCAGAGGAGGTGGGGACAAAAGAAGCGGATGTAGAAAGACTTGTGGGTTGTGTGGAGGTATGGCAAGTGGAAGCAGCCATGGCTGCCTTGTGCGAGAGAGACACTTTTGAGCAATATCTTAAAGCTAGCATCCGCCTCAACAAGCTGACCAAATCTGAATTGTGAGTAATCCTGTGAGGGAGGTTTTTGAGAATGGGAGTTAGGGTGGTTGAGTGGAATGTCTCGAAGTTGGTATGGCAATCTTACACTGCAGATGATTGTTAATTTCTGCTTTGTATTGAATGGTATGTACCAAAGCAGAAGGAACATGGATTCAGTGTTAAGGAAGCAGACATTTACTGGGTGGGGTGTAGTATCAAGGAGCATGAGGCTGCTTTGAAGATGGCAGTGGATGAGCGAGGCAAGCGCCCCAACTACCGGGCTGTGTCTGAGCACGATGGCCTCACTTGGCAGCGTTCTCAACAGCAGGTGTTCTCTCTAGATGTTTCTCGCCTCTCTTGCTTTCTGTAAGAAAAGTTGCATTACTAAGGAGACTTTAATGACATTTTGTTGCTGTCATCTTGCTGCAGGAGAACAAAAAAAACAAGACGAAGGAAGAATTATTGGCTGAAGAGCGGGACTACAAGCGTCGGCGGATGTCTTACAGAGGCAAGAAGCTCAAACGGACACCCACGCAGGTGTGTTACATCGTTGCATTGCCTGTAGAGTTGGAGGGTTGGATATTCAAATGAGCAAGTTAGTGAATCAGATTATTCACGAACATAGTGTTAGTCTCTAATATTTGTTAGAAAGTTTAGCTTCTTCATGTTCCATACATCTTGGCAGATGTGAAGGTATAATACAACCATGTGTTACTATCATTTTACTCCATGATTCATCTCATGGATATGCTGCATGTATTTAGCGTGTGGCCACATGCATACCATTCGCAGGTAGTACGAGACATAATTGAAGGGCACATGGCAGAGATTGCAGCTGCTGGGGGTATTGGTTGTTTTGCCAAGCAGCCAGCAGAGGTGCCGTTTTCAGGGCTGCAACCCAGTCAGTTGGAAAAGGTCAACACACGAGCGTCATGGTCGTAAATTTGAAAGAGAGGTGAACTACGTAATCTCAGGGGATCCTCCCACTCTCGACTCCACTTTGACAGCTGATCCTGCCTCGCCCCCTCTCTGCCTTTTTTTGAGGTGTTTTGGTACTTAAGCTCCCGCCGGTGCCTGCGCCTAGGCTGTGACTTCTGGAGGTGGTTTGCTGCCCCTCGCACTTGGATTGGTGGCTACAACTGGGCGTTGCGACCTTCAGTTCCTCACTCAAAAGCAGACCAGATATATATCACCGCTGGTTTGTTCCAGACCATAGACTACATGTGGGTTATGCTGAGAGCAGAACTTCAGTTCATTAAGCATGAGTTGTCTATGAGCTCCTGACCAATGGCTTCCGTTTCATCATAGAAATTGAGGAGGGAGGATCCCATATGAGAGCCACTCAGTCCATGCATTCAGCAGGGTATGCTGGCCAAAGACGTGAAGGCAGTTGTAAAATGGTCCAATCTCGGTAGACCCCTGACTGGTTTTTGGTGAGTAGCACTGACTGTCCAAGGAGCAGCAGTTGTCCACCTCCAGTGGCGTATGTGTCCGCTGCAAGAATTTTGTTAGGACAAACAATTTGGTATGGCCATTCAGCTGGATGAGTGAAGAAGAAACCATTTCTCTGTGTCAAGGTTGGTGTTTCAGACCTTCAACAATTTGCTTCAAGTGTGCAAACCAAAGTTTGGACCTTAGCAAGTCGGTACTTGGTGTTCAAGACCTTTCAGAGGATCATAAACTGCAGGATCACTTGTCTTTATCACTTAAACTGACAACTTGGTCCGACGAGTAGTGGTCATTGAATTGAGTAGCCATACTTACCTCCAGAGGTTTATGAGTGTAAACAAGACCTGGTCCACGGAGGAGATTTCTTGGTGTGGCCAATAACCGTCCACCTCACGGGACATTCCCATTGTCTCCAGCAGAGACTGTCAATCTGGCCCGTGGAGGAGATTGTAGGTGCTGACAAACTCCCCCCCCCACCCAATTAACGACACTCTTTGGGCTTTTCCTGGACATAGTTTCAAACTTTATTCTGAACTTTGGAGACTCTCTTCACATATGTAACCACAACTCTTCTCTTCATAGTCAGATTTGAGATACACTGCTGAAATCTTTTGGTACACTGTTCCATTGGTGAATTGTCCCTTGAACATGCAGGTGGTAGCTTTCTCCATCGAACAATGATGCCCGCACCCATGTCGACTGTTCACACAGCATACAAAAAAGACACTAGACAGAGAGAAGTCTGTACATTTAACAGCCTTGATTGCAATCATATAGTAGGGCTAGGAGGGCAGCCAGTACACTCAGCAGGAGATCGAGGGCTGCCATTTGTATATGCATGACCTGGAGGGTGTGACTGAACAGTTGCTGGAGAAGCTGACCACTGAGAATGAGGCAGTGGCCCTGACTTGCATCATCAGTGACACGTTTACGGGGTGGACACAGGCAAGCTTCTTTCCACAGCTGCAACCCATATAGTAAAGGTTTTGGCAGTGCTCCCATTGAGGGTTGCCAGGTAAAGTTACGACATTTGAGTTGCTGCCCAATTTGAATGGCGTGTGATCTATATTGTTGAAAAGGGGCATTTACAAGGATGAAGTAAAAGTCCCTGGGACTCATGCCTTGCCAGTGCCTTAAGGAGCAAAGACCGCAGTGGAAAACTGCAAGTTAGACTACATCTTCAATATTCTTTGTACTTCAAGAACCAGCTGGCAACTGTTCTGAAAGTCTCTCCACTAACCAGAGAGTTTTCGTGGATTTTTCACAGGGCATGTGAAGGGTAAGGGTGTGGGGCTTTGATGTGAAGGAAGTTCCAGCGAGTTTAAAAATTTGGGTTTGTCAGAGTCGGCGCATTTTAGAAAAACCTAGCCTTTCATATTTTTTTTATTGTATCTCTTGCTGTAAGCTTAAGTCGGTTTGTGCAGTTGGTTTTGATTTAAAGACATGAGGTATAGATGTTGATGCAGATTACAGTGAAAGAAATGGTACTTTATAACGTACGCGGAAAGCATCGTAGCATCGTATGAGCGGGTGAGGTGACAAGCCATAGAAGCTTATCGTCAGCAGAATCTGGGGTTAATGCTTGGCAAAGATCTTCCTCTTATAGTAGAACTGATGCAACAAGGTAAAACAACATCGTTCACTTGGAATTTTACTGTCACATATACACCCTGTATGTGAATGGTCTCTCCAGCTACTTCTATATGTTGCACATGTGGGAATTGGTGTCGTCTACTTTCCATTTCGGATATTGTAGTTTCTTAGCTGTCTGGAAACACATAACATCCAAAGGACTGCAAGGACAGTCCTCGTTGATACAAAAACATATACATATCAGTCAACCTTTACTAGTTGTGTCGTCTACTTTCCATTTCGGATATTGTAGTTTCTTAGCTGTCTGGAAACACATAACATCCAAAGGACTGCAAGGACATAGTCCTCGTTGATACAAAAATATATACCTATCAGACAACCTTTACTAGTTGTGTTAGGTTTGTATCTGGTAACCTTTATTTGCTTTTCTGGAGTTTGTGTTTGGGATCACATCAACATTGTTGTCCCTGGCTTTAGTGGATTATGACGGCCAAGTAGTCACCAGTGGTGTTCTTAAAGGATATCTCCAGGGTGCAGGAACTATCTTCCATGTAGACCTTTTGAAGCCTTTGCTTAGACGCTTGAACAGGGTAAAGTGACATGAAGTTTACTCTCACAACCTTGCTACAGTTGCTGTGCCCTATTGCACTCTCGATTTGGGGGTGTGCAGTGAGGAGCTTCTCTCCTGCCGGAAATACCATTGCCCGCTTTTTCTGGGCCTTCTCCACCTTTAGGCAAGGGCGTGGGCTTTTTCTTTCTCCCATTTAACTACGCTATCCTTGATGAGTTAGTGGAGCTGCAGTGAGGCTACTAATACCAGAGTGAGTTTCACACCACCTTGAAGGCGCTGGGAAACACTTGACCTCATATCGTCTTTTGGGCTTGTCGGCCTTTAGTGGCTGCGGGCATTGGGACTTCTCTGTTCTATGAGACCCGCCCAATCTGGGTACTGTAACCCTTGATACCTGCACACTGCTTCTTCAGGCCAAGCGAAAGTCCCAAGTATGTGGGTGGTTTTCACAATGTTATGAATGGGGGATGGGTTGGTCTCATCTTGATCGTTGCACACTATTGCCAACCAGATACTTAGCACAAAGCCAGTTCTTAGCTGGATATCAATTACGCCTATTGATAATTGCTGATCGAGAGCCTAAGAAAAAGCTTAACAAGAACCGGCTGCTTCCCTCGCACATGTTGCACCTTCCAAGTTGACAGCAGTATTTCTATGCACCTCATGGTTCTACCATCCTATCAACTCAATTTCATAAGTGCATACTGGAGTAATTATAAGTTGGAAATCTACATGCTCTTCTGCATTCAAATTTCACACGTTACATTCATTTGCAAAAGTCCATTCAAGAAATAAGCAAGAGTGTGCTGCTGTAGTGATAAACTTTGTTATGGATTCAACAGTTGTATTATCGGGGGATCACATGCCTACCGTCTACTCTCAGTCTGATCAAATGTTCCGTTGTATACCACGACACATTCCAAGACTCGGAAGTCTTTACCAAAACGGTTGAGTCAACCAACTGTACATGACAAGCATATTTATCAGCACCGTCAAATCAAAACAATTATCTTTTTCTTCCGAAACAGCAATTTGCCCAGTGAGCACGTCTACGAGAGTTTCACACTTAAGATTCATAGCATATTTTTGCATTATATGCCCAATCTGGTTCTTAATTCTAATACCCCTATCTTCTCTTCGGTGCCTTCAAGCACCAATGCACCTCTGGCGATTATTGTATCCAGCTGCTCCCTACAATTCGTCTCTCTGATCTCAATTTGCTTGATAGCTCCTCTTCCTCTCTAACCTGGCTGCAGGGGAAGCAGATCCCAGGGGAATTGGTGATAGGGGAAACAAGAAATTTTTGTCGGCGGTGTACGAGGCGGCGATGAACATTGTGGAGGAATTCTACTACTCCCAAAGGAACATGCCCGCTGAGGATGACCCTCCATCAACTGACAAATTCTTCACTATAATGGATTTGGCTACAACGTCCCCATCACCGGTAAGCTCAAACCACCCTTTTTGCATTCAAGGACCTATCTTTCCTCACGTCTCTGCTCTCAATTGGGACCTGCCGGCTGGGTGTGCAGCTAGTGCCCTGGTCATATATCTGAAGTCTGGAAATTTGGCCTTGAAAGGTGATCCCTGCACTTTTGGTTTGGAAGAGACTGCTCATTGGCAACTGATAAACCCAAAGTCAATGATTACCATCTACTGTTGTTGGTGGGAAGGAGGGAAATCCAGACTGAATAACTGGCTCATTAGCCTAAGATCCTCCTCTCCTTTCCTTCATATTCATCTTACTCTTGCTTTGTCATCACGGCCATCAAATCGTAGAGATTTATCTACGGGTTGCCATCGATTTCCCTCATGACTTGGTCCTTGCATTCTTGGAATATACGTGGTATGGGCTCTGATACCACCATGCCAAAAAGAAGGCGTGTCAAGCTTTGGGCTTCTTCCTTTCTTTCAACCGCTGCTATCATCTTCCTCCAAGAGACCAAATTGGATGACAATAAAATTAGATCCATAGGGAACAGTTTCTGGCCATCGCAGGCTGCTTGGTGGAACCCTACTATATCCTCCTCCCGTGGGGGTACGGCGATTTTGGTCTCACCCACTATTGCTAGCTCTATCAATGATGTCCAAATCTGGGTTCAGGGCCGTGTGCAGTGCCTCTTCCCTGAACCTGCCTCCCCCTTTGGACAGACTGCTTTTATCAATGTCTATGCGCCTAACCAGTCCCATGACCGTGCTCAGTGCTATCAGAGATAAGATTACAAGCTTTCCCAATATCCTTAACTGGGTACTAGCGGGGGATTTCAATATGGTTGACAATTACAATCATAGATTGGTGCATGCCTCTCATTCTTTATCGGATGAGGAACAAATTGCATGGGATATGCTTTGTTTCTCAGTGGGTTTGGTGGATATTTTTTCAGACTCTCCCTCTGGCTTAAGATTCACGTGGTCTAATTTGAGGAATCCTCCACATCTGTGTATGGCCCGTCTGGACAGGATCTACTGTTCACATTCCCCCCTCTCATGGGCCAAAGGTATGCCGCAGTCACCCATCCTAGCTGACTTTGATCATGCAGTGGTTTCAGCCGACTTTAAACCGCCTGGATTGCATTCTAGAGGCAGAGGTTATTTCAAACTAAACCCTGGAATTTTAAAAAAGGCTGACTGTCTGCAGAAGTTGAAGCTTGAATGGACTTCTGCTGGCAATGGATTCCAATCCCCTTCCATCTCGTTCTTGCATAAGCTGCAAGCTACAAGAAGGCTGGCTCAAGCCCTCACTCGTGCTATAGCCTTGGAAAGAGCTCAACATCGTAATGCTTTGTCTAAATGCCTTCTGCACTGTCAAAGACGAATTGAAGAGGGTAATCATGGTGCAATGACAATGGAGTCTTACCTTACTGCCAAAAGAAATCTGGCTGAAGTTGATGATGATGAGGAAAAATTCTTGCGTATTAAAGCTGGGGTTAACTGGTCATTGAAGGGTGAAAAGATGACGGGTTACTTTTTTCAGAAAGCAAGGCAGAGAAGGGAGGCTACTCACCTACATGCCATTGCGATCCCCAGCGGTCTCACAGTCACTGAGCCAAAGAAAATGGCTGCTGCAGCTGCAGAGCATTTTACTCATTTGTTCTATGAGGAAGTGGATGATCCAGGTCCTGCAATCCTTTCCTAATATTCTCTCTAGCTCTGAAAAGACTGCCCTATCTGAACCCTTTTCTGATTTTGAGCTCTTGGAGGCTGCTGAAGCCTTGAGTCCCCTGAAGACCCCTGGATTGGATGGGCTGCCGGTGGAGTTCTTCACTGCCCTGTGGGAGGTGGCTGGGGATGACTTCCTGCGCATGGCCAATGATATCTTGGAAAAAGGGATAATGCCCTCACAGTTGTCGCAGGGTGTCATAACCCTCGTGTACAAAAAAGGTGACAGAGATCAGCTTTCTAACTACAGACCCATAACTTTATTGAATTCTGCTTATAAAATTATTGCTAAGGCTCTTGCTCGCCGTTTGTAACCCTTGCTTTCTAAGTTGATAAGACCAGAGCAATCTGGATTCTTGAAAGGTAGGATGATACTTGATAATATCCTCCTTACCAATGAGGCACTGCATCTGGCTCGGACTGATAACCAACCTCTAGCATTGCTGATGTTAGACTTCGAGAAAGCCTTTGATAATATAAGCTGGAATTATCTTTTAGGGGCTTTGAAAGCGACAGGAATCAATGGGAGCTTCTTAAAGTGGATCCAAATTCTGCTGTCTTCAGCCTCGAGCAGAGTAATGGTTAACGGAGTGCTCTCCAAAGCCTTCCCTCTCTTCAAGTCAGTCCGACAGGGCTGCCCGCTGGCTCCCTTCCTTTTCCTGGTCGCAGCGGACGGGCTGGACCATCTGATGGATAAGAGGCAAGACTCTTTGGGGTTGGTTATCCCTAATTCCCAAGGTAACTACATTGCATCTTCCATTAGATCCTTGCTGTATGCTGATGATACTTCCTTATTCATTAACAACTCTTCCCTATCCAATGTTAATGCTGCGCTCAGTTTGCTTAAGGCATTCTGTGGAGCCTCGGGTTCAGAATTAATTGGAAAAAGTCGGTGGGCTTGCTGAGCCAGTTATCGGACACCACTTCTGCTAGTCACATTGCGCCGTGGGGTATTGAGCTGGCCCTGAGATGGCTCTTGGATGGAGAGTCACATGAGCTGCTGGGACAGCTGGTGGGAACTGATCGATGTCAGGTTTGCTACTGTCCTTTCTAAGTTGAGAAGGAAACTTGCCCACTGGTGTTCCCTGCATCTCTCGGTAGTTGGCAGAGCGCTGATTGTAAATCAGGTTCTTTTGGCCTCCTTGTGGTTCCTGGCATCTGTATGGTCTCCTGGATCAGAGATTATAAAGAAGGTTAAATCGCTGATGAGAAATTTCATCTGGGGAGCAACTCCTTCTTCCACCAAAAGAGCCCTTGTGAGCTGGGATCAGCTGACGCAAAGTAAAAAGAATGGAGGGTTGGGTGTGTTGGACCCTCAAGCACAGATAACTGCACTGCTTGCTAAATGGGTGCCTCGAACTCTAACTCATCTTTCAAGCCCTTGGAGCCGCCTGGTCAGGCAACATCTGCTGGCTAACGCCTCGTACCAGTGATAAGTGGGCACATTCATTAAGATGGATTGTTCAAGGTGGTAAGCTCAATGCAAAGCCTCGACAGGGATCTCGGGCTTGGCAATCTATCTGGTTGGTGTGGTGCAAGTTATGCCCTTTCCTGGTTCAGATAAGTCCCTCTACCTTCAGTGAGGTGTTGAGGCAACCTCTCTTTGGTAACTATAACCGGGATAGTGAGGTTTTAATTCCATGTGATAAAAGATGGGCGGAATGGGAAGCTGCAGGATTGGCACATATCTTGCATTTTTGGGATGAAGCTTCCAGCTCTTTGATTTCTGCTGATATGGCTGAGCAGCAGCTTTCTGTTAGAAGAGTTAGACAGGGATGGAATTCAGTGATTGGAGAGGCAGACTCACTGATCAGTGCCTCTTGGGTCTTATTAAGACCCAACTTAAAGGTGCTGGGTATCATAGCTTATCTTAGTATATGCAGGACAGGTATTTCCAGGCACTTGAGTGACGAACTTGGGCGGCCTAGGAAGAATGCACAAGGATTTGAGACTGGCCGGGCGAAGGGCTTGTGTCCATCTAATGTGGAAATGTTTTACGAGAATCTTGCTAAAATTTATGAGCTGAACAAATACACCGGATAAAATCTGGAATTGTGACGAGTCAAAGGCCCAGGCAGGCCGGAATGGAGGAGCGTTGGTTCTTGCAAAGAAAGGGTCCCGCATTGTACATTAAGGTTTAAACACTGAGACATCAAGAGGCTGGAGTGCATGGGAGGTGTGCGAGGGGAGCGTGATCAGATCCAGCCCCACGGCTTTCGCTTGTTTAACGACCTGAATGGTAACATGGCTGTTATGACCGTCCATAATCAACAAGTGTCTGTTCTCTGGAGTAATTGGATTGTCGACCTTCTATGCTGCTTTGATAAAATGGGAGATCCATTTCATGAAGAGAGAAAACCCGTCATCCAGGCCTTCGGTTGCATGGCCATCGTAGCACCACTTTCACACTTGAAAATATAGTTACGTTTGAACCTCTTCCCCTTGAAAATATAGAAATTCGGAATGTAGGTCCCTCCAGCATTCATTCATGATAGCACCGACAACCACTAGTGCATTAAAGGTCATTTACAGTCTGCATGTCTGTAAATCTTCACAATACATATCGGTACATGTATGTAACAGTGACAGACAGAGCACATTCAGGGCTTACCGTGATGTTTAGACGATGGCACACAAGGGAGGCACAGCCTTGAAAGAGGATCTCGCACATTGGGTTTCACTAGCTTTGAAAAAAACGAAGAGTCTTGAAAATGTAAGAAAAAGTTTTGCCGTGATTGGGATCAAGCCTCTCAATCCGGATGCCATGTAGAACCGCATGGGCCAGCAAGGGTTATAGGATGGAGGTCCCGGAGGACGACACCCATCCTGGTCAAGAAGATATAAGGACTGCCACTGTTGACTTGCAAGTTGAGGAAATTTTGGAAAATAACATATCCAAGACACATGATGAGGTAGGTACGCACCACTACTTCGTGGAGGAAGAGGACGAAAATGAGTTGGTCCCGCCAGGTACAGAGCGATTATCCTCCAGCCAATCTAGCGACACTGGATCCTCACCGGAGCTGGAAATAGTTGCAGGAGCACCCATTCAACGGTACTCTACCACTCAATTTTTGAGTCTACCACAAATACCAGTAGCACCTCGACGACGATTGAATGGAGATGGCTCGGAGCCAATAATTGACTACAACAAGTCCATTCTCATGACCTCAGATGAGTACTTGCTAACTTTGGAGCAAAATATTTCTAGGAAAGAAGAAGCCCTGAAAGTGCGGGAGCAGCGTAAAAAAGAGCGCGAATTGAATAAGCAAAAGTGTGCTCTCGATAAGGTGGAAAAAGAGGAGCTGAAGCGCAAAAAGGTGGAGGAGCGGGAGGCCAGAAAACAGTTCGATAATCTCTGGTCCGCCAAAAATTGTTCAGCGATTGGAGAGCGACTCCATGCTGCCATCCGATTTGATGCTTCCATTCCGACCACAGCTTACCGAGGAGTTTTCTGTGGATCCACCTATTTGTCGCCGCAACATGAAAGTGACAATTCAAAAACAGAAAGCGAAGAAGGCGGGTCTGGATACATCAGGGTTCGTCCTTATCGAACCTCCATGGGTTTACAGAAGCGTAAGCAGAGCCGGTGATCGTTGAGAAGCCGATCAGTTTTGGGATCAAATGGTTCTCATGTTGGACAAGCTGAAGATTTGTTTATTCTCCACTAACGATTAGTTTTGCAGATCATGACTGTTCATTTTTCAATTAGTCCAGGGACACATCTCGTAGTCACCGAGGACGCTTTGATCTGCGTAGTCAGATACGTAAAGCTCAGTAAATAGTCAAGTTTATGTAATTGATGAGTAGTTTAACTAAATGACATGGTCCATACTACTGTGCAGCGTAATCAGTAAAGTGAATGGTGATGTACACCTTTTGGGACCCATGCGCTCTTGATACAATGCACTTGCTGTTCAAAATAGTACCCCCTCACTGGTACATTCAAGGATTATTATGTGTTTTCAGCTTGAAAATTCACCGATATTATGTATAACTTTGGATTTTTTTGTTTTTTTTTTCAATAAATTTCATTTTCTTGTGCCTACATGGGATAAATGTATATAAGGACGCTGCACAGCTGAAATTGCCTGCATTTCTTAAAGGGAAGGACGATCTGGAGCTGAGGGATGGAGAGCGCAGTGGAGGAGGAGAAACGAACTGTTGATGCTTGATTCATACAATTGTCTACCTTAGAAGGTTGGAGTCAGTCCACTCGTCGGTCTGTTGGAGGGTCTGTCGGTATGCTCGAAGGTTGGAGTCGGTCTGTTGGAGGGTCTGCTAGTCCGCTCGAAGGTTGGAGTCTGTTGGAGGGTGTGCCCAGTCCGCTAGAAGGTCCGCCGTGGTAGATTAACAAGGACTTAGAAAATTTTCAGGATCTGGCCCACCCAGTGAATGGCCGGTGGGCTTATGAGCTACCCCATGGGCGGTACTGGCGAGGCCCATAGGTGCATTGAAGACGCTAATATTAAAAAATGAGAGGCTGTATGTTATGTAGTTACTATGCTTTTTTTTAACTGCAGACTGCAGTGAAACCCGAGGGACAATATGACGGTCACCGGAGTCTTTTACAGGTGTGAATTATGAGAGTGGGCCAGCCATCCACGCAATCATGCAGAGTCGGACGACTGACGCAGGAAGGGAGAGAGAGACACACACACACTTGGGAAAGTGGGTGGATGGTACAGAGGAGGAAGATTGTGAGCAGCAAGTCGTGCTATGATTTGTACGAGAGAAAACATTTTGTAGGTGTTGTGCTGAATCTCTGATGAAGGAGAAGAGCGAGAGAGAGAGAATGTACTCATAAGACGTTGTTTGCCGTAGCCTTGTGGCCATTGACCCGCGCCCAGTTTGAGCGGAGCACAAAGGGAGAGAGAGGAAGATAGTCAACATGCCACTGTGACATCCGCCATAGACTTGCTTGGTGCACAGCTCAGCATGTTTTTCTAGAGGCATGAGGTTGACCGGGTAGAGCCTTATGTTGTTTTTTGAGGCTCGACGGATTGACTGTTGCATGAAGGAAGAATCACAGATGATTGAGGCGGGGTAGAGATTGGACGCGACCATTGCCATTGCGGCAGAGATGTCACTGTGTTGAGCTGCTATCCATGAAGCAAGGATGACGAAAGTAATTGAGGCCAGACAAAGGTTGGACAAGACTTTGGCTTCGCCTACTCTGTCTGATAAGACGTGCCTTCGAGGACTCATACGCAGTCAGCTGCATAATTCCTCCCGCGCTGCCGAAGGTTCTCTCTCTTTTTGCTCTCTCAACTCTGAAGCAGTCTCAGTTGAGCATTCGTAAATGCTTAAGCACGATATTGACTTGGATTTCCAATCTCTCTCTTGAACTGCGAATTCTTGTGTATGGTCGATTTGTAGTGAACCCTCGATCATCCGTGTTTCTATTGTGAGTCACTTTTCAAACGACTGTGCAGTGCGGCTCTCCTTGGTATCTCTATGCTTTCTTTCTGTCGCTCCAGTTCGTCTCTTCACCGTGGAGTTCTCTGCCCATTGCCCCGAAACTGCAATTTCGCAGGGGAAATTGTACAGATGGTAAAGTTGTATGGAGCGGGGAAATTGTTCTCGTCTTTCTTTTATTCTAGACCCTGGTAGCCTGAGAGTGACAGCTTTTTCGTACGTTGAGCAGTTGATCAGAGGAATGTTAAATCGTCCCTGGATCAGACAACCCTTGAGTAGTTCAGGCTGTTTCACTGAGGAACTACTCCAGTTTAGATGTAAACTCCATTATCCATATTTCATACTGAGAAAACAATTTTGGTGGACTATTGCTCGTGGTTAGACAGAACAGAAGACTGTGGGCTTCCTTTCATGTGCTGTTTCATGCTTTCTAACATGATCATCTGTATCATGATCTGTCAAACTGATTTTTCTTTTTTGTCGTCTTAATCTGTTACCCCCTCTCTCAGATGGGAAGGTCCTCAACAGCAGACCAGTTCATGGAGGCAAGCAATTTGACCAGGTGGTTGACAAGAAGAGCAAAATGTTGTTTAACTTGTTGGAATCCCTGAGGAGTGCAAAGGGGGAAAGGACAAGCAAGGTTGTAACCCCAGACAACGCTGATGGCATGCGGGAGTGGAAGGTAGATCCTCTCTCTTCGACCAGAAGATCCACCCTTAATCCTTTCTCTCTCTCTCTCTCTCTCTCTCTCTCTCTCTCTAAGGCTACACAATGGCCACAAGGCTACGGCAAACAATGTCTTATGAGTACAATCTCTAAGGCTACAACGTCTTATGAGTACATTCTCTCTCTAAGGCTACGGCAAACAATGTCTTGTGAGTACATTCTCTTTCTCTCTCTATCATCTACGCAAGCCATTCCCTGCAGCTCCTATAGAGTGATGATCTCTGAATGGTAACAAGCTGATCCCTATGTGGGGGCAGCCCCTCCACTCAAAGTGGGCAGTTGCATGCTCTGTCTTGCTTGCTTGCACTTGGGCTAGGGTATGCCCGTGTGTATAAACCTATTGCCTGCTTGCACCAAGGTAAGTCCCACTACCAGAGTGAGCCCCTCACAAAGGTAGGGTCTGTTCCCTCTTGTTCCACCCAAACTTGGCGGGGTTTCTATGGCCACAAGAAGGCTACAGCAACCAATGTGCCATGTCAGATGCCTGAAGACTGTCGATGAAATGAAGTTAGGCATAAAACTTCCCTGAACTTGTTTTAAGTCTGTGACATGAGTGAGGACCCTAAGGATGATCTCAAGGGCCGACCTACCCTTGGCACTAGACTGAAATTTAAACTCGGGGCGCAAAACTTACCTTTGAACAATTAGCAGATGCAGAGAGGAAGAGGCAATTGTAATTGCCAGATGTACGGGCAGCCTGAAGACAATATCCATTTTCTGGTACATTGTCCGGGATATATCTCACCAGACAGTGATCCTCTTCAGGAACATCAAGAACACTGTCCCCGCATCTCTGTTCACCAACTTCGAAAATCTTGAGGCTCAGCCTAATGGCCCTGTTGGAGTCTAATTGCTGGGGAGTTCACACTCACCAAGTTGATGCTTGTGTGAAGGGCTTTCTAGAGGATATCTGGAAAATCAAACAAATTGTCTTTATCATGGTAAGTCACACTACTGCTCACAAAGGTAGTGTCTGTTCCCTTGTTTCCCCCAAACTGGGCGCGGGGTCTATGGCCACAAGGCCAGGGCAAACAACATCTTATGAGGACATTCTCTGTGTCCCTCCCTGTTCTGGTGATAGCGAAGGAACTCAGTGCCAACCTAGGTGGACGACCATCAAGTCTCCAGTGGTATTTTGACAGTGTCAACAGTTATTTTGTCATCCTGATGGCAGAAGCTAGATGTAGGTAAGAGAACGCCAAGTCATCCATGCCAGTGGCGAGCTGAGAGGGTATTTGACTTCCATCTTTCCACTATTTGGGTTCAAGTTCTTTTAATGGATCAAGCTGGGCTCCCAAGTTGAAATGTGATTAAAGCAGCCACAAAAAAACTTCTTAGTCACTATGTTAACACTGAAGTTCAAATCTGCGCTTTTCTGGTTCCCGTAGCATTTGACCAGGCTCACATTTATGTTCAAGTTGTTTGAGTGGAGAATTCAGTGTAGGAAGCCAGCAATCAGTACAGTATCCTGCCCTTGAGAATAGTAAGCTTCTTCTAAAACTGCTAACCTGACATTTGTGTCTGAACTTGAAGTTCCGCATGTTGGTCTAGATGGCATGGGCTTACGATAGGTGCTGAAACCATTGGACTTTTATGGATGAGGAGACGGGACTTGATGACCCTTTCAAGACATTTCTGTCAGAAAATATATGAGATTCCCAAACCCTTGAATTTGTGAAAGTCAGACATAATTGCAAGGTTGTCAAAGTAGACTGGAGTGCCATGTGATGTGTTTCTGTTGTCTCGGTTCTTTTTCTGCAACTGACTGAGAGGATACGAAAGAGATGTTTGCTGCTCCATGTAAGATCAGGAAGATTGGCTGGGTTCTTTGGAAGGATTTCAAGCATGAGGATTGCCCAAACTCTATGCCCTATTGCCACTCAGAAAAGTATTTGGGAACCACTAGAACTACTAATTTGGACACAACTTCCACAGAGTACAGGTTTCACAAGGACTCTATTGTGTGGTCCAGAGTGGTCTATTGTATATAGTGGCCCTCATTATACTGTTCACTCATTTGGGCACGGTTTCTATGCTGGGAAGGCTTTAGTAATTAAAGTAAATGAGTTATCAGTATCTCTGAGTCATCACAAGCCTCCTTTTTTTTTGTTAATCTCTGGTCACACATTCACTTTTGATTCTGAAGTGTAATGCATGGGTTGAGTTCTTTCCATGTATTAGGAGACCATTATTGAAAACTGACTGGTTGAATTGAATCTCCTAATCCAGTTTCACAGCCAATCTCATTGAACAAGCTGGATTCACATTATTCACCTTATGTTTCTTCTACAACCGCACACTCATTTTAAAGTCCATTGTATGACAACACAAAGGAGTTGCTATGCTGGAGTATGGTCTAGGGGTGATCGTGGCATCGTCGGTATGTTAAACCATGATGCTCAGTCCTTATCACATTGTTGGCCTACAAACACTTCATTGGAGAGCCTGCATTGTTGACCTACAAATTAGTGATTACCAACCATTAATAAGGGTATAGTAATGAGTAACTTCATTCTTGTATCATTGGATCCGAGAGACTCCATAATACACGGCAGATTATTAAGTAGGCCGTTAAGGTGCGGGACATTAGCTACCTGTTCAAAACTTTTGATAGCTTGATTTTCCATGTGTGGTGGTTCAGCTCAAGCAAGACACTTCAGAATCCCGGGTCATGTACTGTGAAGGTCCCGAGGGCACTCCATACCATTCTCTGTGTATAGAAGGCCTCATTGACGGGCCGATGACAAGTGGTGAGCACTGGCCTCTCTGTAGTCCCTCCGTCTCAAATATCTCTTGATCCCCATCCTCTTCCCTTTCTCAGAAATCTCTGTGTCCTTGTCCTCTTTCCTTTCTAACTTTACATGTATAGACGAAGTCCATCATGTTAACATGAACAGAATGGCAGTTGCACAGGAATCCTAATATAATGTGTGAATTGCGTTAAAGCCGGATCTTCAGCCATGTTGCTTGGCAGTGAAGATATGATGGTCGCATAAAATGTTTGTGATATTGTTTCTCAGAAGGTGCAAGTATTTCCTTTCTGTGCTTCACAATACCTTTACTTGGCCAGTTACTTGCAATGCAACTTGAAGTTATCTTGAGTTGATTGTTGCTAGGGATCCTGTTGGTCCTGCTACCATAATGTTGATCCTCATCAAGGACAGAGCAATGAAATCAGAACATATCATGTCTGCAATCTTTAGATTCGATCGTAGAGCTGATGTGGTGAATCTGCCATGCCTATAGTCTTGAAATTAACCCATGAGTACAGCTGTATCATATTGTTCTTGCTTTGGCTGGGTGTGAGGGGAGGCAGCTTTATGCGTGGCATGGGAGGCTCCAGAGTATAAGGAATGGTGAGCAGAACATTGGCTTCATTCCAGACTTCTGTTGTTTCAGGATATATTTATGCCCATGTCTTGGTTAGCCTGCACTATGTAGGCCCACAGCTTGCTGATTGAGGCATATCAATCGTGTTGCACATCGATACACTTCGAAATGAGGTAATATCAATTACATTTGTACAAATTTATAGGCATTTCTTTCAATTGAAGGGACTTCCAGACATACGTGCATCAACCCTTTGGCATACATTCTCTAATCCAAGCTGCGCCTTTGTGCAGGTGGCCACAATTTGTGGCCCCCTCATTCAAGATCGTGGAATCCTGCTGGCTTCAAAGAAGTAGTGTTGGTGGGGACCTTTCATTGCTCAGGTGAGGGACTCTTGGGTCTAAGTTTCTATTCTGTGAAAAATGTCTTGACGAACCAGATGAGTTGCTGTCATAGGAATGGAGCTATCTTACATGTCTATCTTCTCAAACTTCAAATTCCCCTTGAGACATCATTTTCACCTATTTCCATCAGACTACCAGTTGACCTAGGCATGTTTCAGGCACAGTTGCTCCTATGTGGTGTTCATACACTCTGAGATACCTGTGCTTAATCTTGTTTGAATAGTGGGTCTAGTGATAACATTTACCAGGGAAGAATGAAGCTGATTTTGGTTGCAGATTGGCTCAAGGAAACACTTAGCATAGCATTTGAAATGTGCACATACTATCCCAGAGGACAAATGGGGATGTCACTTGTGAAAGAAAGCAATGGACTCTATGGAAAATCCTTATGGGACACAAATGTATGTGTTGTAGCTGTGGTCTCATCCTTTGTAGTCGAATAATTTCGTGGTGGGTTGCTGTTGAAAGGGTCAAAGTGCCCTGGCCCTTGGCAATGCGTGAGATTTTACTGTCAGCATATGAGCTGGACTACTTTGAGGATGACCTTATTGTTGTACTTCTAAGTTCGGTAAGCTTCATGAACTCCCACTTGTTTGGCAGGTAGGTAATATAATGCAGGTAGCAGTATCAGTTTCAGGAGCTGCGCAAATTTGAGGGACTACTGATGTAGAGACTAAGTTTCTTCTCATGTGCACATTTTACTCCACTTCCACTGCTGCCGATGCGCCCACTACACGGGCAGTCCCTCTTGTGTCCCAACCCCTTGCCCTCAAGGCAAAGTGTCACGACACACACTCCTACCAACAATGAGGCGATGTCCTCACCGACTTGTTTTTTATTGCAGGAACTAATTTCCAAGGTGTGGTGTCTCACACCAAGGAGTTGGTTCCCAAGCCATGGCGTCCCATGCCAAGGAACCCAACCCGGCCCCCACTTGATTCTCACGTCCCACTAGCTAGTTCAGCCAACTCCCCTTGAACTGGATGATGACCTTGCAAGATCTGGCTAAATTTCAGTATTTGACCCAGAAACTTTACCGCTAGCTATCCCTTAATCTTCTCTATCTCTCGTCAGCTCTGGCCCACTAGCTATCTGTCTTTAGCTCTGGCCCACTGCTGCTGAGTGTATGGTCCAGAATTGAGTACGCCCCACGTTCCCAGAATAGATGCCAAATCAAAACGACTGCGATCGTAAGTCCACGTCATTTGTTCTTCTTTGCCACGTTTCTGTCAGTTGATTAGCCAATTGACTTAGTGCAATAGAATACTGGTAGGTTAACCTGAAGAATTAACTTTGGAAGTTGTTGGGATCGGAGTGAAAATGAGGAGATAGGTGACTTGGGGAAGACTGCTATGATAGGTGCTTCTAAAATTGCTATATTTTTTGTAGAAATATTGGGAGCTGTAGATTTGGTTGTCTTAGTGTTTATAATCTCAGCACATGCCAACACTACACTACAAAAAAAATAGTGTACTCTTCCCGAAGCAATTGTAATGGTGTCACTTGACTCCGAAGGGCTACTGCCTTCCGATGGGAAGGTGGACACCTTTACGACATCCAACACACTTATGTGGTTGTTTACTAGTGAATTGGCATTATGCCCGAACCACTGGGCTATCTATTGGATGTCAACACTACACCATAAGCTAGATCCTGAAGTAGATGAAAGGCTATTGATGCAAGTCTGTTCCATTGCTGCTTCATGTGAAGTTCCATAACAAATTCTTGTGTGTTCATGCACATTCAGGCACCAGATGAGCCTGATGCAAATCTGAATGGTTTCAGTGCTGGTGATATCCCCAAGTTGGAACCAAATGTGGTGCGTATGGATCTTGTGGGTGGGTTTGTTCTTCAGAAAATCGGCCCCGACAGTCTATACTTCAGGTACCCCTCTCCTCTTGAACAAGTGTACATCTCTTCGGTTGGAGGCTAGCACAGCTGTGGCCCTTGTTATTTGAAAGGTCGATGCAAAATTTGCATTGTGTCATTCCAGACAATAGTGAACTACATTCTCATTACATTCTGGGAAATCCACAGGTTGGTTGCCGATTTGGATATGAAATTGGATTTTGTTCCTCCATGGCTCATCAATTTTGTCGCTAGGCAGCTTGCAGGGCTTGGATATAAGCTGTATCAGAAGGTACTCAGATTCTCTCTTTTTATCCTCTTCAGCTCTGCTTTCAGCCAAATTGAACATCCTCAAATCTGGAAGAATCACATATGACTGACAAATTTGATAGGAAAGCCCCTGAATTTTCAAGGATCCAGATAACCATGGATGTCTGATCCATGGCCTCCCTGGCTGTTCTGTAACATGGGAAGCCTAGGTTCTGGGGAGGTTTCATTGTTGATCTTCAGAATGTGCAAAAGGAGGATCTTCATTGATTATGCTTACTAAACGATGATAATTGTTGGAGTCCTCTACATGGCATTGGCCAAGTTTGAATTTGTCACACTCAGTCAGGGTGATTGCTGATGACATTTGTAGTACTGGATCATGTCTGTGGCAGGCGATCTCAGCAGTGAAGGGCAGTGCATTTGAGGAGCTCATCGAGACAGAACCCATGTACCTCCGCATCAAGGCTGCCCTGGATTCTGTGCCCAGAGGGGCGTACGTAGGAGCTCCATCTCCAATGCACATGATGTCTCCAGGGAAAGACACTCAGAATTTCTTAGGATTCCCTTTTAAAGAGGAATTTGACTCATTGGAGTTTGCTTTCAGTAGCTTGTCTGACAGGAGACCACAAAACACAATAAAGGAGGCAGAAAAGGAGCAGCAAGATTTTGGAAAGGAGACATTGACGGAGACAGAAAGGCCTTCGCAAGGAAGTTGTACAAACAGATATGAGGAGCTGGAAAATGGGAGAAATTATTCTCATGACCAACTTTCTTTTATTGAGACACATCGCACACTGTCAAATGAAGCAGAAAAGAGGGCGCCCTGCCCCTTATGGAATGGCTTATCTTCGGTTGGAGCTTTGGTTGAAGCATCACCTATGCATGAGCTTCAAGAGCAGTTGAGACCTGAGGACAAGTTGGAGAAATCTTCAGATGTGGAGGTGGCTTGGGCCATCGATGTGTTGGATAAGCTTATTGCTTTGGTTAAACAGCAAAAGGCCAACTCTCAACCTACTGGATCCTCCCCATCACCACATAACAATAAGGTAACTCTTAGTGCAGACACGGATCCTCCAGCATGTTCTGCTGAGAATATGTCAGTGCCTCCCAAGGTGGGCTCACAGAGTGGGGCAGGAGAAGTGACCACTTTAGAGCAGCTAATGTTCGGGACATCAAGGTTACGACCAGCAGCAACTTTAGAAGACAAGATGGAATGCGGAAGAGTAGAATCTGTTACAAGGTCAACACATCAGGATGGTGACAAGTTTGCTAAAGGCAAGGTGACTGATGTAGGGTCAAACACTTCACATGCTGAGCTGCCAGCCAATCTGAGGCACAGAGGCCATGGTTTTTTCTCGCCATTCAGGCTGGGGAGAAAACACCTACGAAATAAAAATAATGGAAATCGTCTGAACAGGACAGGTGACTAGATTCTTTTGACCTCCTGTCAGCTTGGGGTGTCATAGGTAGGTCGGTTGAAGACATTGATATCTGTCTAATCTGTTAGTTTCCTGACAGATTAGACAACATTTTCTGGCCTTGGCATATTCTAGTTAACTCCGAAAGAAGACATGCACTTGGTGTCTGAGGATCTAGTGATCTGCTACTCGGTTCCATTCTCTAGGTCCTGCAAAGTGTCTCCTATTCTTGCTTGAACGGAAACTGTCCCGGTCAATAACGTCAGACCAATCATTCCTTTTGCTTGGAGGCAGTTGCTGCTCAACGGAGGGCAGTAGCTTGATTTTATTACGCACGCTTGAGCTGACACCTCCGGCAGGCTGGAAGCCCCATGTCAAATCCTCCCCACCCCCCTCCCGCCCGCCCCCTCTACCCCGGCCCGGCCCCTCTGCCCCCGCCAGCCCCTGCCCACCCGTCCCCTCGCTCGCCCGTCCCCTCCCCATCTCCCACCACGTGCCGATCCCTCCACCGTCAATCCCCACCTCTTTGAAACGCCCGATCCCCCACCGCTCCAATCCCCCCGCCTAGCAGGGACTGCTCTCCCCCATCACCCCCACGTGGCGCTCCCCCTACGTTGATCCCCCTCCCATACAGGACTGATCCCCCAGCCCAGGGGATCCCGCCATGTGCTCCCCCGCGCCGTCCACATCCCCTCCGTTGATACCCCCATGCAAAGGGATGGATGAGGGTAGGATGAACGGAAGATGACACCAAATGGCCACGTGGCGGTCCCCTCACCGTTGATCCCCCACTCCCATCAACGGCGGGATGCCCTTCCACTCCGCTCCCCCCTCGGTTGATCCCCCTCCAATTTGGAGATTGATCCCCCTCGAGTTATCCGGTGGTGGTCCCCCCAACCCTCGATCCCCTGCACATCCATCCAACCTTAAAAACATGGATGATGTGGATCATCCGCCCCTCATCCCCCGTCATCCTCTTGCGTAGGGGATGGATGACGGTCCGATGAAGGGCGGATGACACCGCAAGGCCACATGGCGATCCCCTCGCCGTCGATCTCCACCCCCCCCCCCCCGCGCCCCATCACCACCGCCCGATCTCGAGCCACGTGGCGCTCCCCCGCCGCCGATCTCCCTTCCTTCACCGCACCACCGTAGGATCATCTACCTCCGCTCCTCCCCCCCTGGCGATCCCCCTCTTTTGCAGGGACTGATCCCCCCGGTCCGCCGCCATGCCACGTGCCCGTCCCCCATCTGGATAGGCACATGGCGCTCCCCTCTCCGTCGATCCCCCGCACCACTTGGCGGGATCCCCCCTCCGTCCGCTCCCCCGTTGGTGATCCCCCTCCTTTGTAGGGGCTGATCCCCCGGGTCCACCGCCATGCCACGTGCCCGTCCCCCGCCCTCGATCCTCCCGCCCCTCAATGGCGGGACCCCCCCTCGTCCCCCACATCTGGATAGGCACGTGGCGCTCCCCTCTCCGTCGATCCCCCACACCACCTGGCGGGATCCCCCCTCCATCTGCTCCCCCAGCTGCCGATCCCCCTCCTTTGCAGGGGCTGACCCCCCTCCGGCAATCCCCCTACTACGTGTCAACTGACACGGCTATTTCCCACGTCGTTGTGATCCCGTTCATCCGTGCCGTCCATCCAACGTCTCTCATCCAACAGCCATGCACGTCCCCCGCCATTTTGGTCTGCGAGATGAATGGAGTGGATGTATCCAAATTTAGGGTTTCCTGCTATTCTCAGGTTTGTTCCTCTTTGCGCGTGTGTATGCTGCACTTGCGAGTAAGTTTGCTGGTGTGTACTGTTCCTGCAGGGCTGCTAGGCATCATGAGTGCATCTTCGGAGTTGCGCACGTCATTCCTTCTGTCACAGCTTCGTAGCACTTTGCAAATCCCCCCGGATGGTTCCTTCAACCACAAGAGCCTTCTATGGACTCCGACTATTTCAAGTGGAGGTGGACATCGTGTCAATACGGATGTTGCAGTTATTCCTTGGATGAGGATCGACGATTTTGTGAGAGGGGAGGAAGAAAGGCCAGAGGCACCCACTCACTTCAACAGAACGGTGCCTAAAAAGGGAAAGCATGAGGAGGGCGAACTCTTAGCTCCAAGGGCCAATAGTTGCTCTCTTGTGATAAAGTCCGCCTTCTCCTTTGTGGTTTCTGGATGGTCTCACTGTGTTCTTTCTCATGGCATGCTGCTTGTTTACATTGTTTGCTCTTCTGTTCTGTACTATGCTCTCTTGCTCTGAGTATTCACTCCACTGACTTAGATTTCATCATTGTTCAGGTTCCATTGTTCCTATGGACCTGAGGACAAGCGCATAAATGTCATACTTGTCAATAAAAATTCTTTGAAAGAAGGAACGGGAGAAGAGGGTGTGTGCTGGATGCTTCATCGCCTTCTTACAACAACCATAAGCCTGGGCCGAGACGGAAGAAAGTCGTTCAGGGAGAGTCCATCAAGAGGGGTTGTCTTTGTCAGTTTAGGATAGGTCGATGCTACCTGGATCCTTCTCAAGCCTTCGAGTACACACAATGGCTTATGTTCATTGGTTCCGAAGGTCACATCACAAGATACGATTCGTTTGTCACCCAATTCGAGCATTGTTTTTTTTTTCTGAAATTTTGTTTGTATGCCAATGGCAAATTTGAGGTCAACATTGCCCCGCCGTATTCCTTCAGCAGGGGTATTGGACGTGTCCTCTTGATAGAAGAAAACACTTTGTGGCTGGGCATCCTTCCACATCTTCAGACTGGTCCCCTCGTCCTTATGCCGCTTGAAAGTCTTACATGCAACATCATCGCGACACCACTTCTCTAATCCATTGAGCTTGCTGCCAAATACCTGTTGCTCATGTTGGGACATTCTTTCAGCGGGCGACAAACCAACGCGTGTGCTATCCGTTATCACCTCTTTACCTCTTCACTAAGGTGAGGTGTGTGCGCGGAACGGGTGTTATTTGAACTCGGGTCAATGTCGCCATGGCAGACCTTGTCAGCTCTATCAACATGGTTTTTGTTGTAGTATGTTATGACAACAAGACTCCTGGGAGCATGAGAGCATAGCATGATCCAATGTGAAGGGGATCACGGCACTTGGGTCATTACGGCCACAGACGTATCGGATTGGAGAGCACGGCAGCTTTCAGCCCATTAGGGGGCCAGACACATGGGCCAACACCCGCATTTTTGTAGACTACTCTGTACATGTTGGGACCATTTGCAGGGGATCATGGCATACCCCACAAGGGGGATCACAGAATAATAAAATTAATGCCTTGGGGATTAGGGGGAGCAATGACATGGGTCACGTCCCACTTATCATCCACATGTACTGAATGTTATTTGGTTTGATCTGTTGTAGTTTCGTATCATTAATTTCAGTAAAATGTCTGGTACATTTCAAACAAACGTACTTACGTTGCACATTTTGTCTTTTTGTGCAGTATGCCATATATACTCTTATGGTGTTCGACATTTGGCTGAATGACATCCCTGTTGCATACATAATATCTTCAAGAAACACTGCCAACGATTTGTCAAGTTGGATGTTGGTTCTTCGCCAAAGGCTCCATGCCGCTCAGCCAGATTGGCGTCCCAACACATTCATTGTGGACGATGCCGATGCTGAGATTAACGCCATTTTGGTTTGTGGTCACTCCCCTTCCCGCTGCCATTGTCTTGCCTAGTTCTGCATGGGGGGATCAGGGAGAGGGGATCACTTAGAAGGTTTCGTTGTAGGCGATCCATGTTCAGGGGACCAGGAGGCTCAGGGGATCAGGGGATGAGAAGCACGGGAACACTCATCAGATAAACAGTCTTGTTGTGGTCTTGTACTGCTCTTGACGTAGTGGCCAATACACTTTCTTGACCTAGTTCTGCATGAGGGGACAGTGGAAGGGGATTAGGGGATTAGGGGATCAGTTTTAAAGGGTTTAGTTGCAGGGGATCAGTTTAAAGGTTTAGTTGCAGAGGATCAGTGTTCGGGGGTCCAGGAGGCGCAGGGGATCAGGGGATCAGGAGCAGGGGATTGGTGATCCAAAAATCAGACTTGTATCAGACTTGTATCAGTCTTGTAGTGGTGTTGCAGTACTCTTGTGCTGGCCAATGCACTTTCATTGCCTTATCTAGTTCTGCATGGGGGGATCAGTGAAAGGGTCTCAGTTAAAAAGTTTAGTTGCAGGGGATCAGTGTCAACAAAGGATGGGGGAAACACATCATGTTTGTGTGCATTTGCAATGCTTGTGCAAGCCTGGCAGCCCTGGAGAAGGGCAAGAGGTGCATGGGGATATCATCAAAGCTGAAATTGTGCCAAATGTCAATCTGAACACTGCCCTAGCAGCTTTGGAAAAGGGGAAAGAGGTCCATGGCGACATCTTCAGAGCTGGAATTCTACCAGATGTCATTCTGAACAATACCCTGGTGTACATGTTTGCAAAATGTGGGTGCATCTAGGATGCAAAGGGAGTGTTCGCCACTATGGCTGAACGAGATGTGGTGTCGTGGAGTGCGATGCTTGCAGGGTATGCACGGCAAGGACATTTGGAGAGCTTTTGAGCAAATGATGGGGGAAGCACATCATGTTTGTGTGCATTTGCAATGCTTGTGCAAGCCTGGCAGCCGGCCTAGAGAAGGGCAAGAGGTGCATGGGGATATCATCAAAGCTGGAATTGTGCCAAATGTCAATCTAAACACTGCCCTGGCAGCTTTGGAAAAGGGGAAAGAGGTCCATGGTGACATCTTCAGAGTTGGAATTGTACCAAATGTCATTCTGAACAAAACCCTGGTGAACATGTTTGCAAAATGTGGGTGCATCTAGGATGCAAATGGAGTGTTCGACACTATGGCTGAACGAGATGTGGTGTGCATTTGCAATGTGCGTGCAAGCCTGGCAGCCCTGGAGAAGGGCAAGAGATGCATGAGGATATCATCAAAGCTGGAATTGTGCCAAATGTCAATCTGAACACTGCCCTTGCAGCTTTGGAAATGGGGAAAGATGTGCATGGCGACATCTTCAGAGCTGGAATTGTACCAGATGACATTCTGAACAATACCCTGGTGAACATGTTTGCAAAATGTGGGTGCATCTAGGATTCAAAGGGGAGTGTTCGACACTATGGCTGAACGACATGTGGTGTCATGGAGTGCGATATGATGTGCTTGCAGGGTATGCACAACAGGGATGTGGAATGGAGGCTTTGGAGACCTATGAGCAATGGAAGCACATCATGTTTGTGTGCATTTGCAATGCTTGTGCAAGCCTAGCAACCGACCTGGAGAAGGGCAAAGAGGTGCATGGGGATATCATCAAAGCTGGAATTGTACCAAATGTCAATCTGAACACTGCCCTGGCAGCTTTGGAAAAGGGGAAAGAGGTCCACATGGTGACATCTTCAGAGCTAGAATTGTACCAAGGTGAATGCCTGTCAGATTACCAGATGCAAAGAGGTGCATGGTTGCATCGCCAAAGGCAGCAACTGCAGCGGCACAGTTGATAAAGTCAGGCACCTCAACCATGACCACAACTTCTGGAAGAGGTCAAGAGAGGGAGTCCACAATGCCTCTTCTGGCACTTAGGCATGTGAAGATGCTTTGGCAGGCAGACTGAAAGAGGCTCTACTGACTTTAAACCAAGGAGGCATTTCAGCAGATTCAGATACGTATGTCTGTCTCTTGCATAAGTGCATCAAGATGAAAGGCCAAGCGAAGCTAGAAAGCAGGTGCACACTCACATTATCCAAAGTGCACGCCAAATATTTTTCTACTCAACACCCTTGTCAACATATATGTTATGTGCGGGAGCATCATGGATGCTCACCAAGTGTTCAACAGAATGCCTCAACGATATTTCATCACGTGGAACACGATGCTTGCAAGGTGTGCACAACAGGGGCGTGGTATGGAGGCCTTGGAGAATGTGGTGAGGGCACCTCCTTCTTCGACCTATTTCAGCCTGTTTTTCCCTCTCATCAGACTCGGCCCTGAATTTACATATTGAATCGTCAAGGACAATGTGGTGAGGGCACCTTCTTCTTCGACCTATTTCAGCCTGTTTTGCCCTCTCATCAGACTCGGCTCTTAGATGTATATTGAATTCTATAAGTTTTGGGTGGATCTGTGGTGGTTTGGAATGACTATGGCAAGTAACTGCCGATGTGGCAGCAGGAAAGTATCCAAAACAGATAACAGAGATGAGGAGTAGGTGTGGAATGAATACTTTGTTGACCCCAGTGAATGGTGGAACAACCGAGGCAAAAAGTTGAATGCCTATTAGATGACAGAGAGTAGCAGACGTAATTCAGCATAGGAACTAGTGTGATTGGGTGTTTCATAGGTTGTCATTGTCAGCTGCTAGCAGCAAGGGCAAAGATGAATGCATGATTTGTGCAGAGGCATGGATAGCTGAAGGAGAAATGATAGAGTGTGGGTCCAGATTCATCCAAGAGGGCCGGACTTCAAGCTCTAGATTACCTGTGATTCCATGTGGATCAATAGCTACAAGAAACCTAAATGGGTACATGGTCAACTAAAGGCAATAGTTGCAGCGGCACAGTTGATAAAATCAGGCACGTCCTTAACCATGACCGCAGCTTCTGAAAGAGGATCAAGAGAGGGCACAATGCCTTTTCTGCGGAGCATGTGAAGATGCTTTGTGAGGCAGGCAGACTGACAAAGGCTCTAGGTCTGGAAGCTGGAATCAGGTGCACACTCACATTATCCAAAGTGGATTCATGCCAAATGTTTTTTCTATTCAACACCCTTGTCAACATGTATGTTAAGTGCGGGAGCATCATGGATGCTTGCCAAGATTTCTACAGAGTGCCTCAACGATCTTTGATCATGTGGAATATAATGTTGGCAGGATTTACCAAACATGGGTGTGGTAGGAATGCTTTGGCGACCTATGAGCAAATGTTGCGCAAAGGGGTGAAGCACAACCACATCACGCTTCCGCATGTTTGCAATGCGTGTGCAAGCCTGGGACCTCTGGAAAAGGGGAAAGAGGTCCATGGTGACATCATCAAAGCTAGAATTGTACCAGATGTCATCCTGAACACTCCCCTGGTCGACGTCTATGCCAAATGTGGGTGCATTAAGGATGCGAAGGGAGTTTTCAACACTATGGCTGAACCAAATGTGGTGTCATGGAACGCGATGCTTGCAGGGTATGCACAGCAGGGACATGGTATGCAGGCTTTGGAGACCTATGATCAAATGATGGGGGAAGGGGGGGCACCTTCTTCAATAGCACAACGGCTACAAGTGGGTAGATGGTCAACTGGAAATAGCAATGGCAGCAGCACAATTGATAGAACAAGGCCCACTGCTAATGAAGGTACCTTCTTCAACATATTTCACCTTGTTTTCCCCTACTATCAGAGTCGTCCCTAAATTTTCATGTTGAATTCTACAAGTTAGCTCGTTGGTGGATCTATTGTGGCGTTGGAGTGATTTTGACATGTTACTGCCAATGTGGTCGACATGAAAGTATCAAAAAACAGATAATAGAGATGTGGAGAAGCTCTGGAATGAATACGGTTCCGACCCCAGTCAATGGTGGAACAATCCAGGCAAAAAAGTGAATGCATGTTGGAAGTAGACGCAAGTCAGCATAGGAACTAGTGTGATAGGTAGGGTTGGGGTGTTTGCTGGAATAATTCTAGAGTGTTATTGTCAGCTGCTAGCATCAAGGCAAGGATGTATGCATGATTTGTTCAGAGGCATGGATAGCTGACGGAGCAGGGAGCAGTGTGGGTCCAGATTCATCCAAGAGGGCTGGATTTCAAGTCCAGATCGCCTACAATTCCCTGTGGAAGCAGCACACACTTCGCACACACAAGAGGTCCTCTTGGGTGCATGGTCAGTCAAATCCTCCATGGGTCATGACACAAGGTCGAGGACAATATGGTGAAGGCACCTTCTTCTTCGACATATTTCAGCCTATTTTTCCCTCTCATCAGACCCAGCCCTGAATTTGCATATTGAATGTTGTAAGTTAGCTCGTTGGGTGGATGTGGGGTGGTTTGGAGTGACTTTGACAAGTTACTGCTGATGTGGCAGCAGGAAAGTACCCAAAAATAGATAACAAGATGAAGAGAAGCTTTGGGATGAACACTTTCCGACCCCAGTCAGTGGGGGGACAATGGAGACAAAAAGGTGAGTGCTTGTTCGACTACAGAGAAAAGCAGTTGCAATTCAGAATTGGAACTACTGTTAAGTCTTAGGTTGGGGTATTTTTTTGGAAGAACTTCACGCCGTCACTGTCAGCTGCTAGCAGCAAGGCTGAGGGATGTATTCATGATCTGTACACGGGCAGGGATAGCTGAGGGACCAGGGATAGAGGTCCATATTCATGTTTAGGTTCAGGCTGAGGGATCAATAGCTAAAAGAAATCAGCTGGAGTAGATGGTCAATTGTTGCAAGTGGAAACAGTAGCGGCAGCACAATTGGAATGAGGTGCTGCTAACGAAGGCATCTTCCTCAACACATTTCAGCCTGTTTTTCCAAATAGGGTTGGGGTGTAAGAACAAAGCTAGGTTGTCATCATCAGCTGCTAGCAGCAAGACAATGATATATGCATGATTTGTGCTGAGGCATAGATAGTTGAAGGAGCAGGGATAGAGTGTGGGTGCAGATTCACCCAAGAGGGTCGGGCTTCAAGCTCCAGATTGACTCTATAGCTACAACAAACCTGCAGATGGTCAACTGGCAGCAGCGGCACAATTTATAAAATCAGACACTGCTAATGAAGGCCATCTTATTCAACACATTTCACCTTGTTTTTCCCTCTAATCAGAATCGGCCCTAAATTTCCATGTTGAATTCTGCAAGTTAGCTGGTTGAGTGAATCTAGTTTGGAGTGACTTTGACATGATACTACCAATGTGACAACATGAAAGTATCAAAAAACAAGTAACAGAGATGAGGAGAAGTTGTGGAATGAATACTATTCTGCCCCAATCAATGATGGGACAACCAAGGCAAAAAGGTGAATGCATGTTTATATGTGGAGAGGGATGAGACTGCACGACGCGTCTCACTGCGCCATGTTGCTCAGTTGGTGCAGTAGTACCCTGATTTGTTGCCAGTGTCTGCAGTTCGTGGATACCAACAAGCCTTGCCAGTAGACATCTCCTTGCTGGGGGCGCATGATTTGGAGCGGGTTGGCCCTATTCACTTAGTAGTGGTAGGTTGGCCCTGCCAAGGGCTTTCATCAGCTGGGTATGGCAATGGGTTACAAGACTCAAGGTCACGCATGTTTTGGGAGATGTTGAGGGTCATGCGCTATTTACAGCTTCAGCAGACAGACTCTCCGGCATATATCTTGGAGAACGTGCCATCGATGGGTGATTCTCGGGCCAAGGTGATGGCCATTGTACATCAAGTGCGGTCTTGGCTTGGGTCAGCAGTGTTGTTGGATGCAGCTGCAGTGGGGTCACGGGCTCATCACCCACGACTATGGTGGACCAACTTGATGCCACCTGCATTGCTCAAGCGTGCATTTGATGGGGTGCAGCGGCCACCAAACCTGACAGTGAATAGCATTTTGGACATAGGGAGGCAGTCTCAGCGTGTGAGACACGATGACTGATCACCTTTGGCAGTGGTCAATAAGGTGGGTCACCCACGAGCAGCATTGCCTACACTGCTCAGTTTTCCAGGATCTCATGCTTTCCGGGATGGTGGACCTGGCCTCTTGTGGGATAGCCAGTTGCAGCAGTTAGTGGAGCCCAATGCTGATGAGCGCGAGTGGGCAATGGGTTTTATCACTGGTACCACGGCGGTGCCATCTCTTTCTGAGGCATCACATCGTCAGATGTTGGGGCAAGCCATGGATCTCAATTGCTTGACCTGGATTATCAGCTTGGCTATGGCTGAGCAGCGCAGAGTATGCAGTACACTTCCCTTGATAGTCTCTTTGCCTACCGAGACGGTACAGGCAGCGAGTGGGGGCGAACAGGTGAGGACCACGAGGTGCAGGCCGCATCCATAGCACACGTGGGAGGTGCTCAAGGTTCAGAAGGAGTTGGCAGCCAAGGCGGCGGTGATGGATGAGGTTGGGGATTTTTCTCGGGTTGAGGAGGTCCTTAAGGATGGGATGATGGGGCAGGATGAGACATTATCACTGACAAACCAGGTAGTGGTCACTGCTCAAGAGGTTGCAGCATAGCAACCACGGGACGCGTCTTCTATCTCTAAGCCTGCTGGACTCAAGGTTGCAGTCACGGAGGACAACTGGGAGCCTGATGTTGGACCCATAGTCACTGGAGGAGAGAGACGACGTATACGGCGGTTCTTGAGGGCTTACAGGAACTGCTTTGCCTTCAGTTTGAAGGACTTGGGAGCACTGAAGGGTCAAGAGATTCGCATTGAATTGGCCACTGACACGCCAATCTTTCAGAGACCCTATAGATACAGTGACATGGAGAGGTCCCTGATTCAGATGAGGACTCAGGACCTCTGGGAAGCTGGTTTGGTGGAGCTATCTGGTGGAGAGTATGCTTCAGCCACAGTGATGCCAGCCAAGAATGATGTCTATGGCAATTGGACGGAGAGACGTATGTGCGGTGATTACCGACCTGTAAATCGTCAGACCAAGTCCGATAGGTATGCCATGCCAACACCAGAGGAGATCTTTGATGCCATTGGGCATGCCAAGGTCTTTAGCACTTTGGATTTACGATCCGGATATCACCAGTTGCCGATCAAGGAGGCGGATAAGCAAAAGACGACATTATGGGGGATCAATGAGCACGGAAATGATTGCCTATACCAGTGGCGGTTCTTACCATTTGGGCTTAAGAACGCTCCTGTAGAGTTTCAGAGAGTCATGAACAGGATTCTAGTAGGGGTGGAGTTTGCTTGGTGCTACATAGATGACATCATCATCTTTAGTGCTACGGTGGAGGAGGATGAGAGACATCTTCAGGTGGTATTTGAGCGCTTGAGGACGCGCAGATTGAAGTTACATCCGGGGAAGTGCAAGTTTTTCCATAACCAGATTGAGTATCTGGGTCACATGATATATCCTGGAGGATTGGGGGTACAGCAGACTAAGGTAGAGGCCATTACACAGATTCCACGCCCCACGGATGTGAGCCGAGTTCGAGCTTTCATGGGGTTGACAAACTATTATAGACGGTTTGTCAAGGGATTTAGTGCCATTGCAAAGGCTCTAACCAAGCTGACCAAGGTGAATCAGGAGTGGCAGTGGGAAGATGAGCAAGAACAAGCTTTCCAAGAGCTCAAGGCGAGGTTGACCTCGGCGCCCATCTTGAGACGACCTATCAGGGGGCGTCCTTTTCAGCTGCATACAGATTGGAGCATGCTGGGGCTTGGAGCGGTGCTCACACAGGTGGATGATGAGGAAAGAGAGTTCGTAGTGGCTTATGCCAGTCGCTCGAACAACGCTGCAGAGGCTAAGTATAGCTCATATGAGGGAGAGTGTTTAGCTGCAGTGTGGGCCGTGGCACACTTCAGGTGCTATCTATATGGCAATCTCTTCACCCTTGTCACGGATCACCAGCCATACAAGTGGTTGATGGAGTCAGACAAGCTTACGGGGAAGCTTGCACGGTGGGCACTCATACTTCAAGAGTATGACTTTCAGGTTGTGCATCGACCGGGTTTGGTCAATCGGGATGCGGATGGGTTGAGTCGCAATCCATGCACGAGCCAGTAGGATGACACTAGAGCTCGGTTGCATGGTGAGACGGACGAGGAGATGGTGCCCGGATGGCATGCATCTGCATTTCTGTGTATCTTGGTAGCGGAAGGCCAGGTTGGACCTACAACAGGGATGACTATAAACAGAGTGTCTGAGGACCCTGAGGCCAACAATGAGCAAGGTGGCGCCAAAGATATACATGAGGATTCAGCTGTGTTGGACTATCTCCGCACTGGGGGCACGACAGCCACTGTGACTGCCAAGGAGAGGGATCGGATCCTACAACGAGCCAAGAGGTTCAAGTAGGAAGGGACACACGTGCTCCGAGTGTGGGAAGATGGTCGAGTGAGGATTATGCCTCACCCAACCTAGCGGGCACGGTTAGTACGGCATGCCCATGAGGAGTTGGGGCATTTTGGGGTGCAACGCACTCATAGTCTACTGCGGGGGCAGTATTGGTGGCGTGGTATGTACACAAAGGTGCAACAATTTGTGGCTAGGTGCATGGTGTGTGACAGGGTGTGTGCTTCATTCAATGCCCCTACTCCACAATTGCACCCTCTTTCGATCATATGATTGGGCTACAGGTGGAGTCTTGACTTTGCAGGGCCGTTGCCATTGACCATGCGCCACAACAAGTACGTGTTAGTGATGGTGGAGCACTTCTCCAAGTGGATCGAGTTGGTTCCATTGCCTGATATGGCTAGTGAGGGAGCTGCGTATACATTCTTGGATTGTGTACTTAGCCGATTCGGTGCTCCAGCTGAGGTGCTCACGGACCAAGGGAGAGAGTTCTTGGGGGAGTTTCAGGCGTTGTGTGACAAGGCCTTGGTAGACCACCGCACCACTTCTCGGGATCATCCTGAGGCCGATGGCTTGGCAGAGAGGGTTGTTCAGACAGTGAAGTGGGGTTTGCGCAAGTATGGCTTGCAGAAGGGACACCTAGGAGATTGGGACCTTTAGTTACTTTGGTTAGCCATGGGCTACAGGTTCAGTAAGCAAGCATCACTTGCCTCCTTCTCGCAGACTACTCTTACGACCTTGGATGTGACTGCATGACGTACTATTTTGAGGGTTCGAGAGGTGTTGCTCTCAGGAGTCCTAAGCTTGGAGGGTCAGGATGGCATGATTTGGAAGGACCAGGTGCGTAATTGCGCACCATGTCATCTTCCAAATGTTGATGGAAGGGTTGACCCAAACCTGGCAGTGGTACCTGCAAGTTTGAGGTGCATGTTGTGTGGGTCTGCTAGAGGGGCAGCCACCATGCTGGTGTGTGATCAATGCTCTAGAGGTTGGCATATGGGATGCTTGATTCCACCTTTTGAGATGGTTCTTGATGGGGATTGGTTATGTCCGCATTGCATTGGATAGTGGGAGTGGATACAACCATGGAAGACTAACAAGAAATGCAAGGCCAAGCTACTAGGAGACCAACACACGAGATCCTGACTCAAGTTCACAGATTGCAAGACGGCGACTAACGATGGGGTTGCTCTTGTACCCGGCCTCTTGGTCTATAGAGTTTGAGTATAATAGGGACAGTGATAGAGGACTTAGTACGGTTGTGGCTATTACATCTTGTAGCTATCTGGAGTTAGAGGGACCTAACCACCAGCTAGGGGGACAATTGTGGCAGACTACTTTATTGTGCATATATGTGTGGTGTGGTTTGAATAGCGATGTAGTTGTGTAGTGATACGTATGCGCACGACAGCTGTCAAGTTAAATAAACACAGTGTGAAACTAACTAGAATAAATCTAGTTATTTGTATTTAACACTTGGAATTAGTTCAAGTGTTAAGTCAGGTGTCAAGTTTAGCTTGACACCTGAACCATCTTATCTTCACGAGCTCGTCAGTCGTGTGGCTCATCTCTCTCGAGTTGAGCATGCACGACCAAGCTCCCTTGCTGCTTAGCATCTAAGTGTACTTATGGAGGGAGAGTAGGATGTTGTGGGGTGGACTCCCCATAGCTTGGGGTGCCCCTGGCTCAACTCTTATTTTAACGAGTGATTGTATTGTATTTCGTGTTTTGTGTCAACAAAGACAGTGTGAGTTTAGTTTTCATATCATTGTGGCAGACTACTTTATTGTGCATATATGTGTGGTGTGGTTTGGACAGCGATGTAGTTGTGTAGCGATGCGTATGCGCACGACATATGAAAGCTTTACTTCCAGTAGAATTCTTATTACCTACCATGAGAACTGAATGGGGAAGGAGAATGGAATTGGATGATTCAATTAAAGTAAGGAAACATGAACTATATCATGTGGAAGAAGTACGTGCTAATGCAGCAGATAACATGACCAGAATTCAGATGAAGAGGAGGATCAGTTTGATGAAGGTAAATTGAAGACTTTTAAGACAGGTGATTTGGTACTGTGGTTGCAGAAGAAAGGAAAGATTAAAGCTTTTAAGCTTAAATCACCATGGAAAAGAGCTTATGTCATACATAAGATGTATGATAACAACACAGCTATGTTACAAACCATTAACAAAGAGATGCTTGGTAGAGTCAATGCCAATAAGTTGAAGGGATACAGTGGTATCCATGATAGACCATTGCAGCATGATTTGCATTTGAAACACAGATGCAGTCACAAACTACACCGGTAGCACCAGCGGAGCTTGAAGCACTTGTCATAAAGCCGAATGTGTATGGCCATAGCACAGAACACAGGTGTTCACACAGCCATCACAACCCACCACAGTCTAACACAGCATACCACAGCCCACCACAGTCTAACACAGCATATCACAGCCCACCACAGCCTATTACAGCATATCACAGCTTACCACAACTTGTCAGAGCCCAACACAGGCAACACAACCCACACAGGTCGCACAGTCCATAGGGGCAGTGACAGATAGACACGAGTTAACGTCAGTTAAGTGGCCGGTAAGTGTAAAGACAGTTTGGAAGTCAAACTCGGAGAATGTGTCACGCGGACAGAGGGAAACATGAGAGTGTTTGAATTCAAATACATGGCCTAAGGGGCAAAGCACTCCGCATTGCATGTACTGCAATAACGGGCGCCATCGTGCACAAAGAGACAAATAGGTCCGTCAAAGTACCTACCCGGTACGTCAGCCGAAACTTATTATGTGCCCATTAATGCATCAAGAGGACAGGTAATGGAACACTTAACGCGTCCGGCAAAGGGGAACCTTTGCCACATATGCAGTCCTAGTGGTCATTCCAAGATGGAATGTGAACAGATTAGGGTAAAAATGAGAAGTTACCTAATGAGGCAATGGCCAATCAGTAATGTGAATTTTGTGCAAGAGACTCCATTCAAGAAACAAGAACAAGAAACTAAGAAGATTATGAACGGAAGAATAGGCGTTATTCCGGATAACCAATGTCTCGACAGGAGGGGCAATCAAAGCTATAGCTTTGAAGCTATGGCGGATATCACGGACTATACACTAGCTCTACTTCTTATGCAGTGGTGCAAGGAAAGACAGGTCGAAAGTACTTTTTCTCTCACTCACTATTTGCAAGCCCCGCAGGCTTACACCCACTTGTCTGTTCCATTCTGTACTAATCACACTTTCATGCTATACGCATTACAAGTTTTCCTGCAATTATTCCAAACAAGGCCTTTTTGTTTGTCCGGGATGAAGCGAATTAGAGAGATGGAGGATCTACGAGTGAAGAGCATGACAATCTTATAGAGGCAAACAATCGCCACACCGCAGGCAGTGCAGCTGCTGAAGGAATTGCGGTTGGAGGGAGTGTTGCACAAAGAGTGGTCTTTGCATCATCGGGAATTGATGATCCAGTTCATCAAGAACTTTGAGCCAAAGACGGGAGTTACCCAGGTGAAGGGTGTAGATATACAAGTTACTCCGTAGTACTTGCAACAGCTTTTTGAATTACCATCTGGTAATGTGAGCGTGGACGAGGACAAGATTGCAAGTAGGGGATCTTTTCCAAGAAACGAGTTTCTTCAGGAACCAGGGATTCACTTGCACCAAAGCCGAGTATCCAGGGTTGAGGGAAATTGGCCAGATACTAAACATTTTGTTTGCCATGAAACAGAACCAACAGTATCTTAGCAGATCTTTTACGAAGGAGGTTCTGAAAGCATTGAGAGGAGAGGATGCAGCTTGGGCAGAGATGATGCACAGTGGTCTGGTGGAGGAGATGAAACGATTACAAAATACTACTACCAAGTCTCCAATTATTGTGTCTGGCCCAATTATTGCACAGATCATCTTTGATTCTTGCTTGCTTGATGCACAAGAACGCAAAGTAATGGGGGTGTTTGAGGCAGCCACAACTGCAGTTGAGGAGCAAGGCTCTTCACAAAGTGAAAGAGGATTAGAGAGGTAGCACCAGTCCAAGAGACAGAAGAGGGACGCAACTGTAATGGTGGATCCACTGACCACAAGGAACCCTCACGATGATGTTTCCATAGCTCCTGCACAAGATGGGGTGCAGCAGCACAATGGGTTGTTATTACTGGAAGCACGGCCATTAGAGAGGGAGATAGAAGTCACTTCAGTACCACGGCCAGCACAGCAAGCTGACCAAGTTGCCCCAGTGGTAACTCAGACTGGAGTTGCTGTTACACTAGAACCTCTTACTGTGGAGAGAGAGGGATTGGACATCCCCACTACAGAGCAAGTAGTGGCAGAAATTGAGAAGGGCGACCTTCTCTATGAAAACTCTGGCATGGTCGGAGACCCCATGGTACCAAAGATGCAGAGTCTGCCCAAGGAAATCCCTGCTGTGCAGGTTATGCCCAAACCTGTGGCGGAGGTTGAAGGGGTAAAGGGCAAAGGTACTGCAGCACTTGTGGAAGATGAGGTTGCTCAGGAAGAAGATCTTGTGGGATCATGGTCTGATTGGTTTGTGAAACATCAAACTATAGAGAATCAGGAAGAACAACAGCAAATTTTCCATGAAGACCCACAGCAGGCCATGCTCATGAGTTCCATAAGCAGGACTCTCAATATGTTGGGCACCTATGTCAAGACTCATGTTCCTTCCACTCAATTGGCAGCATTGCGGGAGGAGCTCAAGCAAGAGCTTGAGGAAAGAATTGCCACTGAGTGTGCAAATAGGGTGGATGTGGAGGCCAACCTCAAGTTGTAGAAAGAGTTGGAGGACACTAAAGCTGCCCTACAGCTTGCGAAGGAAAATTTAATTGAAGCAGGTCTTGAGCAGGAGAAGTTACATGAAGTGCGGAACAGCTATATCAGATATAGATTCAGCATGAGGGTAAGTTGCATGAAGTGAAGTTGCTTCATACAGAATTGGAAGCAGTCCATCAGAAAATGATCATACAGTGTGTCACACTAACGACTAATCTGGAGATGATTGCACTGGAAGTCAAGAACCAAGTTGAGAGATGTATAACGGCGGAGATAGAGTCAATGGAGCAGGGAAAACTCATTGCTGACATGAAGGCTACTATCTGTTGCAATGAGGATACCATTCAGCAGTTCCACCAGGTCGATGCCCAGAAGGACATGTACATCTTTGAATTGCAGCAAACAATCACAGTACGGGAGAATGAACTTTCTGTGAGTGAAAGGGCCTGGAAAGAAGCCAATAATCTGTCAGCTGCCTGTGCAGCTTTGGTTGAGCCTCATGCAAAGCGCATGGAGAGTTTACAACAGCAGTTGGAAGCATATCGGCTCAAGGAGGAGCAGGATCTCCGTGGTGTTACACAGGACTTAGTGGATAATCATCTTTTGCAAGAGTGGTTAACACAAGGGCCAGTGGAAGGGAAAGCACCAAGAAAGCTCACCCAAGACGAGATGAATGATCTCAGGCTACGAGTGCAGAACACTGCCACAACCACTATAGACAATGTCTATGGTCAGATAGCTGAGTTACAGGAGGATGTAGAAGGGCTGCAGACTCAAGTGGATGACTTGAGCTCCAACATTGACAAAAGGGCCTTTGTTCCTGAGGAACAACTCATGGCTACTTATTTGCAGGCAAGGACTTTGATTTTCAATCTTCAGCACAGGAAGTGCAGGACTTGCCAACATCAGGAGGACTGTGGCAACAATATCACAACAACCACACTAGGTTGACAGTGTTGATACCATGGCACTGCAGCAATCACTGTCTGAGGTTTGGGGTGATGCTTCTTTTAACCCACCTACTACTCCTGCTGCACTTGAATACAATCGGGCTATGATTCTACCCTTCAACCAAATCCCCATTGTTATGGATTTGGCTTGGAAAGAATTCAGTCCTCCAGAGTCTTTGACACACTATTACCAGATTATGCGCATTTGGTTGCCAGTGGAAACTCGGACTAAAGTTCTTCCAACTGACAAACCCATTGAAGATCACCATTTTGCGCGGTACTGGTCTGAAGCGGGAACCATGCTGAAGGAATTAATTGCCTTCCAGATTGTTCATGGATTCATTTACACCAAGACCAAAGAGGTACTTAGTTTGGTCATGGGTTGTGGACTATATTATGCTGCTTGTTTTATTTCACGCTATCACATTGAGCAGCAGAAGGTGCAGATGAGATTTCAAACTTATTCCACTGGGGAGCATTGGACGTTACCTTCTGTTCCACCACATACATATATGTATGATGTAAGGATCATGCTTCAGAAGGACCCCCAACTCCGTTCTTGGTTTATTTTTGCTCTGGAGAACTTAGCCAAGGAGAACTTGGGTCTTGACCACATTTTTCCCAAGGGGCATGAAGCCAGGAAGTGGCTACACTTCTCCAAAGTCATTGGCACACCACTCAGCTATACAAAAGATGAGCTGCGGGCATACACTAATCTTGCCCACAAGAGGTTGACACAAGTCTTACAGTATAAGCTTCCAGACATGGTGGGCATACACTGTATGCCAGTCAGGATTCCTGCAAAGCCACCGAAGGACAGGAAACAGTACGGCCAACAGGGGGAAGATGATTCGGATACTACTGGTTCTGTGGAGGGGAATTTCGACATGGCTGAGGATTATGCGATACAAATGGCGAAGAAGAAACGACGGGGATCTCCTATGCCTGAAAAGTTACCTCCATATCAGCCTAAGGCAGGACAGTCAGATCCATCTAATCGACAGTCATCCCCACCAGCCAGCGACATGGCTCGGGCTCACACACAGAGCCCTCATGTGGTGAGAATCAATTGACATGCATCCATGTATGTATTGCATCATTTAGACAAGAAAGTCTGAGAATCTATCTCGTGCACGATGTAGCTACTTGTATGTACTGTGTGGAGTGACAAACTAGTGAAGACCTTGCAGATGAAGAGATGAGATAGGTTGTTTATTGCTAGCATTGTGGATTTCATGAGGATTTCCACCTCTGGATTGTCCGAATTTGGCAACTTTGGCAACTATATATATATTTATATATATACGACGTCTCCCGATGGGAGCGTAACTTATGGTGTCACTTCACCACAACTTGCCTTCCAGCTTGACATCTTCATGACACACCAGACCGTGGATTGAACCCACAACCACATCCAACGTGGTATGTGCCCATTGGTAATTTATAGTAGTGACAGATTGTTTGAATTGACTGTCCAATTTTGATAGCAATTAATTGTCTGGATTTCCTCATGCATGTTGTTGCAAACTTCTGCCTCGTTAATGTGATATATTACAATTGGTGGTATGTCCCATTTGCACACACGGTGGTTGATTATGTTGCTGCTGGGACATGTGGTTGGTAATGGAGCTGCTGGATGGTGATTATGTTCGTGCTCTTTCAGAATTGTCTCGGTCCCATTTTTGTGCCTTAAGTCTTGCTATATATAGGATTGTGTCCTTTGGGCATTCCCAGAGATGGATTCGCATGTCTTTGTCAAGCGCAAGAGTTTTGGGGACGACTCCATGGTTGGTCAATTCAGTTGTCAAACCCTGTGTCCGTCCAGAGTCATAAGAATGACTACCGAACCCAATATGATATGTGTATCCACAAATTACATTCCGACACGTGGCCACCTGAGGTCTCTGGGGCAATTGGTCCTATGTCTCCGTATGCAAAACCTCCAGTATGTATGTCTACGTCGCACCATGTGAGGTTTAGAGGATCGAGCACGTGGCACCACCAGACACAACCACGTCCTCATGGAATTCCCTGTTGTTTGAATCTGCCGTATTGCGCCAGTCGTATGTATGACTGGCAGGAAGCCACCACAGGTCAGGAGAGTCCAGCACGTGGGCACTCACAGTCTCACCATGTACACGTGCCACGTGGTGTTCCCTGATCCCCCCCCCATACAAACATACATGTGAATGTGAAGCCTCCCCCCCCCCCCCCCCCCAAGCGACACGTGTCAATCACATGAGGAACCACGGGGTTTGGAACCACGACGCGGCACGTTTGCTGACAACGACGCAATGGCGTGAGCGTTGCACGTGAGCGCGCGAGCGTACGCTCACGCAGGAGTGACGTGGCGTGAGCGTACGCTCACGCCAGCTGACGTGGCGTGAGCCTGCACACATGCTGACGTGGCGTGAGCGTCATGTCAGCATGCTGATGTGGCGGTAAATGATGACGTGGCACTGTCCGTCAACTGCCACGTCAGCATTAACATGCGCCGCCTATAACCGTGGATGGTCCTATGACCGTGGAATTAATGCAGGGAATCTTGCCTAAATAGAATCAAGACGAGCGTTGAGGCCTATAATTGCAGCATCCAACATTGTGCAATTACAAATGTTTGTTTCACTTTTACAATTACGAAGACGACAAAATATCCTCACAAAGTGTGCGCCATAAAGGCTGCCACGAGAAGACTTCCTCCCTCCTCAAATAACAATGAGAGTTATGATCATCTTCAAAAGATGATTGTAGTGCATAGCGACAGCAAGACATGTAGACTTCGAACGGTGCAATGACAAATGTGCACTACCTAAAAGTTGTCACTCAGACCTCACTCCGTATAGTTGGAGGCCATATCATTGCACAGCCGACGAATTGATGTGAATTACACATTTCAAATCATGGTCATCCACATACCACATTACATAGTTCATGCTACCCATGTGTTGTATCCCGCTGCAAAAGAGTATCGACCTCGTTGAAACTCATAGTGGCCTGGTGAATGAAGTTGTCACGTTTGGGATCGCAAACCATCCTCCTCAAAAATATGAAATACAAATGTTTGCAGGGTATGAATTTACCTCTCTTGCCCAAACTGGTTGATAGCATATTCACAAAATCAGGACATGTGCAATTGGGGAAATTGGAAACCGTGATGTCGTAGGTCCTGTCATGAACAGCAGATGTGGAAGTGATGATTGTGAATACCCGACCATATCCTGGATCGGGTACTTCCGTGGTGCTTCCGACACGAGCTTGGAGCATTCTTGCGGACTCCACTTTGCCAAAGTGTTCAGCGGTTGGAGGGAAACGCCGAACGAGCTTTCCATCTCGTTTGGTTGGCCACAAGTCAGGATTTGCCGGGGGACCCGGGAGGACGCAGGAGTAGTAGCACATGCATGGAGTTGGGGTTGTCTCGCAAGGGAAAAACCTGCCTCCTCCAGCATTTCAATCTCCTGAAAGCTGAGATGTGTTCCCACCTTCACGGGCCAAACGGTTGGAGGAGATGGCTTCATCACTACGGAAGGACGCACAGTTCCATGCACACATCTGGCACAATCATCTGCGCAGAACCAGAACTTGTGGTTCTTGGCTTCTGGTTGACCGTATGGACGCATCAAGCCCGTGAAAGTCGGAGCAGGAGTTCGGGCACCACCTTGGATATAGATGAAGTGCACTTCTCGAAATTAGTTGCCCTGATCGCTGTACATTTCACACGAGACCCGACACTTGTGCGTTCTATGTGCCAAACGTGGTCGGGGCATGCGGACTCAAGCACATCAAGGGGGTTGTTTCTCTCCTGCACCATTTCAGTGGCACGGTTTGATGCTGGAGCTTGCCGTCGTGTTGGAGGTCCACAATGGAGGTTCCTCCACAATGGAGGTTCCGGACACGGAGCTGTCATGCAGGGGAACACGAGGCTTCGAGAAGTTATCACGGTCTGCCCTGTGGGAATCTGAATCCGAACCAGGTGGAGTGTTCAATTTCCTCTTACAGGAGCCGAATCTCTCCTCCCCTTCAAGATGTGGAACTCTAGAAACAAGTGGCGTTCCCTGGGCATACATGCTCACCGCCCGTGCTATCTTGATTGGATCCCCAGATCTGTTTGCAGCACGCAACATCAACTCCGATTTGTCCGGACCCTTGCCACCAACCCCACCTCGTAAGAAATCACGGTATCGGGTTTGTTGTTGCAAGGCACGTATCAAATCATCTGTTGTTGCCACATACAAATCCCGACCTCGTTTCCCAGACTGCTGCAACCATGCATTGTGCACAGTTTCTGCCAAATTGCAAGATGGCATGTCTGCCATTTCCTCAATGGACATGTTCTGCAAAGAGGATAACCACACTTCAGAATAGTGCACAGGAAACAACATAAAGAAAGCAATGAGTCAAAAATATGGAAAGCAAATGTATGAATAAAGCATGAAATAGAAGCCTCGTACCATTGTCATGGCTGCTCCCCACTGTCTATACCGGAAGTGCCAAAACGCCAGCCAATCTTCCAATGCTCTCATACTCTCAAGTGATGCAGCTCCAGAAGAGAACCACCAGGCACGAATTGTCTGGAACAAAGTGTCCGCCTCCTTCATTGTTCTAGCATCTTTGTACTCTTTGCACAATTTACGGTGCTGAGTCTGCATCTCTGGTTTGATGTCCGACTTTGTATGTTTTTCCAGAGATTGTGTCCAATGGAATAGACATGTACGCTCTCTTCCTGGCATAGGCACTTTTGGGTCGCCCGATCCGAAGACAATACGAATAGCATTGAAATTTGCTTGAGCACTATCCGCCATGAAACCTGCGAAATTTGGAGATGGCAGCCCATGGCAGCCCATGGCAGCCCATGACACGTATCAGGGAATTCCACATGAGCTTCTGGGATTCCGTATCCTCGGATTGCATGTCACAAACTGCAATTGTCATAACTCGTTGGTACACTGGATCGTAGACATGACAAGCCATTGTCGTCCAATCCTTCACTCGTTTCACATGATCAAACATAAGAAAACAGTTCTGCAAGTCCCCAGTCTTCTGCATCCGCTTCACGAGGCTAACCCCACTGCCCTCCCCAACAGTCGACATTTTGAAAAGAAAAACTTTGATGGCACCTTGACCTGGGAATACATTGTCCTGGATGTAATCGTACTTGCTCAGTCGTTTCAATTCCAAAATATTGTCTATGTAGCCTCTGATCCCAGAGCCCATTCTCAATGCATTGATCTGATGCCGAATGTTAGGTGAACTTAAAGTGGAGAAATGATCCATGACCAGGTCCAATGCTGCACCGTCAAGTTTAGTCCCCACAGAATCTCCTTCACTCAAAATATGGCTTTCCAAGAAGGACTTGCTTGCGCCAAGAGCAATTGCAGATGTTGTTGCGGATGGGTTTCTCCCGAACTCCTGTTTGATCAACCTCGATACTGTCTCAACACTCTCCCTGTAATCCCCCTTCGAGACAGGATGGTTATGGAATCCAAAATGCACACAAGCTCTCGTCATTGTATTCAAACGGTGGACAACATAGTACATTCTTGCTCCGCAGAGCGCCAAGCAGGATGGCACAAGTTTGCAGAATTTGCAGACGAAAGTGTTTGCCGGTGGAGGGGCAGTCCCAGGCTGAAATGGATTCTCCGCCAGACCCTCCCATTCGCTTTGATTATGAACTCCAGACTGAAGAAAGTGTCTGCAATTCAAATTATCACACCTAAGGTGTCCATTGCAAACTGTCCTCCTGAAAACAAGCTTGTCATCATTCTGAATATTGGATGTTTTTGTTCTGCACCACGGGTGCCCGTCGTGTTTCTTGTCCATTCCATGCATCATGATTGTTACACCTCCAACTCGCGGAGGAGGAGGCAGCTCGAATAGGATATCGCCATCAAAAGTCTCCGGCAAGAACTTCACAGGCACCTGCTTCAAAGATTCCCAATCAATTCCCCGCAACTCACTTTTGAATCCAGCCATTCCTCCCATCGCCCGCAATTTTGGAATGACACTACAAATCTCTTCTTCATCAGCTTCTGCAACCACAGTAGGAAGGACTGGATTTGGAATTTCACTTATGTCATCATCGGAAGAATCCGAAAGCTCAACGATTGGAGTGGAGGAAGTCTGTTCTTTTTTCACCACCACCTCCCTCTTGTCTTCAACGACCGAAGCAGCAGTCCCGGGCGTCACATATGACCCAAGGGACTTTCGCCGAGGCTCTCCAAGTACTCTGTATCGACCAGGACGCACTCTCCACTGGCTGATATGAGCCGTCTCATCACGGTTTTGGAAAGAATATTTCACCAACTTCCCTTTCAGATCGTAAACCTCTTTCTCCAAAAAGATGGAGCCATTCTGCAGCTGAAAACGGGTAGCCAAGACATGTTCCAGAACAATTGCAAATCCATTGTCAAGGACTTCCTGGGAGAACGGCACTGGTTTGTCGTCTGAGAAGAACTCCGCTTCAGAGGAAGCCATCTTCCTTCCTCGAGTATGTTTGTACCTTGCTATCGCAGATCTAGTGTAAATCGGTTTACTGCTGTCTCCAGAACACAGTTGAAGAATGAGCAGAGCATATGGCGGAGGAAGCTCAGATAACGACTGTGCATATTCTGTTATTCATTCCAGATATGCAGCCGTCCATTTTAATTACTTTTCTTGTGGGCCCAGTGGTCAGAGAATCCATAGGGGCAGTGTCGGCAACTGTTAAACCGTTAATCAGAACCTCATCAATAAACCCAATAACAAAGCCGACTTCCTGGAAGCATGCCACAGGATCCGAGAATGGGATTGCAGATTAAGTAAATGTATCTATATACTACTACCAATGATCATGCGCACCTGGAAAGTTCCAAATGTGCAACGAATGTGGGGTTTGGATAACAAGGATGACCGTGTATGATATTCCAAAATTTGTCATCAAACTCTCGTTCATTTATATTTATTTGTTTAAGACTGCGCATCAATTTCTGGGATTCGCTGTTCTTTTTAAATATTGAACCAGTTATAATTTAGAACACGCCGTTTTGTTTTGGGCGGCACACGTCAGACATCCATAACTGAATACGAACAGCTGTACACCAATTGCTGGCATGTGCACTAATAACGAAACGACTATGTGTAACGGTCACGCGGGAGGGAATCCGATGCTTCTAGAGACACGCAAGAACACAGGCAATCCCGCAAGAAATCGGGAGTCACTGCGTTTTTCTACTTTTCGCGCTTAGAGGGAGAGTGGTAGTCAAGCTGGAGAGGGTTCCTTCTAGAATACGAAAGAGAAGAAAGTCTCTTTATTTTACTTCCCTTAGAGAGAGACGCAGAGCAAGAGAGAAAATGACGAGGCGTCGTTTGTTGGAGAACACAGGGCCAAGGCAGCAGGTGAACGCGGAGACTGATTCACAAGAGCAGACGGAGACTGAGGCAGCGGCTGCGACACAGTCGGCGATAAGAGTGCGCCAGCCTGTGGAGGCAGAGATGAATCGCAGGGACACTGAAGAAGGTGGAAGCACGCGGAACGCCGAACCTGAAGAAGGTCAAGAAACCCTTGCGCAGACAGAAACTCCAGCAGATGTGAGAGGGAAGAGGAAAGCTGCAGAAGGGGATCAAATTTCAAAACCTAAGAAGGTGCCAGTAAGTTTTATCATATAGTCTGTGTGATTGCCTTTCAAGGAGTCCTTCCTCTTCCATTCTTTAGCAGGAACTACTGAATCGCGAGCGTCGTTAACGCCATTCGATTCTGCTCATGAGATTTATGTACCTATGTGTTTGAAGAGAGAGTCTGCACTTACTATTCTCCCTAAACTACACTGAATGTCGTTGCCGCCAATCAGTTGCACATATATGTCATTACACAACACCGATCCGGCAGGTTGTTATCTTTTGTGATTGTCGTTAACGCCGTTCGCTATCGCTCTCACTTTTGTTTTGAATACGGCAGTCTCGGCTTTGCATGTGTAGATTGTGCTGAATTCTTTCACACCATTCATGGTGAGTTTCCTTGATACAGAGTGATTGTCGTTACCGCCATTCACTATTTGCAAATCACTTAGTCAGAACTGAATGGCATCGTGCAGAAAACTGTGAGGTCGAAGCCTACAGGATCAGAGGGGAAAGGATCTGGAGATGGGGACGAGTCCGCAAAAAGCTCAGAGAATACAGATGAAGCAGATGAATCCGAAGTGCACTACCTTGACAAGGTGAAAGAACTCATGTCATTCCAGAAGGTAAACTCTCAGGAGGTTATAAGGGACATGCTCGTATCTGGAGGGCGTCTGGACATACCTCTGTGCCGGATGATATCAATGCCTGTTGTGCGTCCACCTCTTTCCCATGACATAACAAAATTGGAGAGTGATTTTGTGCATGGATATAGACTTGGTGCACAAGTTTTTTATGTGTCACTGACGGATATAAATGGGAAAAGCACATTAGTTTCTCCAGAGATCAGTGATAACTGGGATGAGTGCTGGAAAGATGCCAATGAGGAGTTCGAGCTGGGCCTCATGATGGGAAAGAACACCCAGCAATTTTGCAACCACATGTTCTACGTCTGGGACGGCAACCACCGATTGCTGGCATGGATGGGATACATTCAGAAACACCATTCGAAAGACAAAGACAAGCATGTTGCTGTGGAGGCAATGGTTTTGGATCCAGGAAACGACATCGCTAGGCTTCTTACAGCTATGCACGACGTGAACAAGTAAGTCATCCAGGAGATTTCATTCCCTCTGTAGTGTCTTGTTGATCCTCAAAAAACAGTGTTAAGGAATGCAATGTTTTCAATGTTTTTGCAGATCGACAGAGAAATCGCATGTGACAACAAGCTTGGTTCACACACTATTCCGAATTCAGAGGATTGGTCTGATGAAGCTGGATGATTTTCGGACAGTACTACCACCCAATATCATCAAGAAGTGCGAAACAGGAAGAGCTGCAGGCACTTGGTATTCTTTGACACGAGAGGCGTTTCTGGAGTACATGTATGCGGTAAGCCCGAGTCTGTAATCTGTTTACTTTTCGAATACATGTTTAGAGTCCCTTCGGAGCTAATCACTACTTGAATGAATGCAGCAAGAACTGGCAGAGGCAGCTGAGAAGGGAAAATCCGAATATTACCGCACTACACCAGAGGAACTAAGGACATCAAAGGGTGTGGAAGCTGCAATAAAGAAGGAGTTTGAGATGCGAAGAACCAAATTGATGTCAGCCTTCGGAAAGCAGCTTAGAATAGTAGATCCTGGACTTGGTCCTGAGTTCCTTCAGCAGATCAAAACACACTATGACAAGCATGTGCATCCGGAGATGCAGCAGGAGAAATTGCACCGGCTGGCCATATCGATGGTCGACCCACAAACAAAAATAAGGTGGCTGGAGATATGGAACTCAGATCAAACAGTAAAGGACTTGAATCAGTTCCCAAAGAGCACCATACAGCCTGGCACAAAGGTGGAAGGAATCAGTGATTTGGTGTTTGATAACTGGCTCCACAAGGCTACATTTTGGAGTCAGGTGTGTATTCGAACATGCTGTTTCTTCTCTTCAAGTATGTGATGTGTTTCTTTTTTGCAATTCTGACAAATATACTATTTGCAGCTCGAAAAGCGCGCCATCATTGTGCTGGATCAGACTTTGAAGGACCTGAACATTGCGATTGTTTCCCCTCCCCAAATGTCATTGGAGGCATACATAAGGAAGTGGAGAGGTCTCACCTGGAGATACTGTTTTTTCCGGGAGTTCTCCAAAGATGGTAACATTTTACGGTCCAACGACTTTGACAGTAAGGTTGGAGGAGAGTGGGCCATGATGCGAGTTGTGTACAGGTGAAATGTCATACTTGAAACTCTACTGTTTTTTGGGAAAAATTGTGGCTTCATATGGATTGCAATCTTAGATCCAGATTGAATGTCGTTGACGACATTCACTTCTTTGTCTGAGTCATTCTAAGCGAGTATATGAATTCACCTGGTTAGGATCTAAGGGTGCAATTATATTGTCCCTGATTAGAATTGATAATGTCCTTGAATGGCGTTGACGACATTCACATACGGAGTTGTTGTGTGGTCCTCAAGGTTATTTAAATTTTTGGAATGTCCATAGAGGTTACAATGAGGGTTGATCACTTCATTTTGCTGAATGTCAATGCAGACATTCAGTTGTTCTGCATTGTTTTTTCCTCTTGCGATGAATATGGAGGCTTGATAAGCTCTGTTTTAAGAAATCCAAAGTGAATGTCGTTGACGACATTCACAGCTGTGTCTGTATTATTCAAAAACGACAAATTCAATTTTCATGGATTGGGGAGCTAAGTAATTGGTTTCTTTTTTGTATTTTTGTGAATGGCGTTGACGCCATTCACATACAGTGATGTTGTGAGGTCCTCAGTGATAGGTTCGTTATGAATGTGCATTGAGTTTTCCTGGATGGTTCCTTACTCAATTTTTTTATTTCCATCCTGTGATTTTGCTTCATTTCAGTAATAATTTGGCTTCATTCTTGAATGTCGTTGACGACATTCACTTCTATTTCTGTGTCATTTCTAATCGCTTATTTGCATTCACCTGGATTAGGATGTATTTACAGTGTCATGGAATGGAATGTTCTGAATGGCGTTGACGACATTCATATCTGGAGCAGTAGTGTGGTCCTGAAAGGTCCTTGGAGCAGTTGTCAGAGCCATTTCAATCCATGTTTTATTCTTTCTGTTCTGGAGTCCTTCTCACTTCAGAGACTGTGGGTGGTACCTTGACTGCCCACCTGAGCACACGACCTTTCAAGAACAGCATATGAAATACTTGAACAATAACGCTGAGATGCTGGCGCCTTTGACTGAAGAAGAGTATCAACGAAACATAGCAACCTTGGCTGCCAAGGAGCCTGATGCTCAGGGAACGCCGCAGAAGGGAAAGAAGGCGGGCCGCAAACCAAAAGACAAGGCTGTTGATGTCATAGCCATCTCACCAGCAAAGCCAAAGGACAAAGACAAGTCCAAAGAGAAGGAAAATGACAAGGGGAAGGAGAATGAAAAGGAGATGGAGAGTGGGCAGGACTTTAGTGCTGGAAGATATACCCGCACTCTTCAGTGCGTGTTCGATGCCAAGCCACACCCTTCCCGTTCTGATTCAGCAGGAGAGATGAAAATTGTTAATGAGGGTTGGCTTTCGATGATGCAGAGTCGAAAGAGAGGATACACTGGGGTGCCATCCCCTACCTGGGACAATATAATCTCATTCCTCAATCTGGTGAGAATTCCACTTTCTTTCCTTTTTCTCTGAATGTTTCGTTGGCAGTATTTCAGTCTCGTTCTTTGAAAACATTCTTGCCATCGTTCTTATAAAAAACATGTCTGTTGCAGGTGAGCACAGGTCCCACCTTCGTGTGCGGTGTGCAGAAAACTTATGCGGCCGACATTGTCATTCTTGACATTCCGGATGGCCAGGCTGTGCCAGAAGTTCTTCCAAAGGGCAAGACGCCAGGGTGGAACAAATTCGAGGACAACTACTGGAGTTGGGTATTCGGGTTCTGTAACAATTTCCTCTCTGATGCAGGGACACTTCTGCTTTTTCAGTCATGTGACAATGATAGTCGTCGGGCATTGGCATCATACCTCAAGTCTTCAGGGTTTGAAGTTTTGCGCACATGGAATTGTGTGAACAGCCTCTACCTTGTGAAAGGGGGTTTCCCTGGTCAGCTGGTATGCCGTCTGCCTTCTGCTTATGCTTTGATCATGAGTTTCAATTTTCTCTGCAGCTCCACTCTAGTAGAATGTTTTATGATCGACACCGATCATCAACGATTCATGGTTTTTTGGTGTCAGAGTTCTGAATAGCCGATGTACACACTTCCACTTTAGATTGTGTTTACCACACTAACCTGCTATCTTTGGCAGACGAGGATGTTCGAGGCGATCTGCCTGCGGAGGATTCGCACATCAAAGACACCATCCTCCATCCGCAGCTTTGAGATTTCTGACCAGGGTTGTTTCGTCAACCCCCCCTATGAGCCCCATGTCGATGACATTTTGTACAACTTCATGCAGTCCAGTCAGACTCTGAAGAGACCAGATGGCACTCCCTGGAGAGGTGCAAAGGAAAAGTCACCAGCATTCATGCAAATACTGCTGGAGTCATGCAGCCACCGCTCTGCACGGGTGGTCGATCTTTCTGTGTCCACAGGTTCATTTTCTCCCTTCCGAATTGGTTTCCTTTCAACAGTTTCATCTGCTTAAATCCCCTCCTCCAAACTGCTTATGTTCTCCTGTCTGGTGCAGGAGCAACTTACCACGCATGCAAGGCAGGCGGAAGAAGCCTTTTTGGTATGGAGGGTGATTCTGACCTCTACAACACAGTGCTCCTCCCCCTTTTGTCTGGCTCCACTTCAGGCACACAGACTGATCGGATTCATATTCGAAATGATGACGATCCCGAAGATAAGCAGGTCGACAACGACTTTTCATGTGAGTAAGTGCTAAACCCTCTTTGGGAGTCATACTCAATTTCTCGATAACATCAAAGTTACAGTAATAACTTTTTCAGGCTGTCTTTCAGGAAAGCCAGCGGTGGATCTTCAGGAGATACAGTCATTTCTGGCGAGTCTGTTTTGACAGCCCCCTTTCCAATTTTCTGCTCCCTGTTTATGCCGAAGCAATGGCACTTCACGCGTCCGAGTCCCTATCCCCTGACTTTTTAGTGGCCAGCCGTAGGTGTATCCAGCGTGGATCCGGTGTTCTAAAATACTTAGACTTAGATGCAGAGGAAGAGGGGATACATTGTACTGACTCTGAGTCAGACTGAACTGTATTCTTTCAATATTCATTTTCATATTATCTGGAAAACGTTGAATCCCCTTACTCTACCGTAGTTGTTCCTTTAGAACAAATAATAATCACAGAATCAACTTTCGTTTAAATTGCTATATGTATGAATCCATCTCACAAACCTTCCTGACTCTTCTCATATCCATTGTGCATTCATCTACACTGTATTCATGCGTGCTCCATTCATGAAAGCTTCCTTTGTACAACATCCATTGTACATTCATCCTCTGTACTCTTTAATCCACCCCACAAACCTTCCACACTCATTTCATATACTTTGTGCATTCGTCAAAAGATTTGGTCATGCATCTTCCTGTCATGAATTTTTGTCATTGCTCAACATCCATTATATATTCATCCATTTTACTCTTATCCATCCGTCATTCATCCATCTACACAGATTTTTCAAACTCATCCATCTGTTTATCATCCAACTGTACATTCATCCATCATTTATTCAATGCCTTTTATTATGTCGTCCAGCTTGTTTCCGCGGTAAAGGGTGCCAATCCGCGGGAATACACTCCACTTCTTTCTGGGTGCGTGGTGACTCGGCCTCCACGTGTGATGACGTGGACTGAGCCCCGTGACGTGGCATTTGCGCAAGGTGACGTGGCGTGAGCGCAGTCGCGCTCACGCGCTCACGTGACCAGGCTCACGCCGAGGCATCCCTGACGTGCTGACGTCTGATTCCCTCCTCCGCAGTCATAGTTCACAGTCAAGGATGGCCTCGTAGTCTGACACGTTGCAGGTTCTGTAGACAACACGTGTTTTTCTTACACAGCGGCTGACATGGCAGACACTATCCATTCAGTCATTTAGTAAAGCCAGCGTGTATGACTATGAACACGCTGCTGAAGGCGCCACGTCACAAAAAGCCTGACGACTGTCACTTACGACTCCATGGCAGCCACGACTTCCATGTCACAACTAACTAGGCTTCTACGACAACAGAGTCAGGAAGTCGTAAATGGTTTTCATAACTGCATTTGCAGTCATAACACAGAGTCGTAAAAGCCCGTTTTTGTTGTAGTGCCAATAAAGCAATTGAGTGATATGCTTGATTTCCTGATAACCATTTCCTAACCTGGAATGCTCTTAGACCAGCATTCCGGAACAAATTCAGGACAAGCAAAACCACATGAGAATTGTACAGTAGCCTACAACAGTTGAGACAGAAGAAGCATGAAACTGTTGAGGAGTATCTGGAAAAGTTGGAATTAATGATCAGGAAACGGACTGATGTGCCACTTGTAGATTTACAAAAGAGATGGTTTGTAAATGGTCTTAGACCTGAGTTACAAAGAAAGGTGGATATGTTACCACACAATACAGTGGAAGAGGCATTTGAAACCGCCAACAGAATTGAGCAAGGAAAAATGCTTAGGAAGGATAAAAAGGATGATGATGACTCTAAAGATGAGTTAGATGAGGAAGAGGAGCAAGAGGACAAGAAAAATTCCAAGAAGAAGGAAAAGTTAAAGAAAGATAACTATGAGAAAAGATTGGAAGAGATCTTGAAGAAGTATGCTACATAAGCTGCAATACACTGGAGGAAGGGTGCCTGATGTTCAAAATGCCAAAATGAAGGCCATACCACAGCCGAATGCCAGATGAAGGAGAAACACTGTGCTATCTGTAAAATGAGTAACCATTCTACTGAGAATTGCTACTACAACACAAAGATAGTAACCAGGGAGAATAGACACGTGGGGGTGCATCAGGTGCAACCCCAGCACAAAAGGAACAATGACCAGGGTAACTATGGTAGACCTGGTGAATATAACAATGGCATGGCAGGAAGAGGTAATCCAAGAGGGAATTACCAAGGCAATCCCAGAGGCAATTATCAGGGTAATCCAAGGAGAAATTAACAGCCAGGGAATCAGGATTATAGACATAATCCCAGAATGGACTAGGGGCGAGGACCCAATGGTGAAGAAGTGTGTTACTATTGTAACCAACCAGGACTCGCAAAGCAGTCTATCCCTTCTGGATTAGACATCAGAATGAGATGAGAACTCCTATAAATGAAGGCCCAGTAGTGGCAGCTCACATGGTAATGCCATGTTTTGTACCAGAAGTGAGTACCATGATAATTACTAGAAATAAGGCTAAGTTGTTGCCGCCTGTAGATGAGGAAGAAGAAGATAATGAGGATGACAGTGATGTGCCTGAAGATAATCTAAGGCCTGGAGGGAAGAGAAGAAACTGCACAAGGAAGTGGCAGATACTATAAGGGAAATGCGGAAAGATACAAATATCCCTATAGCAGAGTCATCAGACTCTGAAAGAGAAGATGAAGAAGATAAAGATGAGGAAACAATGAAGCATGATGCTTCACAGGTGTTAAATGCTAAAGGGTTATTGGCTGAAGTAATATGCCAGTCCAAAGCAGAGATTACAATTGGGCAGCTATTGGCTGTGGTACCCCACTGTAGACACAGGCTGTATCAAGCAATCAATCAGATTGCTCATGTAACAGAAAGTACAGACCTGAGCAGCAAAGTGACAAGCTATAATGTGAAGCCTGAAGGGCAAGAAACTATCACGGACTATGATGATTCCATGCCAATAATCCAATTGAAAATTGGAAGCACATTCCTGACTGATGTACTGATAGATGGAGGCTCGGGAGTGAATATCATGATAGACCAATTAGGCAGAAGCTTGGTCTTAGTAATATGAAACCAGCCCCATTCACAGTAACAATGGCAGATCAAAGAAGTGTACAGCCATTGGGCTTGATAAGAGGAGTAAAAATACAAATCCAAAAGATGGTTTTCAAGATCACAGTAATTGTGTTGAAGATGGATGATGTCATGGAAGCTTATTCCTTATTGCTAGGACGACCATGGCTGAAACAGGCCAGTGGTATTCCATGACTGGAATTCCGAGTTATTGCACTAGAAGAAAAACGTGGAATAACCACTCTGTTAACCACTCATTTTGAGTGGTAAAAGACACTAAACCACTCTGGCCCCAGAGTGATGAAGAACCAGTGCATTAGGACAAGTGAGTGGTAAAAGACATAAAATAAATAAGCGACCGCCAACATAGGCGGTCGCTTCATTTAAAAAAACTTTAAAATAAATAAGCGACCGCCAGCATAGGCGAATGTGTATGGCCATAGCAGAGAACACATGTGTTCACATAGCCATCACAGCCCACCACAGTCTACTACAACATATCATAGCCTACCACAGTCTGTCACAGCCTGTCATGGCCCAACATAGGCGACACAGCCCACACAGGTTGCACAGTCCATAAGGGCAGTGACAAGTGGACACGGGTTAACGTCAGTAAAGTGGCCGGTAAGTGTAAAGACAGTTTGGAAGTCAAACTCGGAGAATGTGCCACGCGGATAGTAGGAGACGGGAGAGTGTTTGAATTCATGGCCGTCAAAATACCTACCCAGTACATCAGCCGAAACTTATTACGAACCCATTAATGCATCCAAATGACAGGTAACGGAACACTTTACGAGTCCGACAAAGGGGAACCTATGCCACATATGCAATCCTAGTGGTCATTCCAAGATGGAATGTGAACAGATTAGGGTAAAAATGAGAAGTTACCTAATGAAGCAATGGCCAATCAGCAACGTGAATTTTGTGCAAGAGACTCCATTCAAGAAACAAGAACAAGAAACTAAGAAGATTATGAGTGGAAGAATAGGTGTTATCCCGGATAACCAGTGTCTCGACAGGAGGGGCAATCAAAGCTATAGCTTTGTAGCTATGGTGGATATCACGGACTATACACTAGCTCTACTTCTTACGCAGTGGCGCAAGGGAGGACAGGTTGAAAGCACTTTCTCTCTCACTCACTATTTGCAAGCCCCACAGGCTTACACCCACCTACCTGTTCCATTCTGTGCTAATCACACTTTCATGCTATATGCATTACAAGATTTCCTGCAATTATTCCAAACAAGGTCTTCTTGTTTGTCCGGGATGAATCGAATTAGAGAAATGGAGGATCTACGAGTGAAGAGCACGACGATCTTACAGAGGCAAACAACTGCCACACCACAGGCAGTGCAGTTGCTGAAGGAGTTGCGGTTGGAGGGATTGCTGCGCAAAGAGTGGTCTTTGTATCATCGGGATTTCATGATCCAGTTCATCAAGAACTTTGAGGCAAAGACATGAGTTATCCAGGTGAAGGGCGTAGATATACAAGTTACTCCGCAGTACTTGTAACAGCTTTTTGAATTACCATCTGGTAATGTGAGCGTGGATGAACACAGGGCAAGATTGCAAGTAGGGGATCTTTTCCAAGAAACAAGTTTTTTCAGGAACCAGGGATTCACTTGCACCAAAGCCGAGTATCCAGGGTTGAGGGAAATTGGTCAGATACTAAACATTCTGTTTGCCATGAAACAAAACCAACAGTATCTTAGCAGGTCTTTTACGGAGGAGGTTTTGAAAGCCTTGAGATAGCTTGGGTAGAGTTGATGCACAGTGGTCTGGTGGAGGAGATGAAACGATTACAGATGGAAATCGACCAGAGAGACAACTGAACGTACTCCGAGGACGACCACGGGTCCAACGGCCAGTTGCCTCTGGAAACGAAAGAACAGATGGAGATCATGATTCTAGCACTAATCATGGGAACGGGGGTGAAGTGAGTGGGGACGAAGATTTTGTACTAGACGTGAGATCATACCATCGTTGTCGTGCCAGACGGAATTAGGTACAGCTATAACTTCTGTGACTTGTCACATGATGTGTAGTATGTTTCCATGGATATCCATGTTTCAGCTTGGGTACATGCATACGTGTACGAAAATAAAAATGGTGGAATATGTGTACCCAAGAAAGGGTTTGGTGGTTGTGCGTGTGTTTGTGTTTCGTCATTACCTTTACATTGTTGATTTCCTATTATGGTTTCAAAAGCCACAAAAGCCAGATGCAGCTCCCAACATTCATCTTCCCCTTCACAAATCCATGGGGAGTCGATACATGTGCTTTTCATCTGCCTCTCCAAACATACATACAGGTGCAAGGGGATCAACCTCCTGGTGGTCGCACCTATTTTTTAAAAAACAATTGTGTGACCACCAATAGCGGTCGTCGCAACTGTTAAAATAAAAGAAAAATGTTGCGACCACCCCCCTGCTGGTAGTCGCACCTATTTACTGATTTACTGATTACCCATGCTGGTGGTCGCAGATTTTATTTTATTTTATTTTGGGAAACACCTGGGAGCGATAGCTCACAAATCAGGCCCCTTAGTAGTAAGAGGAGAAAATAACCTCTTTCATTTATGCACCAAGAGGCGTAGGGATGGGGCACCACACACGAACCATACCACACCCATCAAGTAGCAAGATTTGACCCCAGAATCGTCCGGGTCGCACTCAGTGCACTTAATCAATTGAGCTACTGACTGTTGGTAGATATTAAAAAATCGGAAAATTATGCGACCACCCCCCTGCTGGTGGTCGCATCTATTAAAGAAAAAAAAAATAGTGCGACCACCAGGAGGTGGTGGTCGCACCTATTTGTTTTAAACAAAATTTCTGCGACCACCCCTCTGCTGGTGGTCGCGCCTATTAAATAAATAAATAAATAAATGCGACCACCTCCCTGCTGATTAAAAAACAAAAAAATCTGCGACCACCCCCATGCTGGTGGTGGCACCCATTAAAAAAATAAAAAAATCTGCGACCACTAGTGGTCGCACCTATTAAAAAAAATAAAAATTCTACAACCACCCCCCTGCTGGTGGTCGCACATAATAAAGAAAAGAAAAAAAGATGCGACCACCTATGCTGGCGGTCGCAACTATTACTAGCGTGCGCAGTCATGATGACAGTGCGCGCCCCGAGTGTGGAGGGGGGGCTTATAAGATCGGTATTCATCGATGTTGAGTACCTCCCGGGAAGCCCTCCTCTAGCACCTACATTTTTTTCAATGCACATTGCGTCATATCACTCAGAATTGCCGAGGGAGTGACACGTGCCTCTAGTAATTGGGGAGGATTCATTAGGGAGTAGGATTAGGTACGATTTAGGAGGGTTGGGAGAGCATTTTTCTTAGCAAACACCTGTCGAGTAGGGGTAAGCCAAAGCCATAAATGGCGGAGAAAGAAGACAGAGGAGGTCATCCCAGGGATGACGATAATGAACCTGGACCTCCAAAAAAAAAACCAAAAAAAGGCCAGGCGCGAACTTCGTTGGAACATATACAATGACCCAACATTCTTGTGGAACCAGGTTGGGAAGTTTGGAAGTTGGGGCAGCGGTGGTCGCTGGTTCTGGCACGTATCGATTTTGTTTTTGGCTCAATTTTGTTCTACGGCTTCCAGCATCCCACCACTACTCCCCCGCCAAAATTTGGACCAATCAAAAATGCCCCCAAAAAAAAGTGTTCTCTTCGCTCACTATTGCAGAACACTATATGAAGAGTGCATGAAGTTGAACACAAATCAAGTTTGGAGTGCAAAACAAGAAAGAAACTGTGGTTTTGGGTCCAAATGAATTATGTTCGCTCCCAAATTTGGCACGCACGTTGCATATGGCTACATTACACGCCCCATTCAAAAACCGAATGAAAAAAAAAATCGCGAGCACGCGAAACACAGTCTAACAGGTCCCAAAGCAATAGCAGGTCCAGCGGAATACATTCAACGGGTGAACGGATGGTTGCCCATCCAAATCATTTTTGTTTGATTCCAAACTTTGCCAGTACGTTTGAGACACCCTCTCACAAGTTCCGGACTAATATCAGATCAATTGAAATTCATTCGATGGCTCAACGGATGGTTGGCCATCGAGATGATTTTGGTTCGCTTTGAGACTTGGCCAGTATATTCAATGTGCCATGGAAGAGGCCCCAGAGTAATATGAGATCAATCGAAATTGGTTCAATGGGCCGACGGATGGTTGTCCATCCAAATGATTTTCGTTCTCTTTGAGACTTGGCTAGCGTGTTCAATGTACCCTCTGATAGGTCCTAGTATAATATGAGATCAATCGAAATTCGTTCGATGGGCCAATGAGGCGTTCAGTTGTCAGCTGGTTTTTGTTCATTGCAAAAAAGAAATCCTGCAATGCGTGCACGACTATTGCACCCATTGAACGGATGTGGTTGAAGCCCCTCTTTTGCCCGCATGTGCTTGAACATGTGTGCGACACATGTGCGGAGACACAACAGACGAATAAATCATTTTCCTCCCCATCGACACCAAGCCATTCCATAATGTAATTGAATCTAAATTAATTTTAAGCTAATAAATAGGTTTGCACTACCTTTCATTGGGGGTTTCTGGCATGTATCGATTTTGTTTTTGGCTCAATTTTGTTCTGCGGCTTCCAACATCCCACCGCTACTCCCCCGCCAAAATTTGGACCAATAAAAAATGCCCCCAAAAAAAGTGTTCTCTTCGCTCACTATTGCAGAACTCTATATGAAGAGTGCATGAAGTTGAACACAAATCAAAGTTTGGAGTGCAAAATAGGGAAGAAACTGTGGTTTTGGGTCCAAATGAATTATGTTCGCTCCCAAATTTGGCACGCACGTTGCATATGGCTACATTACACGCCCCATTCAAAAACCGAATGAAAAAAAAATCGTGAGCACGCGAAACACAGTCCAACGGGTTCCAAAGCAATAGCAGATCCAGCGGAATACATTCAACGGGTGAACGGATGGTTGCCCATCCAAATCATTTTTGTTTTCTTCCAAACTTTGCCAGTACGTTTGAGACACCCTCTCACAGGTCTCGGACTAATATCAGATCAATCAAAATTCATTCAATGGCTCAACGGATGGTTGGCCATTGAGATGATTTTGGTTCGCTTTGAGACTTGGCCAGTATGTTCAATGTGCCATGGAAGAGGCCCTAGAGTAATATGAGATCAATCGAAATTGGTTCAATGGGCCGACAGATGGTTGTCCATCCAAATGATTTTCGTTCACTTTGAGACTTGGCCAGTGTGTTCAATGTACCCTCTGATAGGTCCCAGTGTAATATGAGATCAATCGTTAACGATTAATCATGAATCATCCAACAGAGGAACTGTTGGTTCACCCTTTGAACCATTTAACATTGACATCATACTTGTCCAGTAACTTTAAGAGGGCATGTACAAGACACTCGCAAAGTTTCAAATGAATCCAAAATCATTTGGCAGGGGAATGATTGGTTCACCCATAGCCAATTTCAGGGGCTGAAATTGCCATTTATGGGGCTCGAATTGCCAATTTCAGGGGCTGGACTTGCAATTTGAGGGGCTGAAACTGCCAGTCCAGGGGCTTCAATTGCCAATTGCAGGGGCTGCACTAGCAATTGCCATTTCACAGGCTACAATTGCAATTTGAGGGGTTGGAATTAAATTTCAGGGGCTTCAATTGCAATTTGAGGGGTTGGAATTGACAATTTCAAGGGCTCAAATTACAATTTGAGGGGCGGCCGGGGTTGGTCATTTTAGGGACTGACAGTATCAATTTTAAGGGCTTGAATTGCATTTTGAATTGTAATTCAAGGGTTACAATGGGCCATTGGGGGGCTAGAATTACCAAAGCAATGACATCCAAAGCAATATAAAATCATTCGATAGCGGAATGATTGGTTCACCCTTTCAACCATTTTTTATTCACGTCATACTTGTCCGATACTTATAGGAGGGCATGTGGCTGACACTTGCAAAGCTTCAAAGCAATGTAAAATCATTTGATAGGGGAACAATTGGTTCACCCTTTCAACCATATTTTACTAACCTCATACTTGTCCGGTACCTTTAAAATGGCATGTGAAAGACACTTACAAAGCTTTAAAGCACTCCAAAATCATTTGATATGTTCATGATTGATTCACCCTTTTAACCATTTTAGATTGATTTGAAACTTGTGAAAGACATGTAAGAGGGCATGTACAAGACACTTGCAAAGTTTCAAATCAATTTAAAATCATTTGGTAGGGGGATGATTGGTTCACCCTTTAAACCATTTTTGATTGATGTCATACTTCTCAAAGACGTGTAAGAGGGCATGTAGAAGACACTTGCAAAGTTTCGGAGCAATAAAATATCATTTCATTGGGGAAGTTTCCGTTCACCCTTTCCTCCAATTTTGAATTGAACTGGATTTTTACTAAATAAAATGATTTAGAGGGCATAGGATTGTGGGGCGCAATGAGTGTGGGGCGCAATGATTTTATTTTTGGCTTGATTTTGTTCTGTGAGTTGAACCCTCACACCACCACATCCTTGCCAAAAAATGTACCAAAGAAAAATGTCTGGAAAAAAACGTTATCCTTTGCTCTATGCTCACTATTGCAGAACTCTCTATGAAGAGTGCATGAAGTTGAAGATAACTTCACCTTGGAGTGCAAATGAGGGAATAAAATGTGTTTTGGATGTAGACGATGTCTGTTCATGATGATATTTTGCATGCAACTCTTCATGTTGTTATCAAGCATATGGCTTCAGAATGGAATTAAAAACAATTCATGTGCAGGCAAAAGGTTGTTTCTCCTTATGAATTTGAATAACCGATTCAAACAAATTTGTTGAAGTTCAACTTTGGTCCATATGTGCTTAAGTACATACAAATCACGTACACAAAGTTGCAAGCAAAGAAATAAACATTTGCCCCCCGAACGACTCGTTAAACATTTCAACCAATTTTCAATCATGAATCATTTAATAGGAGAACTATTGGTTCACCCTTAGAACCATTTTAGATTGACCTCATACTTGTCTGGTAACTTAAAGAGGGCATGTACAACACACTCCCAAAGTTTCAAATCAATCTAAAATCATTTGGCAGGGGAACGATTGGTTCACCCATTGACCCGGTGTACACTGTCACTCTTCAAAATTCGTGGGTGTGGTGCTTGATTATCCCATATGATGGACCCAGGTGCCATGGCCAAGTAACAAACCATTAAAACATTATGATACGAGACAAACACAATTGAAAACAACATTTATTCAAACATGATGTATAGTCAGAGGTCTACAAATTTCTATCCATCCTCCAGCAATTTTTGGGCTCAGGCCAATTGAATAGCCCCGTCATGAAACGCTTCACAACATTTTCTAGTTTGTACCGCAATTCTACTATGTCTACACACAAGTTTTCCAGAGCGGAAGCAAAACAGGTTCCAATAGACATATCGTTGAACAGACTTGCATCGAACGTGTTACCCCCATTTATTGCCTGGGCTATCTTCCCAATTGCAAAGGTCTCTGATGGCACGGTTAGAGGGGGCCTACGAGGTGTGCCATCTGACTGGTTGTTGGCTACATTATGAACAATTGCAATTTCAGGTGCAATCCACCATCTATGTGCGAGAGTCTTTATCATCTTGTCTCTGCTCTCGAAAATGTACAACGTGGTTTTTGGGTCATCCGTCGTGAAGGCCATCCCCCAATCGCATACCCCGATGTACACATCTTCAGACCCTTGTGGAAAATGCAACAAGTTGTTATCGGGGGACATGTCGTTGTGCAAGAGGTGGTGATTATGGACGTTGAGCATGATGTGCAAAAGCGCCCATGTCAATTGGGTGCGATTCTGTCGGAATCGAACCAGTCGGTTGACCTCCTACATTTCCTGCTCCGTCCTCCGTCGTTCCATTAACTCCCTGTTATCCCGATCATTCCCTCATTTCCTGTCAATACTCAACCATGATCGTATGGTCCCCCCATTCCACCAAAGTGTGTAACCTTCATTTCGACGTGGATGCAATGCAAAATACTTTATGATGCCGAAATGATGGAACTTTACAGCCAACGCCTTATTGTTATGTTGGACTTTGGCAAGCTCAACATTTGTTTCCCTGGGCGTTTTCCCTGCTAGCTCCCAAGATGGAGGAATGAATTGATCCCCAACAATTCTAACCCTCCGAATTGTACCATACCCTCCCTGTTTGGGCGCATCGAGTTGTTGTACCTGTGTGTTTGTGGATATGTATCTCACGTTCAATGTCGCATCCGCGGACGAGGACCCTGCCTTCCATGGGAGTGGTTTTGTACGTCGTTTGGCGTGGGCCTTTGCCATGTCAGACCACCAATCCACAAGCACAAACAACTTCTCCTCCGAAGTTGGCATGTGACCTTCAGCTATAGGTGTTCTCGTAACAAACTTGTCCATGGTTTGCCTCAGATTCCATGTGGCATCATGGGCCCGGTCCTCCATCCATTTCGTGAACTGGAACTTCGCCCTGTCCTCCTCCCATTCATCCCCGGCCAAAGCCTCTCTCATTCTCATCTCCATATTGTGCCGGAATCTAAGGAACCCCTCATTCCCATGTCGGACATACAAAAGATTCAAACGCATTATGTCATTGTCCTTCAAATAATCCAGCACTACTTGCTTCACCACCTTCGCGGCCTCTGCGCTTGGATGTCTTTTTTGTTGACCTGACTATCCCGTTCATGTGCATGTTTACGCTTCCTACCTTTACGCCCACTTCCCGAGGAACCCCCAGACACTGCGTTCGAAGCAACGTTTCCGGACATGATGAAAGTACTCTGCGGAATAGACGCGGCTTCGTAACGGAAAACTAAACCCAAACTATTGATAACCTTATATACTAGCAGACCAATTTCCTCACTCTCTATTGGTATAGTACCCAAAGCAAACTCTCCCGCAGTCCCAGGAAAAAAAGGCAAAAACTCCTCCCCCACACAAATCCACTTTCTCCCCCCCTACGCTGAGTCCTGGCCACTGAAGTTCAAACTCCAAGAAGCCCTAGAACCGCACTCACAGAGAGGGAAAAAAGTGGGTTGGGAATGAGGGGTAGGCCCTTATATACTGCCTAGAGAGGCCTGACGTGCGACCGCCTCAGCTGCCCATTCACGCCTCGCCACGTGTCCAGGGAGCGGTCGCACCTAATAACAAAAAAGAAAAAATCTGCGACCACCACCGGCAGGTGGTCGCACCCATTTAAAAAATAATTAAAAATGTGCGACCATCCTCTGCTGGTGGTCGCACCTATTTTAAAAAATGAAAAAGTTGCGACCACCACCTGCTGGTGGTCGCACATATTTAAAAAAAAAGAAAAAATTGCGACCAACACCTGCTGGTGGTCGCACCCAATTTTAAAAAAAGAAAAAATGTGCGACCACCCTTTGCTTGTGGTCGCACCTATTAAAAAAAATGAAAATGCTGCGACCACCACCTGCTGGTGGTCGCACCCATTTAAAAAATAAGAAAAAATGTGCGACCACCCCCTTCTGGTGGTCGCACCTATTTTAAGAAAATAAAAATTTGTCCGACCAACCTTTGCTGACGGTCGCATGATTGACAATATAAATCATAATATATGAATTTTATAGATAATTAATGAAGTCCACGTAATGAGGCCACATCGGTTGCCACGTCGGTTCTCATAATAAATAGTCAATAGTCAAGTGAAAAAATAAACATATTTATGTACAATAACGTCGGTTTAGGACGTGACATGACGCACGTGCGTCGCTGACGTCGGACGTGACGCTGACGCGTCAACGCCACGTCACGTCCAAATTTGCAACTAGGCAAGTTTGAAGTCAGTTTTTCCAGTTGGTGTCTCTCAGTGTGGCTGGCTGCAGAGTTCGGTGCAGACTTCCACCGTGCATGTCATCCTTTCGCAAAATTGTAAACCCCAAAATCCATTGCATACATCGCCCGCAGTCATTGGGACTGTGATACCCTTATTCACCTCAGTTTGTTTGAGGGGGATCCCCTCTTGAAAATTACGGGCTATCAGTTTTGGGGACCCTTTGTGGATCGCAACTTTGGTTCAGTCTAAGAAAACATGTCCAAGGAGGGAGACAGACTCGCTCGATTTCATTCCAATGCAAGTAGTCTTCCACTGACTGCCCACTGCAGATGAGGATGGGTTTGCAGTTGTTCATGAGGATGAGCTGGTTACAGTGTTCCATCTGGAATTGGGTTCTCTGCTTGTTCAAAAAGAGGTGTATGACGAGGATGGGAATTTGGATTCTGGGCACTTGCAGAAACCATTGGTTGGCGAGTGTGGGAGGAAGTGGAGAGTCCTCCCAGGCAGATATCGGGTCATTGGAAAAGAGAGAAGACAATCAGCAGGATCAGTAAATTACCCCTGGCATTGCAGCATCGGTCGTGCAGCAGAAGGGCATAGTGCATGTGAAACAAGAGGTGAGCACATCCACTACATTCGTGACTCTTTCACGTCTTCGGAGGATGTTTCTGAGATTCCTCCGCCAGTCCAGACTCCATTATTGGATGATGACGAATTGCAGGAGATAACGAGTGTCATTCTAAAATTGAAAGCCCTCGCAGGGGTGCCTGGGTGCAAGAGCGAGCTGCGTTTTGTTGATTGGGAGTCCATTCGGGTGCAACGGGTTCAATATGTGCCAGCAGAATTTGATGGGGACATTTTGTTTGAGCTCAACCATTCCACGTCTTCCAGTGGACTTGCTGGGCTTCTACAGGGCATGGACAAGAAACATTACGGACACCCTTGGTGCAGGACAAAAACATCGAACATCCACAACGACATTGGATTGAAATTTCGAAGGTCGGTTTGCGTTGGACATTGCAAGTGCGTGAATACTTCTTGCCCTCGCCTGAGAAACAGCTCTAAACCAAACGAAAGTGAGTGGAAAGGGGTGCCCCTGAATCCTTTCACACCAGGGCTTGCCCCTCCCAAGACCAATACTTTTGTGTGTAGGTTCTGCAAACTTGCCCCGTCCTGTGTTTCTGTGTGTCACACTCGTATGTATCAGATGGCACACCGGTGCAAGACAATGACTCGTGCCTGCATTCATATGGGTACACACGAGCATCCTGTGTCGAAGGGAAGTTGCAGGGATAGCGTAGACATCGCTAGAAATCTTCTGAAGCATGAGTTCTACAATGCCCCGTGTGCAACACCTTCTGCTATAGCGCTTGCAGCTAGCAAGACATTCCTGGAAAAACACATACTGGGTGAAGGGGATGCGACACAACCAATGCTAGATGCAGATTCGCTTGATGCAGTGATGGACCATTTCTCCGTGTTAAGCTCTCCCAATATTCGAAACCAGGTGAATGCACTCAGAATGGGAACAGGCACTGCTGGATTCATGGACAACATTATGGACCTCAAACGGAGGAGTCGCTATGAATTCATTCAAAACAGTATCTTCCCTGGCCAGGGCTCGTCCAAGGTGTATTTGTTCAAGATGTCCACAGTGGGCGAAGGCAGTGGTGTGAGCATTGTCCGCCGAATGCAACCTGGAGGAGATTTGGCGAAATGTTGGTTAATGTTTGATCACTGCAAACGGGTGAAGGTTGGACAACCATGGCGTGCCATGTATACAATCCAGTGTACCAGCGTGTGCTCTCCATAGCAATTTGTGATATGTAGTCGGAGGACACTGAATCCCAAATGCTCATGTGGAATTCTCTCCTGGCCGTCATGTAGCGCAATGGAATGCATAACACAAATTTTGCGGGGTTCATGGCTGATAGTGCACAGGCAAATTTCAGGTCTTTGGATCGGGGGATCCTAAAGTACCAATGGAAAATATGGAGTGCACATGCCTCTTCCATTGGAGTCAATCTCTGGCACGTCATACAAAGTGTTGCATTCGACCTAACCTTCAGTTGGAGCACAGAAGGCTCTGCCTCAAGTACAAAAATGCCACCTCAATGGGAGAAGCTGAGAGCACTTACCAAGCAATCTGGGCTTGGTGGTTCTCCTCTGGTGCTGCTACTGGGATCCAGCTGAAAGAGTTGGAGGACTGGTTGGTTTTCTGGCACTTCAGGTATAGATAGTGGGGAGCTTTCATGACGACGGTAAGCCTCTGCAACCCCAAAAACACAAATTTCACTTTGCATCGTGTCTGTTCCAATTCCTCTGGGGTTGTTGGATTGTCACTTGCAGAACCTCTGCCATTTCCTTTCATTCCTCACATTTGCGTGCATTGCCTCCTGCAGGACATGTCCTTGGAGGACTTGGCCGTCATGCCTTCGTGTAATTTGGCGGAGACTGTTCACAACGCCTGGATGTAGCAGTCTACCAAAGCAGGACGTGACTTGTATGTTGCCACTGCAGATGACATGGTGCGGGCACTTACACAACAAACCAGATACCGGAATTTTCTGATGGGACGGGGCGGATGCAAGGGCCCTGATACGACTTTGTTGATGCTAAGGGCTGCGAGCAGGTCCGGAGACCCATCGAAGATGGCGAAAGCTCTGAATAGGTGCACTGAAGGCTCCCCTTTGCAATCCAGGGTTCGGATCTTGTAACGATGCGTGAGGGCGCTCTCGGCATGAGAGGGAAGTGGGTCCCCTGCAAGCATCAATATTACATATACCTTATAATTATGTGCTGCGACGGTAAGAGAGACCAATTCATTCACCAAGCCACACTAGGCTACAGAGAAGTCATCACTCTTCTGCAGCGGGACACCTGGCAGTAGGGCTCCGCCAGATTCTCTTTGAACACAAACGAGCCATGCCCACTTCCCATGCTGGTTTTCAGCTTATCGTGTGAAGTCTTTGCATCTAGGACAAACACATACATTTCGTTCACGGAACCAAGGCAATTGCACATGCCATTCATTGTAAGCGTCTTTCTGTGAATTGAAATAAAGTGTGACAATCATTCTGAGCTCAAATCTGCCATATGTTCATATTCCTCTTTTTGTGCAGACATTGCAGACATGGTGCATGGTGGCCCCCTCTGTTTTGTCCACGGTAATTGGCCCTCTTCCTGCAATCCTCGCCTATAGGGCCTGCTTCTCCAGCAGATTTGTGCCGCTCACGCTTCCCTGAAGCGTGAGCTCAGCTCCCAGGCTCACAGGGCTTGGCTCACGCCGTAGCTACGCTAAATTTGAACGAAGGCATTTTCGGTGAGGGATCTGACCACTTTGGGAGTGCAACCATGTAGTGTTTGCTTGAAATGAAGATTCTTAAGGTCCTACATTTTGCTTGGATTTGGCAATTATACCCTCCAAGTAATTGGGGAATGACAAATGTAAGCCCTTCGTGAATTTTGCTGAGGTGCTGGGACATGTGAGGAATCATTGCATGTGCTTTATAATCTTTTTAACCATTGCCATGTGCACCTTTGTTAACCATTTGTGATCTTTCTACCCCTTGTCTCATTCATTGCTCTCATAGATGCAAAGCTCCTCATCAGTGCCTCGTACAATGCAGTTATATCCCTGCAATTATAACCTCCAAGTAATTGGGGAAGGACAATTGTACCCCTAGTCTCAGTCATTGAGCAAGTATTGGGAGGATGCTTGGTATGTATTTCCATAATATATTCTCATATGCACTTCACTGTGCTGGGCCAAGGGTGACCATTATTTACTTCGACATGCCAACTTTCAATGTTTTATCGTGTGCTTGCCAAGCCTTTCATCATCCCCATCATGAACTCCAAACTTATTATACCCTCAACCTTCCCAGTGGGTCTTAGCATGGTCTCATGTGGATTTTGCCACTATGTGGTTGAGTGACAAGCACCCTGAAATTGTTGGTCTGGGCAGGAATATTGGCAGGCCATAGCTAAGAGAGCTGAGGCCTTCAATTGCCACATATCATATTTTGCAAGGTCGGAGAAGAAATGTGTCCAATACAAGTTCTATGACAGTGTGTTAGACCTTCTGAAAGATTGAGACATGCTGGTACTTTGCTGCTCTTTGACAAAAGAGACAACCCATTGTGAAAGCTCCTCATGAGTGCCTGGTACCCTGCAATTATGTAATCAAAGTACTTGGGGAAGGACAATTGTACCCCTAGTGTGGCATGCTTTGAGCTAGTATGGGGAGGGATGTCATGTGGATTTGTGGGAAGGGTTTCATTTTGACTTGGTACTGTAAAAGCTCTTCATAAGAGTCTAGTACCCTGCAATTATGTAATCCAAGTACTTGGGGAAGGACAATTGTACCCCTAGTGTGGCATGCTTGAGCTAGTATGGGGAGGGATCAGCGTTTTTTTTTTTCATTTAAGAACTTGAGCCACGTTGGCTCCTGGCTGGTCTATTAGGAAGATCAATCGGCGACTCCGTGGCATGTGATCTCGAACCGGTGGCTACTGTCAAGAATGTTTGATGAGTTTTATGCGAACTCAACTCAGGTAGTGTTCGGTTTGTGGGAGCGACAAGGGAGGTAATTTTTTCTAAGTAACAACGTCACTGCATATTGTAAAGCCTAGCACAACTCTGTCACATGGATACAATCCATTGACAAATATGACTAATCTTGTCCAAGATTAGCAACTCTGCTCAAAGCCTCATGTGCCACTGCAAGAGGCGGTGCAAGTCTGCTTAAATGGAGGTGCATGACACGGATACTAGGCGGGTAAGCGAAACCTAAATGAGAGTTCCCTCCATAGCTTGGCCCCTTGGCGAAAGTGGCAAGACTTTGAACCCAAGGCTTTGCTCCTTGCGCTGGCAGGGTGGTAGGTTTCTAGAAATCGATAGGCAAGATCATCTGGATCTAACGAACCCAAATGGCACGTGACTCTTTCCCTGTGCGACAGTTGTATAGGCGACGTCCTCATTGCAGCAACATGATGGCATTAGGGAGGGCAGTAATGCGAAACAGTGCCATATTTTAACCCATAATTCCTTTGTAAATTTCGTGAGGCCAATTTCTGGATCGAAAAGTGGCGAAATTTCGCGCAAAAAAAACACGCTGGGAGGAATGTCATGTGGATTTGTGGGAGGGTTTCATTTTGATTTGGCATTATAAAAGCTCCTCATGGTACCCTGCAATTATGTAATCAAAGTCTTGGGGAAAGGACAATTGTACCCATAGTGTGGCATCTTTGAGCTAGTTGGGAGGGATGTCATGTGGATTTGTGGGAAGGGTTTCATTTTGACTTGGTATTGTAAAAGCTCCTCATAAGTGCCTGGTATACCCTGCAATTATGTAATCCAAGTACTTGGTGTCGAAGGACAATTGTACCCCTAGTGTGGCACAACATTTCTTTTAAGGTATTTACATTGTAGCACAAGTGGCGTCCTTGAGAACCTTAGAGGAGCACGTATGGCGCTGGTACAAAATACAGAGTCGAAATATGTGGCGAGAATATGAGATCTCCATTGGGTGTTGGGCGAATGAATCCAAAACATAGTCCAAGAGGTCCTCAACTTGCTGACGTGTCCTTTCATCCCCAAAAAAAGGAATAAGTGACATTCTCATTCTGTTTTTCTACCACCCTTTTTATCTTCATTCCTCTGCGATCACCCTTTTGCCCTCCTACGCGGCCACCTTTTCCATATTTATGAACTTTATCATCCAAACCACCTTACTATCGAAAAAATACAGAGGTATTGAAATTTGAACACCAAGTCCCGCAAATAATAGCAGAGTCCTCTACCGTACCACTAAGCCAACTATACACATTAAACATATTCAATTCAACAAATTCTATGTATACAGAGTTAGGACATACGTATATCTATACAGGAAAATGGGCTGGCTCCACGTCCTCCCACCCACTCGGGATAGGGCGATATCCTGCAGGTGGTTGGTGGGATCTGGCTCCTCGGTTATAAAATGCCTCCCTTCAATATGGCGACAGGTGCCTCCCTCTTTCGGCCTCTCCGGGGAATGATGGGCCCACCAAATCAGTTTTTGGCGCAATCCTTGAATTTCTTAACCCCATTTCCCTTAGCCCCTGTCGCCAGGACCTGCGCGAGGTCGAAATGTGGCGATTATTCGCCACTAAAAGAATGGCTGGTGTGGCGTGCTTGAGCTAGTATGGGGAGGGTTGTCATGTGGATTTGTGGGAAGGGTTTCATTTTGACTTGGCATTGTAAAAGCTCCTCATAAGTGCCTGGTATACCCTGCAACTATGTAATCCAAGTACTTGGGGAAGGACAATTGCACCCCTATTGTGGCATACTTGAGCTAGTATGGGGAGGGATGTCATGTGGATTTGTGGGAAGGGTTTCATTTTGACTTGGCATTGTAAAAGCTCCTCATAAGTGTCTGGTACCCTGCAATTATGTAATCAAAGTACTTGGGGAAGGCCAATTGCACCCATAGACTGGCCTGCTTGAGCTAGGAGGGATGTAATTGGGGAGGGGCAATTGTACCCCTAGTCTCACATGCTTGAGGTAGTATTGGGAAGGAGTTCATATGGATTTGTGGGAATTATTTTTGTTGTACTTGACATTGTAAAAGCTCCTCATCAGTGCTTGGTACAGTGCAAATATACCCTCCAAGTAATTGGGGAGGGGCAATCGTACCCCTAGTCTCACATGCTTGAGGCAATATTGGTAAGGAGTTAATATGGATTTGTGTGAATTATTTCTGTTGTACTTCACAATTGTCTCCCTAGTCCTCATTGAGGTAATATTGGTAGGAAGTTCATGTGCATTTGTGGAAGGGTTTTTGTTGTACTTGTCATTGTGAAAGATTCTACTGCAGCCTGGTACATTGCATGATGTTGCCCCTGCAATTGTACCCTTCAAGTCCATAACTGAATTGTACAATGCATGAGTCTTGTAGAGACTCTTGTCAGGTAGTACTTGCTTGTACATTGGCGTCAGTAAATTGCATTGGACAGGATACCATGCCTGGTACCCCTCATTTTACATGTGATTCCAGTGTCTGTACAGATTCCAAATCCTCATGTGGACTACCTAATTGCAGCACCGATATGGACTATGGACTACGTAATTGCCGAGCCACTGCCATTGTATAGGTAGCCCTTTAGTTTCATGAGTTTGAAAACATGCAAATATGGCAGCAAAAAGTCTGGTTTCCTTTAACATTCCAAAGATGTTCAATCAAGTCTGCCCGGAGCTTATAATAAATGTGCACACTCTCAAGCTCCCCAGTGCCTCGACGGGTCTACCAACAAGTAGAAGCGAGGGTACACATTGCCATTCACAGTGAAGGACATGCCCTCGCCAGCCGATAGTTCTGCAATGAAAAGAGACCTGTCAAGAACGTTAATGTCATTGTTGCCTCCAGACAAACCAAAGATAGCATGCCAAATCCACATCCCTTGATCTGCAATGGCCTCCAAGATGATCCTATTGTTTTTGTCCTTGTCAGCATTATGGCCTTGCCAAGCCACAAGACAATTTTTCCACTCCCAATGCAAACAATCAAGCGAAGCAAACATGCCAAGAAATCCACGGGCCTCATTGATGGCCATTTGTTTTTCAATGTCAGCCCTAGATGGCTGCCTCAAGTAGGTTGACTGGTAACACTCTCTGATGGCACGGACATATCGTTTCATGGACTCCATTGCCGTGCTCGCACCCAACCTACAGTACTCATCGGTGGCATCAGCACTGATGCCATAAGCCAACATGCACAATGCTGCCGTGCACTTCTGGATAGGAGACAATCCAGGTACACCTAGAGCATCATACTTCTGAGCAAAGTATGGGTCATGCTCGACAACCCTGTCCATGATCCTCAAAAACAAGCTTCGGCCCATGCAATATCTTCTCCGAAAAAAACACTCATTATACACAGAATTGTCGGCGAAGTAGTCTCTAAACATCCTGTCATGGCCATCATGCCTCCCTCGATTCACATTAGGGGCACGTCCAAGACGAGACCCACCAAGATGGTCTTGCAATGCCTGCATAGAAGGGTCCATGACACTCTTGGAGAATACCTTCACTCGGAGGTTGAGCGAGAGGTTCAGCGGCCCCGAGAATTTCGACGGTCGCGGGATACTGTGCCACTGGTGGGGAACCATCCGCCTCCAGCCAGGGCATCTTCTAAGGGTCTGGACATGCCTCAATAAAAGGCAATTGAGGTACCCGTATGCCGTGCCACCGGTGGGGATGCTCTTAGGCTTCGCTCCTAGATAGGCTTGGTTCGGAGGGGAGACTCTTCTATCAGCCTTCATGGCATATGCAAGATTATTTTTTCCTTGACTAATAAAGTTTCCAAAGAGCCTCTGTCCCCTTTTTTCAAATATATATATATACATCATAGATTGTAAGAACACAGTAATTGAGTTCATTTATGTGTTTGGACCCAATGTTTGCCCTACATATATTCTATTTCCGTAGAAAAATTCGGACTGTATTACCGTGTTTTCTCATGCCTCCATTTTTCCATGCTCATGTAGTAACATGTGGACTCACGTTGTACAATTCAGCCTTAAACCAAACACACTGGAATCCCTTCTATCCACTAACCCTAGCTGGAATACAACTGTCAATCAATGTATCATGCATGCCAGACAGTGTGTACAACCTTGCCACTCAACAACAATAAAATAACTTCATCGGCTTGAATTAATTGGGTTGCCAGACGAGGGCTATGGTTTGGAAAGTCTTGAAGAACAGCTTCACAGAATCCAAGCTCTTTTAAACAATCCAAAAGTATTCTAGTTGGTGTCGAGCAATAACTAGACAGCGCCCTAGGTTTAAGCCCTGAAAATAAGTGCCACACCGAATTCTCAACCTGGAAGCTGTAACCTGAATGTAAACGATAGCAATGAACCAAAGCTTCCATACTCGATACTCCAGGTTTTGATAGTCGGACAACCTAGCCTAGTGACCTGGTATTAGGGGCATCATACTTATCCTCCACTGATTGAATCAGGCTGCAGGATATTTGTTCTGAAGGAGTTTTACTCCACATAATCCGAAAATAAAAAAAGATTCTAAGCACAGTATACATTCCTGGCCGGGAAACTCAAATGAGCTCCTCATGTGTGCCAGGAAGCCCTGCCATGATCAATACCAGACTCTGACTCTTCTGGTTGTTCAGATTGACATTTATGGCATACTCTGTTCCTGGAAAAGTTGCGGAAGTCACACCTGTCATGGAAAACAACTTTATGTCTCAGTTCCATGTGGCGACCACAAAATAAAAATTCAAATGTCAGCTCAGGCATATGATAGGTATGCGTAAGAAAATCTTTCGAGTCCATGACTCTTAGTTCGTACGTACGCATCCAAATCTTTGCCCTTGGTGCAGATCTGGTACTTCATTAAGACAGACAGGCGCAACTGACCTGACAGAAAACTCATAGACAAATCAAGCTCAATGAAGAACATCTGCTTACTCTTTCAATGATGTGATACTCTTAACTCAAGGGTGGTCAACCATTGTCTTGCCGGTAAGACACAGCAAACAAACCACCCAAGGACAAACCAAGATAAGGCAAAGCTACAATGTTCTTACCTGGGGCACACCCAATCCCCAAGTTTCGACGAAATGTCTGAAGTCCCCCCTTCAGCCATGCGCCTCTTGTTCCTCTCAATCCTATCGTAGAAAGAACCCCGGGGGTAAGTTCTGGTGAACGTCATGTTCTTTACGGCCTCTGCGCCAAATTGCTCTTCAACAAGCTCATCTGCCAGACTCTTCTTCTTTGGTGGATTCACAATGTCATCACCTCCAGGCACTGGCAGAAAGCTGGAAGCTGGAGAAGATCGGGCAGTGTATTGATTCCCAGGCACAGGATGTGGGAACCTGGAAACTGGAGCAGGCCGGTCCTCAGGTAAGGGGTGTGGAAACCTGGAAGGTGCAGGTCGGTCTTCAGGAGAGGGTCTAGAGAACCTGGACGGTGAGTAGTCGGTCCCAGGTACACAATGTGGAAACCTGGAGACTGGAGCAGACCGATCCTCAGGCAAGGGGTGTGGAAACCTGGAAACTGGGGCTGGTCGGTCCTCTGGTAAGGGGTGTGGAAACCTAGAAACTGGAGCTGGTCGGTCATCAGGCACCGGGTGTGGAAACCTGGAAGCTGGAGCTGGTTGGTCATCTGGTAAAGGGTGAGGAAACCTCGAAGCTGGAGCAGGTTGATCCTCAGGTAACGGGTGAGCGAACCTGGATACTGGTGCAAGACGGTCCTCCAGCATAGGGTGCTGGCTTCTTGAAGATGGTGTATAGTCAGTCTCAGGTACAGGATGTGGAAATCGGGATACTGGTGCAGAGCGGTCAGGAAAAGGGTACCTGCTTCTTGAAGATGGTGTATAGTCAGTCTCAGGTACAGGAGGTGGAAATCTGGATACTGGCGCAAGGCGGTCCTCAGGCACAGGGTGAGGAAACCTGGAGACTGGTGACGGTGAGTAGTCAGGCTCAGGTACAGGATGTGGAAACCTAGGATTTGGTGGCTCAGAGTAGTCATTTGTCGGCACAGGTGGAACAGTAGGAGGAGGTTTGTAAGTGTCCCTGTCATCACCACCAGGAAACTTGATGAAAGAGGTATTTGCCCTAGACATCCCTTGGTCGAGTGACCTCCTCCTCCTCCTCCTTTCTGCCTTATCATAGAAGGACCCTGGAGGATAGCTCCTCTCCCATGTCGTCGGCTTGTTATCTCCATATTGCTCCTCTACAAGTTTATCCGCAAGACTCTGGGTTCTTGGCTTAGGCTCAAAAGGTGGAATATTTAGACGAGGGTCAACTGTGCGAATCCCCCAATCTGGATCCCCAGGCTTCTTCACCCGTCTGGGTTCCTCAAAGGACTTGTCCTCTTTCTCTGCAAGGGTCCGCTTTAGGCCCGCGATCTCCAGTTCTGTAGCTTCGATTTTCTCTTTCAAGTTGCGAATATCCTCCTTATTTTCAGTCTCATCCTTAACAGGTGTATCTATCAACTCAGAAACACCAGGGGTACACACTGCAGACACAACCTCATCCTTGCCAAGCCCCTCTTTCAACTCAGACACAGCCTCCTCTTTGACGGGGGCTTCAGACACAAACTCATCCTTGAGTGCACCCTGTTTCAGTTCAGTCTCATCTGTAGTTGACAGTTCTGAAGAACCCCAGTCAACGGTTGCCACTGACAGAGCCCTGGAATTTGGATTAAAAAGACCTCTTCCTTGTCTCCAAGAACTTCCAACAGGGAAACCACACACTGGCCTATACAAGGTGGACATAGAAGCGACCTCGCCACGCTGCAAGACATTACCCGTAATATGGCGTCACAAAAATTCTGGAGTGAGCAATAGCACATGAAGAGGATCAGCCCCGACGGTTTCTGTTAGCTGCCACCACTACAATGTAGATAAATGTTTGGAGTTACAAGACAGGGCCGAAGTCCCATCTTAGCTACGAAGTGAAGACCGTTGGAAAACCCTATATTTAGCAAGAAAAGCGAAATAAAACAAGAGTACCAGAGAACGAGCCCCAGACAGTTCTTGATAGCGCAAACCTGCAAGCGGAGAACCTGCAAAGGTCACGGACGTCAATTTCTAAACTGAATAATATATCGCAAGAGCCTGGTGCTCAAAGCTAAACCGTGAGTATACTATAATTCCGGCCTTACAAATAGAGCAATGCAGGGAGATGCACACTTCCAACATCAACTCCCATCGACTATTCTAATGCATCCAAGCTACATTGCATTTGTCAATGAACTAAGGAAAGCCCCTTCGATCCAAGTACTGCGAACAAATCTCCGACACCCAAAGTTATCTAGTCGTTCAAACTCCGCTATACTAAGATTCTTTGCAATCCTCCGAGTGCAATCGGTGTAAGGACTCCTCGCGAGAGAGAGAGAGAGAGAGAGAGAGAGAGAGAGAGAGAGATATGCGTACACATACAAAGTACACCAGAGCAGACTAGTAAACAAGGCTTAAACCCATCAAATGACCTTTACTGGACGACATTGCAGTGCTGAATCCCCGGGTGAGTATCAGCCTCCGTGCAGGCGTCATTGCCACGCTCATTCGTCTCGTGGAGGCCTTAGAGCTCTCCCAGTCCTTAGAACTGCCTTTCTCATGCAACGGCCTGAATTCACGAATAGCGGTTGCCTTCGAAGCAGAGACCGACACAGTTTTCCGCTCGCATACTTCTGAGAGCTGACCCACAGAAACTGCAGCAGGGAGGCACACTTCGAGAGGGGAAGGACCTCTCATCGCCATGGCAGCGATGGCGGCCGACGACGCTCGCAGCGGACGAGTGTGCAGGCGGCGGCTCAAGAACCCCATACCCTGCCTGCCCTACAGCCCTCCACCGCACCCTGCAAACCAACGCTCTCTTATCCAAAACCCTAATTGTGTGGCTGCGCGAAGACGGCGACCCCGGCAGCGCCGCTACCAGAACCTTCCATCGTTTCAAATACGCTTTTATTATTTATCTTTATTCTTTATCTTATTTTCCGCACGCGCGAAAAGCCGGAGTTGATGTCCGTGAGCGGAAGCAGTCTGTGAATATAATACACGGGAACCCGCATGGAGGTAAGTAGTCCTACATAGCTCAATGGCCTCTCTCCACCTCTCTGGCCCCTTGAAAACCAGAGGACGATGCAATAGAAAGACCATGTGAATGTAGCTCTGTATAGTAGAATTGAATGAACAAGTGGATGCTATACAAGAAAATTTACTGTTGAAATAACCTGGGCTAATCGACACTTTTCAACAATCAATTGTCTTGTCATATACTGCTACATCAGCTGTCCTCTAAGGTGACAAGGGGCTGAACGACATAAGAATCGCTGAAGAGACTGATACATATGGACAGGGGACCTCTGCCAAAAGGGAGATTATCTCACTTGACACTATAGGGACAATGTTCAGCCATTGCCCCTGGTTCTCTCTATCTATTGTTTTACTTTGTCCCATGGATGTTTATAGAAGTCTGTCCTCATCCCCTTCACTGGACACCAGTGCCCTGTTTGTGCTAGAGAGGACAGGTGAGAGATTGAGACTAGCAAACGTTTCTTGTTTAATCGTCCGGCTTGTATGATATCCAGTTCACCAGGAACAGCCAACCCGCTGAGGTCTTTCATCACGAGGATGAGAGATGCCTGGCAGTACATCTGCACGGCGAAGAAGAGCTCTTGATTTCCCGGCTGTTTGTTGACGGCCCCTCTTTCTTATTTACTGCTTTCTTTTGTCCCATAAGCTCTTCAAGCTTCCTGTGGACGTTACAAAGTTCCATTTGTTCTCTTTCTTCTCTCTCCACCAGTATCATGTGGACACTCCCCAAAGCCTACTTCCAGACCTTGATGGCACCATCCCTGCTGCTGGAGATCAATAGTCGTTGATTTGTTTGTGCTGAAGCAAGGCTCAGAATACAGTCCCTGTGACACCCAGCACTATCAACTGCAGATGCTGCTATTCCATTCTTCGACATGGATCTACTTCCGGGCGTCCGGCCACCAACCTCCACTCCTGGGAGCTCCTGTAATACAGAGGGTTATACTAGTGGAGTCCCTTGAGAGTTGACAGCCAATTTTCTCTTTGAAAAACTCTTTTGACTCATAGTACGTCTATGAACTGTTGCACTCTTGTACAATCACGATGCTCACTAACGGCTTCCTCCAGTGGTAGGACATACCCCTCGGCTGTTCTGCCTTTTCAGATTTAATTGGGACATAATGAGACCACAACTCACAAGCCCTCATTCTGCTACCGATTACATCGCAACAGGAAGTAGAAGCTAGCTGGAAATCATGCCAACAACACATGGGTTGGGATGGAAAAATCCAATAAGGATACTGAAGTGGGATACTAGGGTTCTGTTACTATGCACACAAAATTCCACCTAACTTTAGCTAAAGTGAACTAAAAAGAGGTTCTGTTATGAAGCACCTGGAAAGTAAAATAGATGGGCTCATATAGGTAGCACACTAAGACTTGACATTAACTTTCTGCATCAGTAAGAGAGAAGGGGGCACCAACCTGGACCACCCGGACACCATTGATGGCCCACAACTCAAAAGCTTGAGCATCATCTGTTGCCACGCTCTTTGTGGTGGGACCACATACACAGTAGCTGCGCTCTGGTCTGCAATTTTCGAGGACAGGATTAGTTGGTTCTTCGATCATGGCACAAACCAACTCACTCACGGAAAAATAACTGAACTGTTGAGGACTCAAGAGTGTCTGGAAGCTTCTAGAACTCGAAGTGTCATTGACACATTGGGTGGATATGGCATATAGCCTTGAGAGCAAAGTGTGATCTGATAACTGAACTGTTGAGGACTCAAGAGTGTCTGGAAGCTTCTAGAACTTGGAAGTGTCATTGACACATTGGGTGGATATGGCATATAGCCTTGAGAGCAAAGTGTGATCTGATACCATCCTGCCTGGAGCCGGTTGCAGGGTTCTAACCTACCAGAATAGAAGAAACTCTGCTTGGGAATGGGAATGAATAGTCCAAAGTCAATGACACAATCTGATTACAGCTAATTACCTCTCGGTGGAAAGCCTCCTACCAGAAAGCATGATGTTCCTTCCAACAATGAGATATACTTTATTTTTTCTTTTGGTAGGGAGATGGGAGACAGCTGTAAACAAGATAGAGAGGGAAGAAGGAAGACAAAAATTCAACACAGGGAAGTCTGATTCAAATACCTCAGGCGGTCCCACATACGAATACGACAGTCTGTCCCACCCGAAAGGAGGGCGGTTCCCACTGACAAGGGCAGCAGTGTGCGCACCCCAGGCAGCCGAGGAGGAGGTTCATTCAGTTCCTCCACATAGTACTCTGCTGCTTTCAAGTCTCTATTAAGCCTCGGATCCAGTCTAGAAGACTGGGAGCTTGACAACGGTTGTCTTAACGCTGCCGGAATGTTGTTTGTCTGTGTCTCAGTCGTTTCGGATACCATTTTGAAGACCTGCAATAGCTCGAGAGTTACTGATAGTCTTTCATTAAAGAGGATGCACACAAGGTCACACAGCTATACAGAGCAAGAGGGACCGCTGAAGATGGTAAAATAGAATGCTTCGGTTTAAGTTGTGGAACTCTGCCCAACGGAAGGTTGTAGCCCTTGAAGAGACACCATAATTTACGCTCGCTTCGGCAGGTGTCAACCTTTTTTTGGTGGAACTCTGCAGTTTTTGTTCACATGGACAGGAGAGACAGTTAGACACACCTGGTGGCAGCTTGCATCTTCGGCATTCCAGAGAGCCACCTCGTTGCTACCAGCAGCAACATACACAAATGGGTGTGCACTTGCCAATACAGAAGTGCCAGTTCCAGGAACTAGCGGACACATGCTCTCAACAGGGCAGCAAAGGGGATGCTGCCATGTGTTCACTGGTACCTACATCAAAAAGAGGCAGCACTTTTATCCCACTTGGGTTACTGGTTGTTTCAATTTTAGTAGTTATCAAGTTGTGAAGTTCCTTCATCAAATGAAATGATAGCACTGACCTGGAAGCGTAAATCCCAAACAGTGAGTACCCCACGGGATGTTGCAGAAACCAGCCAGTTGCAAGCTGGGTCCAGTGCTATCGCCGATATGAAGCCCTCAGCAGGTTTTACCCTTAGCATCCAGACATCTGTCTGTGTCCGCAGATCCCAAAGATGGATACCTTTGCGTTGTGAGCTGTAGAGTAACTGTGATGGTCCATCCGAGGAGAAGTTCTGCAATGAAAGGATCGCCCCCTCTTGGGTGTCCACCTTGCACATATCAGAGACCCCTGTATACCGTTCTGCGTTGCCTCCTAGGCGGGCAACATAGTCAACCGCAAACACATGTATGGTGCCATTACTGGATGCGGCAGCAACCTGGTGTCCACTTCCAAGAATTGTCACGTGAAGAGCACGTGTCCCATGTTGCAGCAGGTACGTCAGGCGTGACCTAAAGGAGATATCACGTTCCAGCCGTCGGCAGTCCCAGATTTTAACAGTCCCATCGTCAGATGCACTAGCAAAGAAGATGTTATCACTCGAAACTGCCACTTCATTTACAGCACGCTGATGTTCCTGAAGATGTGCAATCAGAACACCCCGAGGCCTCCAAGAGCTCTCTGTGGCCCCACTTGAACCCAAGATCCCCACTAGCCCAATGGAAGCATCTGTTGGGGATGTAGCAGCAGGGCTGGCATCACCAAGATTTCCGCTCATACTTGGAATTTCAGATGAGGAAGCCAGGCTCCCTTTGCTGGTTGACATGCTGGACACAGCACCTCCGAACCCAGTGGCCAGAAAACCCTCGCCTGAATCTATCGATGCACCATCTTTCACCACCTCAATTCTCCGGCAACTAGGAGAGCCAGTTTTCTGGTACAGTGACCCAGCCAACAGCCTTGGGGCGAATGAGCCTGCCATGGCAACATGCGACCTGTGCAAAGAGGGTTCAGAAGACATCAATGATTGCCCACATACATTAGCCCACTGCGAGGAGGCTGCACCTAGTGACCCGCTGATTGGTGTCCCTGCAATTGTTGCCATAGGGAAAGGGGCTGACCCTTGCCGGACACCAGATATCCTACTCCACTCCTCATGGAAAGAGGGATTTGCATCCACCCCTTGAGGCGCACTGCCCTGCCCAGCTGCCGTTCCCTCCAACCGGTTCTCATTCAATGGAACAGAGTAGAGGGGAATTCCTTCGGACGAACCATCGTAGTTTGAATAATACCCTGTGCCCACACCAGCAGTAAATCCAATAGCTGAGCCTTGCAGCTTCTCCATGTTCTCTGTCTCCCAGTTGTGCATGCGGGTTTGCATAGTGCTTGACAGGTTGCGGATGTAGCCTTCCATGGCCTTCATCTTCTCACCATCCTCACCCTCCGAGACCCTAGCAAGGAGTCTCTCATTGGCTGGGGATACTGGCTGGAAAACTGGCGCACGTTTAGCCCCACTTTTGGGTGGACGCTGCAGCAGATCCCCTGTTGCTGCAGATAAACTCCCAGGTTCCCTTTCAGGTCTCCGTTTCTCAAACCCACCAGGTCTGGAGTCGATAGCAGGGAGGTCAGGCGGAGGCTGGATGGTTGCAACTCTCCGTCCCTTACTTTTCTGGCTCCCTTGCTTGATTGGCACACTCTCTCTCTCTGTTTGCAGCAGCATAACATCACTTAGTACACGGTTAAAAACCTCACGTGAGACTGGTGGCTTGAGGCAGGCCAGAAGGGCTGCCTCAGAACACAAAGATGCCGGTTCCCGCCTCAAGAAAGGTGCAAGAATGGGGGATAGGAATGCATATGAGTCAGCTGGCTCCAAGTTGGCACTGGTGGCTGCCACCAAAGTGATCGCTGCTCGCCGCACCCACTGGCTAGGGTGGCACAGAAGGGGCGATGCACGCTCCACTGCTTTCAGTAAGATCCTCTTGCGAAGTAGACGGTGTGTACACAGTGCTGCAAGGCATTCCATTGCATTTACAATCACCGTCTCTTCAACGTCATTGAGAGCCTGTTCAATGTAAGGAAGCAGGTAGGCCTCCAGACTCATTTGCCCAACAAACAAGCATACATGGACTATATGCTCAAAGAAAACTGCACGTAGCTGTTCATTTCGGTCATTCAAGAAGGCAGGCAGAATTGGCAACAGAAAATCATTGCTGTGACGTGGCCCAAAGAATCGGCAAAGCGGCCCCACGTGTTGTAACAAAGCCCGCCGAATTGTGGGTGTCTGTTTCTGACCCATCACTAGCTCCTGTATGACACGTGCAATAATTTCTCGCGACTGAGCCAGCTCCACTTTGTAGCGCCCAACAGGGTGCCCTGCCATACTTGCCCCTGAAGATGCCTGTTCAATACAACATTTGCTCAAGGCCAGATACAGAGTAAATAGACTACATCCTGGGTCCTCAGCAATTTTATCTGGAGATTGATCAAATTACAAAATTCTGCAGTGTATGACTTTCCCAAGACTGAACCCACATATATGAAGGAGAGACCTTACAGTTTATGCCAATCCATAGTTTCAACAAACATCGTCAAAGCAAACCTGATGTAGGTGAACATTCTGGTGAAACCCTGGCCTTCATGAAAGGCAGGGCAGGCAACACAAAATAGTCCTGAAGGAGTAGTAAAACTATATGATGCCTACCACAAGCCTAAAAGAGGAAAGAAGATTTATTGCATCCACTGTTGAGAGACGAAAAAATAGAAGGAAAAGAGAAACATAATAACCGGTCCGCAGGTGCCCTGAGGGCCCCTGGGAGAAACAACAACAACCAGGAACCACTGTAGCCCCGTAGTGCCCCTGGCACAGACAAATATAAAGAACCAAGAAGAGACGAATGGATGAAAGACAGAGAGAAAGAGAAACATCATAATGGGCCCACAGGTGCCCTGAGGGGCCCCGAGAGAAAATACAACAACAGGAAATCACAGGAGTCACATAGTGCCCCTGGCACACAGAAAAACAAAAGGAGAATGGAAGAACGGAAGACAGAAAGAGGGCTCCAAGGGCCTACAGGACCGAGAAGACGAACACTTGCTGATCGAGTGCCTGTGTGATAAACTGCTACAGAGAAAGAAAGAAGAAGAAAGACTCATACATGGAGAGCCCTCTTGGCCTTGAAACCAGCACAACTACTATAAAAAAGGAAACTTGAGAGCATCCACAGCTTATGGGACAAAGAGTGCGTAAAGAGAGAGACGTCTAACCCCTGAGCTTGGAGAACCGGTTCCCCTATCTATAGGGGTCCCTTTTGTGTTCCCTCGATTGCTGGGCACGTCTAAGGAACCCCCTGTGGCATTCATATACTGTGAGCACATCAGAAACCGATACAACGTCTCGGATATCTTGTGGATGTTGGCAGCATAGGCAATTCGAACGCTCTCCTCAGGGTCATCTGGCAGCATTGAAAGCAATGGCAGAATATACTCCGGGAATATCTTTGCATCACTCGGCGGGAAATGATGCACCATGGACAAAACATTGCAGAGGGTTTGCAGGGCTGCACAGCGAACGATGGCTGCTGAGTCTGATAACAGGGCAACAACAAAGGGAATCACATGCTGGAGTCGTACATCATCATCTATATATAGGGATGAGTCATGGAGCAACTGGATTGCCCCTCGCCTTGCCTGAGGAAGTTTAACATTCCGCAAGCAGGCGCACAAGAGGGAGGCAATCAATACCATGCCTTCACACTTGAGGGCTTGGTTCGACAAGACTTCCTGACCAGGATCTGAGATTTTGCATAACTCGAGTGACAAATCCCCTAGTTTGCTATGCAGTGGGTCAGTGTTTGAAGGTGACATCAGCATTGGGTAGCAGGGTCGGCGCCGACGTCTGCGTGTCCACCACCTTTGTCTCCAGACACAATCAGGAGTACAGACACCTGTCCATCCACGTGACCCAGATGCAAGCCGCTTCTCTGATCCGACATTCTTCAGAGAAGCTCCCTCTCCCACAGTAGCCTTCAGACTTGGAACTCCCATTTTAAGTTCGGAATCCCCAGTGCTCATCGTGCGATATTTCCACCCTTCATTGTCAACTCCTCCCCCTAACCACACATAGAAGGGCAGTTAGCATGAGGCAACAGCGACAGGTCCAGAGATAGAGCAGACATATAGACACAAGGGACGGAAAGTTCAAGTGTTGAAATGACAAACAATGAGTGGTTCATCAGGTTAGAAAAGCCAGCTTATGAACTGCAGCAGAACAGTGGAGAGAGACCTCAGCCATGCTACGCACCACTATGGGCCCAACTCGAGTCAACTTCCCAGTCCCCTTCCCATCTCCATCCTCCTTCCAGTGGAAGAGTGATGTCCTCCTTCCGGCGCCCAGACCCTGCCAAGCCATAGTTTATCACAGCAGCTTCGCCTATATGAAACGGGCGCTCATTGAAAGTGCCTCCAGGGTCCCTCACCTGATTCTCATACACCTGCAGTTGGAACACACCGGCTGTGAGATTACCTCCTGTGTTCCAAGAATAGAAAAGAAGACCTGAAGCTCGATGGACTCATCAGACTTCGCTTACCACATATGCTCATACAGATATTGCTACCAACAGTGCCTGTATTTCAAAAACCTTTTAGGAGAACAGACACCATCCTTACCTCCTCTGTAACAACCTCTTCAACAGCAGAAGCTGCTTCTGCCATGACCACGGCTGCAGCTTTGACCCGATGCAGAGATCCCAAGTGCAGAGACCGTGACTGCCCCTCCAATGCCGCATCCACATTGGGAGGAGGCCCATCTACTATAAAATCTCCAGTGCTCTGCTCTTCCTTTCTTTGAGGAGGCGACGCAGAGGGCCTCTTTGGAGACAGCAAATCACCTATACCCCCTACTTCCCGAGACTGTCTCTTTTGGGTGTCAGAAAGCATTTGCTTGCGAATCTCAGGGAAAGCCTCTTGTGCAACAGCTACCTGTCCAAAAAAAGCACGTAGTTGACGATATGAACTGCAGAGGAGGAGGATGAAGAGATCTTTGTTGGCTCCCCTTGCCTCATTCCACCACCATAGTTAGATCTACAAAATATCAAATATAAAAGGAGAAGGTGAAGATAGAAGAAAGAGATTTACAATGTCCGGGGGGGGGCGGGGGGGGGCGCGAGAGGCCCTATTGCTTGCTCTGAGATCTCCAAAAGGAAACCAAAAGGACCTCATCAAAACGAAAGAAGAGGAAATGAAATGAAATGGTACTTTATAACGTCCGCGGAAAGCTCAAAGAGCTTATGGGACAAAATGGAAAAAACAAGAGAGAGGAAACAAAACCAGAGCCAAAAAACAGCCCAACAGGAAAGGTAAGATGGAGTGATGTACTCATGAGGCTGTGCTTGCGGAGGCCTTGTTGCCATCGATCCCACACCTAGTTTGGGAGAGGGAGAGAAGACAAAAAATTGTTACATCCAGGCCCAGAATGTACTCATAATGTTATTTGCCATAGCCTTGTGGCCATAGACCCTGTGCCCAGTTTGGGCGAACAGTGGGAACAGACACTACTCTTGTAAGGGGCTCACTCCAGTAGTGGGACTTGACTTGATGTAAACAGTTGGTTCGGGCTTTCCAGATTTCCTCTAGAACGGCCTTCACACAAACATCAATCTGCTGTGTGTGATCTGCCAAGCAGTCAGACACCACCAGGGCCAGGGCTTTAGGTTCAGCCCCACAGAGAGGTACAGAGAGACAGAGCAAGACACTGTCACAGGGATAGAAAGTGCTCGAAACTCACTCTTGTGTCAGTATCCAGTGGGACAAGACAGGAGAAAAATTGGTGCAAAAGAGGTGAAAAATAAGCTGGAAACACTGTTGGGGCCCACATCTGGAGGTACTCGACTGGTGACAACCGCGCCTCTGGGTCGAGCTGTATCATGTGTAGAATCATGTCCCGGACGCCCGGATCTGGAATCTGCCACATGGAGCGGTAGACAATAGTAAGAACAACCTGCAAAGGACCTGAGTTTAACCTGTAGAGCTAGAACCATGTCAAAATTATAAGCAGGACCAATGCTTTGTTGAGTCCACAAGGTAAGCCCAAGAGTGAACAAACAAAGAGGGAGGTAGAGGAGTACACTTACTATGTCCACAAGAGGCCTGAAGGGCCTAACTACCCAGATGAGATTTATAATCATAATAAGACTGAGAGCTCTGATGGGTATGATGCGAAAAACACCTGAAAAGACCCAACGTAGCTCGTACTAGATCACATATACCATCCAGATGTTTCATAATGGTGCAAGGCTACATGATGACCTTGATAAATAGAAGTCAATTTTACTCATCGACATATAGAAGACAGGCCTATTGTGGTGAAGGATAGCTTGGCTATTAGTGACTGACCTTCTCGAGTGAGGGACGTGGGTCATATTGGCCTCTGCGATACGTCAGCAGTTGCGACAAATCAAACAGCGCTTTCCCTTCCAGAAACATTTCTGCTATCACACACCTGACATCCCACCCAACTCTCACTGAATAGTGCAACAGGACTGACCACAACCAAAGTTACTCTATTAGTGCCACAACAAGAAAGTAAGAAAGAACTCCAGTCTTAAGACAATGAAGTCGCATTTAACATGAGAAGATGTAAAGCCTTACCGAATCCTTTGCCTTCTTCTGTGTACTACCAGCCTATACAGATAGCGTAAACAGCAAGTTCCAGCTGTATTGTCATTTCAGGGAGACTTACCCAAGGGAGAAAATATCCATTGCCGGCTTCAGAGGGGTATCAGGCGTCACTAGGAGATCACTGGTTGGCTCATAAAAGCGCTGCGGATACACCAGATCTCAGTCAACTAGATGAGATGTTAGAACCACCTTGAAGGAGAAGAGAGGGAAGACAAAGGAAAACCACATATCTCCAGTGGGATAGAAATGCCATTTGAAAGGAAAGCTCTAACAAACCTCAGGAGCTAGATAACAACGGCGCCGCCCTCCGGTGTCAAAAAAAAAGGAGAAGTCAGCAGGATTATCCACTGGTAGATATGTTGGCTTCAGTGAGCCATAGTAGTCTGCCAGGTAAACCCAGTTCCAGGAAGTGACCAGAACATTCTCGCACTTTATGTCTCCTGCATATAGAGTGAACATGTACACATCTCAGTAACCACTCTAGACATGGGAATAATGATAGTCTCACCTCCCTTAAATATTCATTCGTTAATTGTTGCAGTGGTCTCTGCATTTGTTTTCTATATGATGGTTGGTTTAATGCCAGTTGATGCCTATAGGTAGGTGGCCTCCCCTTCAAATAAGTAATCCTACGCGGAGGTCTTAACACACTTGTTCACATTTTGCAATTCCATAACCAATTGGGAGGTTCTGCAGATATATGCAAATGATAGTTAGGAGGCAACAGCAACTCTCCTGACTATTGAATGAAGTTGACGGCTTGAGACTCTCACCATGACAGACCCCATGCTCGTGGCTTTGCTTTAGGGCATGCAGCAACTGCAAAAAGCATAGTGACAGCGCCGATTAACATGTTAACAGATAGTAACAGATAGTGGAGAGATTGACATGCTATGGCATCCAGGACGTGATCTACCTCAAATCAAACAAGAATGAGGGACTTTGGGCACACATGGGAAGCCTAGAGAGCTTATAAGACAAGAATGCATAACAGAGAAGGATATACAAAACACAAGTGTTATTCGCAGTTTTGAGCTCCCTTTCAGATCCTGGCCGGGACGGTTAGTATCTTTGGGCAGCTTCTAACTTCAGGATATGTCATGACCCAAGTCCAAGGTCTACCAGAGGAAAAAGAAAGGTAGGATCTATGGTCAAAAGACCAACATTGTGAAATTCAGTTGTATGGAGTGCATGTAGATCTCTCTTTCACCTTGACATTTTGAAGTTTAATTCTTGCCCTCTCTCTCTCTCTCTCTCTTTAGTCGCGGGGTCAATGGCCACAAGGCTACGGCAAACAACGTCTTATGAGTACAATCTCTCTCTCTTTAGTACATCTCTGAGACCTTACAAGCTGATTGATATCTTTGCTGAAATTATACTGGGACAATCTAGACAGTGAAATAAACTCAAACCACCACGGTGGTAATGACAAGAGATTCTGGTTGGCCCTTCAACGTTTGTACAAGCCGAAAAACTGTCAGCAAGTACAAGCGCTGAGGACTACTAAGGGTGCAGTGGTGACTTCAACGGTTGACATTGTCAAAACCTTTGAAACCCACTACAATATCCTTGGCAGAACTTCTAGGTCTAACAGTGAGGGGTCCTCCGAAGAATGGAAGGACACAGTTGGAAAAACTGTTCCTATGATTCAAGACAGTCCTGATGAACTGGAGTATATTTCAAAGGCTTATAACGCTCCCATTAGTTCTTCTGAGATTGTGGAAGCAATTGTGCATTTACGGATATAAAGCTGGTGGACCTGATGGCATAGTCAACGAGCTTATCAAGCACGGTGGGGATCCCATGATAGAGGGGCCCTAGTTCTTCCCTTTAACCTTATCTGGAGGACTGAAATGATCCCCTTTCGCTGGCAACAGGGGGTCATTGTCAATCTATACAAGAAGGGTGACAGAGAAGAACCGGGGAACTACCGAGGCATCACGCTCCTCAATGCTGTTGGCAAGATATTTTGCAGAGTTAGAAGTACTCGTCTTGAGGTTTGATCTGGAATCTAGAGGTTGTTTCCATGAAGGCCAAGCTGGCTTCCGGCGAAACAGGGGCTGTGTGGATCATATCTTCACTCTAAGCCAGATTATCCAGGGAAGGAAAAAAGAAGGGAAACCCACTTTTGTTTTTCCCTTGGACGTCAAAAAGGCTTATGACACAGTGTGGAGAGACGGTCTATGGCTCCGACTCTGGTCATGTGAGATCAAGGGAAAGATGTGGAGAGTTGTCCATGGACAGAAGTCTAACTTCTTTGAGATAGACCAAGGTGTAGCTCAAGGATGTACCCTCTCTCCTCTGCTCTTCAATGTTTCAAATCCTCAAGGATGTGGAAAGTGAGGGATTTGGGTTAAGGGTGGGTGATGCCACCGTACCAGCCCTTATGTTTGCGGATGACTTTGCAGGCATAGGGGAGACTCCTTCCAACCTCCAGGAGTTGATTGATTGCGCGAAGAGATACTTTGACCTTTGGGGGCTAGAGGCTAACGTCAGTAAATGTGCAGTGGTGGCATTCACGACCGAGGAGAGGGAGGAAGTGATCTCAAGTGGCAGTGGGGTAGCCAAGAGATTCCGGTCCTCCCTTCCTACACATACCTGGGTGTGAATTTTCCTCCAACTGTAATTGGGATGCACATATTCAGAAAGTTGTTCAAACTGGCAAGCGCAAAGGGCTGGGTCACTAAATTTTTCCACTGCAGAGGGATCAACTCTGATCAACTCTGAGGTCAAGAAAACCATGCTTTGTCGCGTTATTAGACCTGCCTTGGAGTACACATCTGCCATATGGGTTGATCACTGCAACCAGGCTAAGTCTCTAGATCCATTTTCCCGCTCAAACTGGGCGCGGGGTCAATGGCCACAAGGCTACGGCAAACAACGTCTTATGAGTACAATCTCTAGAATCCATTCAAGTGGGGGTGCTTAAGGAGTGCATGTCAGCATGCTCCAAAACAGCCAATGTGGCTGATCGGGGTGAATTTGGCATCCCTTCCTTAAGCTCCCGACGAGATGAATTCAAGGTCAGATGGTGGGGTCAGCTGCAACATATGCCCAACATCAGATATCCTAAGTTAATCGACTCTATATCTTGGAAACAGGATCGCCCTGTCAAACAGGCTAAGTCCTGGCAGAAGAGAGTGGAAGAGATCTGAATCTTAATCCGCAAGTCCTGACCCTGCTGGATAAATCTGACTTAGAGGCTGTAGTGTCCAAAGCCATGTCTGTTGCCAGGAAATTGTCTGATGAAAATGAAGTTAGGCAGAAAACTTCCCTGAACTTGTTTCCAGTCTGTGACATGGGGGAGGACATCATGGATGACCTCAAGGGTCTACCCACTCTTGGCACTAGACTGAGATTTAAACTCAGGGTGGGAAGCCTACCTTTGAACAGCAAACAGAAGCAGAGAGGAAAGGGAGAGTGCAACTGCCCGTTGTGTGGGCAACCTGAAGACAATATTCATTTTCTGATTCACTGTCCGGGGTTCTCTCACCAGAGAGACGCTCTCCTCAAATCTATCAAGGGAATTGTGCCTGTACTTCTGTTTACCAACTTTGAAGGTCTCGCGGCTGAGCCAAAAGCGCAGGCCCTTTTGGGGCCTAGTTATTGGGCAAACCACACACAGCAGATTGTGTGAAGGGATTTCTAGAGGATATCTGGAAAACCCGGATCAATGTTTTATTTCAAGGTAAGTCTTACTACCGACGTCAGCCCCTGACAAAGGTAGGTTCTGTCCCTTTGTGTTCTGCTCAAACTGGGCACGGGGTCAATGGCCACAAGGCTACGGCAAACAACGTCTTATGAGTACATTCTTTAGTACATCTCTCCCAACACAACTCAAACAAAAGCTTCGATTCAAAGGTGGGACTCCGACATTACCTGGAAGGCCAGCCATCTTTTCTCAATTAGGCTGAGAAATGGACGAGTGCTGATGCGGTCATGCAAATTACTGAAGAAATATTGTCGCAGCAGATAAGCTGCTTTATCAGTCTCAAACCAATACTGAACACGCCAAGGACGCAACGTCATGCATACGCGATGGGGGAACTCAAGCTTGGCAGATTGAAACAATGCAAACAAATACAAGAAATACTCACTTGAAAGGGCCACACATGTGAATGCTCGATGTCCTTCAGCTGCTCCCGTATCTCGTGTAATTTTCTCTCATACTCCTGGATAATTCAAGTGGAAATAGACAAGCCGAAATCAGTAATAATACTGCTTAAACCGTACGGTTGTGGCCACAGAACCCCCCATTGTGTGTATGTGTAAGTGTGTGATTGTGTGAGGCCAGGAGGAAAGGATAATACTTATACTATCCAGAGGGAGAAAGAGAATGGCGATGGCCGCGACCGGAAACTGGAGGGAAAAAAGGTAAGGGAAGACAGATGTGAGGTAGGAAAGGAAAGCAAGACTAACGCGCTGAATGCTCCCTTGCCCCATTTATAAAGACAGTTAGTTTGTTGGCCTTCGAAATTTCCTACAGGAAGCTGCGAATTTTCGATCAGAGAGGCAGAAGAAGCAGAAAAAATATATTTATTCCATCCACTCGAAGGCAAAGAGCTTACGGGACAAGAGAAAGAACAAAAGAAAGAATATATTCCCGACGACGAGAGAGAGTTGAAATATAAAGAGAACGAGAAAAAAAGAGAAGAAAAAGAAACATTGGTTGCCAGGATTGCATATGAGGACACGTAATATTAATGGAGGGAAGAGGAGACACCTTGAGATTGGGAACTTCCCCTCGCTTGAAGTACACCTTCACCAATAGAAGGCCTTCGTCGTGAACACACTGCACAGATTTGAGGAAGCGTCCCCCTCCCAAAGCCTCCTTCAACACCAGATTGTAGGACGATGGCAGGTCGTGCAAATAGTATTCCGATGCCGACACCTGCGTGGTGCGGGCTAGCTTATTCCCCATGCCTGCATCCCTCCCCCGCACCCCAACTTGAAACCTTAATTTACGACCACATGTAATTCCTGCGCATATTCACTCCTTCAGTCCTCGCGAGCAAGACTTGTACGAGGATGTCCCGTCCGCCTTGCGAGCACACACGATTCCTCCACTATGCCCCGTGCACGTCGCGAGTTCAAATCCACATATCCCGAGTTCGTTCCATCTCAGCCTGACTCAACCGCTGGCCAATCTGGGCGCTGGGCTACGATGCTGGCGGCCGGACGATATAGCGGGGTGGGGAGGATTTGACCGTCCCCCTCCGCTGCGAGTCGAGGGTGACCGGAGGCGGAAATCTGGCAGTAAGTAGGGGATATCAGGCGCGCTCGCAATAAGAACCCCCTTCATATGTGTACATTATCAAACAGTATTGACATTTTTATTAACCCTTAACTTCCTAAAAGGGAATTTTTTCACTCCCAAACATTACTACCCCTTGGAACTAACGGGAGGCTAACCACCTACCAGCATTCATCCACAAAAATTGATCGTACACATACATGCCTACCTGGCCTTTACCATCTCCCCAAATTTTAGGAATTTTCACCGTTGTGTTTGAGAGATTATAATGTTTTCCTAGGAATGTTTTTTTTTTTCTTTTGGCTTGAAAAAAAAGCTTTATTTGCTTTGACCAAGCATGTTGACAGAAAATGGGGCAACGATTGGGACAACAGGGAGATTTTGGAAATAAGTAAATAAATAAAATGGAATAAGAGTTCTAGGAATGCGATCGCTTACTTCGTTTCCTGAAAGTGCGTAGTAAACTTGCATGGTCATTGGTGTGCATCATGGATGTTGTCAAAGAACGGTGTCATGCACAACGACTTGTCCCCCGACAACATCTTGGTGCATTTTTCAGATGACACCGAGGAGATTAAGATTGGAGTGTGTGATTGGGGCTTAGTCACCCCATAGGATATACGCAAAGCCTCGTCGTATCAGTTAAAAAACCAAGACAAGCTGGACCAGGAACTCGCGAAAAGATGGTGGGTGGAAAAAGATATTGCATTGGTTTTTAATGCGAATGCCCCCCCCCCAGGACATGACGTCGAAGGCCTTTGCCATTGGGAAGATAGCGGTACGAATAAATGACCTCGCTCATTATGATCAAAGTATGTTCGAGGACCAATCTACATGAGGTTGTTGGTATTCAATGCTACAAAGGTTGTATGACAACAACAAGGAGGAGAGAGTCACATTAGCCCACGTAGTACGGAGGTTCATGGGCAAGCCATTCTATTGGCCTGTGCTAGTAGATGTATATAGGACGGAGTAGACCATACTACATAGTCTCGTAGATATTAGATTTGCGGCGGTACAATGGTTCATTTGTGAAGACAGAACTCAATTTTGATCGTGCATGTAATAAATAAAGTCTCATTGTAAATACTACATTGCATATGCTCGACCCTGGCACCTGTCATTGCAACATAAATGGTTTGTGTATTGTCTCACTGTTTATATTTGTAATATTCCAACGTTTCTGATAGGCTTCTAAGAAAACGATGTATTAGTTCCATAGGAGTTAGACAACAAACGTCACACATTTGAGTACAAAAATATAGTAGAAAATCTTCAAGAAGTGAAATATAGCAATGGCAGAGCTGAAGTAACTATCGGAGCAAGCCGGATGTGATAACGGCTTCTTCCTCAAAGAAGATCAACGACATGTTCCAGGAGGATAGAAAAACGTCTCGGATATGCGACACTACCATGAGAGGCATGAGTCCGTAAGTAACATGTGCACATGCGACCTTCGAAGTCCGAACATTCCATACTAGGTCCAGCGAATGGTTTACTGGAACATCCGGAGGTCGTATGTACACCTGTTACGTACAGACTCATGTTTCTCATGGTAGTGTCGCACATGAGAATGAGATATGGAACGTAAGTTGTCTAACTCATACGGAACCAATACATCGTTTTTCTCAGAACCTTATCAGAAACGTTGGAACATTGGAACATACAAATAGTGACACAGTACACGGCCGGTTTTGTTGAAATGACATCTGTGAGATTTGAGCGTATGCAATTTATTATTTACAACGGAACTTTATTTACTCGGGGGACCAGTACTGCTGCTGGAGCGCAAGTTGCAACTGATGGTGCGAGTTCTCTATTGATTGGAGCTGTCACAACGAATGTCAACAATCATATTTACGGTAAGGTGTTTGATGCTATTGTTGTTCCTCTAGCTGAATTCTGTAGTACTCTTTTTGCTATTCCCATGCCAACAACATCAGGTCCTCTGAGATTGTCATGTTCAAACGAACGTATCAGCCACCCTGGCCAGCCACGGCCCACCATAAATAGAATGAATTGGGGATTTGGTGCTCAGTTCTTGGTTTCATGTTCGTGGTGGCTGATACGGAATTCGGAATATGGTAGTCCCAGTGGACTTGATGTTGTTGGCATGGGAGTAGCAAAACGATTCCTAAAGAAATCAGCTACATGAACATCGGTAGTATGAAACTTCTTGCACTACATATGATTCTTGAGATTGTTTGCACGGATTATTTGTGTTTGTGCCTTCAAATAACAAACATTTCCACCATAGTGCGGAAGAGGTGCATTGGCCACATTAAACGGTTGATGTGATATCATTTCACAAATGTATCACATCGCATTTGTGAAAATGTATCACATCAACCGTTCCATGTGGCCTACGGGAGTGTTGGACTAGTACGAGATCAATGTGGCCTACGAGGAGGCATGATTGGCACGAGGACGCGTTACCTTCAGCATGAGATCATTTCAGAAGCGCTTCAAGTGACGAACGAAATGGTTCATCTGATATCATCCAAATGTTGAACATGCTGAGGTCTTCTGTAATGTGTTCTGCTTCGTAATGCGGTGCTTCTCTAGCTCTTCTTTTCCAATTTGATGACATTCTTGATTTGGAAGACATCCAGACATGTATAGAAATCATTTTTTTTAACTATAAAAAATTGAAGCTACGGTCCGGGAATGAGGCTTCAAATTTTGATGGTTATTTGGGTTTTTTAGGATTTCTATACATCTGTAGATCCCTTCCAGATCGAGAATGGCACTAGAAATGTGGCAAAGGGGGAGACATGGTTGGGAGACGAGGACGCGTTAGCTTCCACCAACAAACATGTGATCATTTCAGAAGCGCTTGAAGTGATGATGGGCAAGGTTCTTCATCCAAATGTTCAACATGTTAAGGTCTTCTGTAATGTCTTTTGCTTCGTAATGAGGTGCTTCTCCAGCTCTTATTTTTCCAACGTTGATGTTCTTCATCTGGAACAGATCCACACATGTGTATAGAAATACTTAAAAAACCAAATGACCATCAAAACTTGAAGCTGGGGATGAGGCTTATAAAAGTTCCGATGGTCATTTGGTTATTTAAGGATTTCTGTACATATGTGTGGATCTGTTCCAGGAGGAGAACGTCAACGTTGGAAAAAGTGGACATAGAGAAGCACCGCATTACGAAGCATGAAACACTACAAAAAGAGCTTCAAAAGGCATACAATGTAACAGGTCCCGGTCTAATATGAGATGAAACGAAATTCATTCAATGGGCGATCGAATGGTGACCATCCAAATGATTTTTGTTTGCTTTCAATCTTTGCCACTATATTCAACATACCATGTATCAGGTCCCAGACTAATATGAAATCAATCGAAATTCATTCGATGGCTCAACAGATGGTTGTCTATCAAAATGATTTTGGTTTGCTTTCAGACTTGGCCAGTATGTTCAATGTACCATCTAAGAGGTCCCAGAGTAATATGAGATGAAATGAAATTCGTACAATGGCCCAACGGATGGTTGCTCATCCAAATTATTTTCGTTCGCTTCGAGACTTGGCCAGCATGTTCAATGCACCATCTGACAGGTCCCAGAGTAATATGAGATCAATCGAAATTCATTCAATAGGCCAATGACGCGTTCACCTGTCATCCAATTTTGTTCATTGCGAAAAACTGCAATGCGTGCCAGCTATTGCACCCATTGAACGGATGTGGTTGAAGCCTATCTTTTGCCCGCATGTGCTTGGACATGTGTGCGACACATGCGCGGAGAAACAACAGAAGGAAAAATCATTTGTCTCCCCATTGACGCGCTCACCCCTCAACCGATTCGAGAATTTAATTGAATTTAAATGAATTTGAAGCAAATAATTAGGTTTACACTGCTTTTGATTAGGGGATGTTTGCTACGTATCGATTTTATTTTTGGGTCAATTTTGTTGTGCGGCTTCAAGCCTCCCACCGCTACATCCCTACAAAAAATTGGACCAAACAAAAATGAAAAATAAATAAATAAATAAATCTCTTCGCCCACTATTGCAGAACTCTCTATGAAGAGTGCATGTAATAGAACGCAAATCAAGTTTGGAGTGCAAAATAGGGAAGAAACTGTGGTTTTGGGTCCAAATGAATTTTGTTCACTCCCAAATTTGGCATGCACGTAACATATGTCGTCATTACACATACGGTTAAAAAATGGAATGAAAAAAAAATCACGTGCACATGAAACGCAGTCCAACAAGTCCCAGAGTAATAGCAGATGAACCAGAATTCATTGAATGGGTCAACGGATGGTTGCCCATCCAAGTCATTTTTGTTTGTTTTCAAACTTTGCCAATACAATGGCAAATAACAGTAAAAGCGACCGCCAGTAAAGCAAACGTTGTATTTTAAGAAAACAAAAATATACAAGCGACCGCCATTACTGGCAGTCGCTGCACTTTTTTTTATAAAAAAACGACCGCTATTATTAGCTGTCGCTCTATTTAAAAACAAATAAAAATGACCGCCAGTAATGGCGGTCAACGAATTTACAAAACTAAACAAAAACCCACTAAACCCATCCATGAATGAGTACATCTCATGTCCAGCCACTGTGTCCAACACTATTTCAGTGAAAGGTAGTGGAAAAGGGTCTTTCTTGGTTCCTGCGTTTAACTTGTGGTAGTCCACACACACTCGTAGTTTTCCATTTTTCTTGGGTACTATCACAATGGGATGATAACCATTTTGGTGTTTCTACTGGGTATATGAATCATGCATCCAGTAACTTCTTGATTCTTCCCAAACTTTAGCTGCATAGTTGGGGTTCATTCTGTAACGGTTCTGACGAATTGGTTTTGTGTCAACTTCCAATTCAATTCGGTGCTGACAGATGTTAGAAAGTATACCCTTCAAATCCTTGTAGTTCCAGGCAAATACATCCTTGTATTCAGTGAATAATGCGGTGGCTTCTTGTAGAAATGATTCTTCAAGACCTGCACTGACTCGTGTTATCTGTGGTTCTTCCACTGTTCCCAGATTCACTTGAATCAATTGAGTTTCTTCCGTTACTGTGCATCCTGCAATCTCTTGTCCGATGGTTGCAATTGTGGCAGGTACTTCACTGATTTGAATGTCTTCTTCCCTTTCTTGATAGAATCGGGCCGGGTGTTGAGGTGTGTCCATTGCTTCTTCCTCTGGATCTTCATTTCTCAAAGTATTTGGTTCTCCTTGGGTGTTCACCATGTGACATCCTACTGTTGTGGTATGCTTGACCACCAATTGTCCAATAGGTTCCAACTGTGGATGTGCTGCGTATACTGTGGCTTCTTCTTCATCCGACAATCCACGGGACCAATCATATTCTTCCACTATGCAAGGTCGTTTCTCTCGTGGAATGGTACCTCGTTGCTTCGTTGTGATAGTGACTTGTTCTGCTCCCTTTTTTATTGTGAGAGTCTGACTTCCCCAATCGTGGTGTGATTGGGCTTGTGTTAACCATGGCCGGCCAAGTAGTAGTGAATATCCCTCTGCCACATCCTCCATTCTGAGAATGGTTACTGATATTTTGTATACCTCCTGCTACTTCCATTGCAAGTCGTCTGATGATCCCCAATGACTTGGTGTACCCCCACCTCTCGTGTGTACCCAATCTTCTTGGCCCATTGGTTGTAAATACAATGGCTGGTATTATGATTGTTCATATGACAAATATCACAGTATTTGTCCTTCATATGGCATTCCGTTGCCAGGTGTCCTGCAGTCCCGCATTTGTGACACTTTGTTGCCTTTCATGGCCCTTCATCTTTAAAATTCTTGATAGCCTCTGCTATCTTCTGATCCAAAGTGGTTTTGTCAATCACTTCTTTCTTCTTTTGCTTGGGCTTTTCTTCATCATCAGAGTCTTCTTCTTCCAAGAGATATTTGGAATCTTTGCTTCTGCTCTGATGGAATCCCAAATCCAACTTCTTTGCAGTCCCTACTGCTTCAGCCAAAGTGTTGTTAGGCATGACTGTAACCATGGTTACGTATTCATGACAAAGTCCATTGATGAACCATGATTTTTGCAAATCATCCCCTGGTGCTTGAGGTAGTTTCCTGATCAGAGTCTTCATTCTCTCCAGGTAGTCGACTACCAATTCTTTCTTTTTCTGTCTTAGGTTCTGTAATCCTGTGAAGATTTCAGATGTGGATTTGTTGGATCTATATCTTTCTTGAAACGCGGCTCTCATATCCGCCCAATTCGCAAAGTGATTGGCTGGGAAAGTTGCCAACCATTCAATGCCTTTTCGGGCCATTGAACAAAGAAATAGTCGGATCTTCTCTTGGTCTGTTGCTTCATTGTAAATGGTGCACATGTTTTCAAATTGATTAAGATGGATATTTGGATCAGATTTCCCATCATATAAAGGAAATGGTGATTTGGTTTTGTTTGCTGCTAAAGCCATCGGTGCAGCTGGTGCAACTAGTTGTGGGATTGTCCCGCTGCTGCTGGCTGTGGTGGTGTTGGTGTTTGTCTTCCAAACAGTGATTCAAAGCTAGGAGGTCATTGTCCCAATGATAGTCGTCTTCCAGCTGCTGTCCCTACTAAGCTTAATGAATCTTTAAAAGCTTTGAGTGCAGCTCTGGTTATCATTTCTGGAGAAGTGCTTTCACTTCTTTCACCTTCTTCACTCAAAATGTTCTCAAATCTTTCTTCTAATATTTCAGCAAAACCTCTATTTGGGCTTGTTACTGTAGAAGGTCCATGAGATCTTTCTTGTGGTAACCATTCACCAAGTACATTACTGGCAACTTCTTCTGGTGTAGTGTTCCCACTTCCCACCGATCCGATTTCTTGATCTTCTGGTTTATCACTGTTTGATGTCTCACCTTGAATAATTTTCAAGTTCTGTAATTCTGGGAATTCTTGAGTCTTCTCTTAACCGAGCCTCCCTTTCTGCAGCATATTTCTCTATTCATTCAGCTCTGTCTTGTTTAGCTTTTTCTTTAATTTCCTCATTCATTCCCACATCATATGTAGAATTCCTTTTCAGTACCCTTTAAAATAGTCTTGGTATGTCAGTAAAGAAAAATTATAGTGTCTCTACCCTTTCTTCAAGATTCTACCTATCTTGCAAGAATCCGTATTATGACTTAATTTTCCTTTTCACTGATTGATCACCAAACTTTTTAATGGGCACAATAATACCATCTGTCTTTTTCAGTATATCTGACTTGCAATAAGTCTTTGGGTATCCAGTACTCCACTTCTTCTATGATCGTGTGACAATATTCATAATTTGAACATCCTTCTCTGAAAATATAACTAGTGTAACAAACTTTTCTGCAGATTGGGATTAGAGTAATCAATAGAGCTAGACGAGACAACCACTCTTCACTTCTAATCCTACATTCTCAAGGTGCTCGTGTAATACTGATCACTCCTCCCTTCAATCCCCATTTGTCATCTTCTTTTGCGACTGACAGAAAGATTTTATGTTGTATTGCTCTTGGTAAACCATGAAAATTTTCCAGGAATGTTTTCCATTCCTTTGCTTCTGTTGACTCATTCTGTCGTGATTTCAAGAAATCACTGAGTAACCATCCTTCTTTGAGTACTTTTGAACTCAACATACTGTTAGTCCCCAGTATGGTCGCCAAATGTTAACCGTTGGTTTATGACTTAGACAAAACAGGCTATTAACAATACTGCCCATTTCCTAAGACATGCAATAGAGATTGTCCGACGGTATGCTCTCAGAAACGATTACGAAGTAATCATTTTAAGGATAGCTAAACCATGAACGTCGGATGAAGCCATATCCTTGCAGGCTGCTTAATCCTATTGATTAAGCCCAATCTACAGTCTCTTAAGCATAAAAGATCTTAGTCGAAAGGACTGAAGCCTCTTGGTTCATACAAGCACATGGTAGTCAAGAGAAAACAAGAACTATTCTGAGATGATACACATTCTCACCATCTCACGTTCTCTCATAATGCACATTCTCTATCTCACATTCACTCTACACAGAGATACTTCGAATAGCATGGCTTTACTTCAGAGCTCATCACATCATCACCCAAGTACACATAATCACTCCGAGTCCCTCTCAATACACATTGATCACTGATACTCATACTGCACACCCTCTAAGTTGCGTGCAGTCTTTTTATACTATGCTCGAAAGAGCCGTTACAGCTTGCGGTCGTTCATGACCATTTGCCTAACTGCCTACGCAACCTAAAAGGTTTGCTAAAAAGTGGCTCGTTGTAGTGGTCGTGAGCCATAGTGGTAAACGGTCCACTACTCCCTCTATTGGTTAAAGCCGATGCTAACGTGACCGTGTGATATCGTGGTTCACAGCTCACGGTTACTACACTACCCACTACTGCTCTTGTGGTAATGTACCCTTGTCCCGCCATTGGCTAAGTACCGCGTACTTAGCCGTCTCTGCCTGTGGCTCAGGTAGTGTACGTCCATCACTACCCAGTATGTCCCGTTGCAACCCTCGTTGTCTATCCCTCGTAGCATAGCCGTTATTAACATGTGCCGCACACAGGTTGAAGCACATGCTGGCAAAAGATGGGCTTTAACCACATCCGTTCAATGGGTGCAATAGCCGTGCACGCATTGCAGGATTTCTTTTTTCGCAATGAACAAAAACTGGATGACAGGTGAACGCCTCATTGGCCCCCATTGAACAAATTTCGATTGATCTCGTATTGCTCTGGGACCTGTCAGATGGTACGTTGAACATGCTGGCCAAGTCTTGAAGCGAACGAAAATCATTTGGATGGGCAACCATCCGTTGGCCCATTGAACGAATTTCGTTTCATCTCATATTACTCTGGGACCTCTTTAGATGGTACACTGAACATACTGGCCAAGTCTCAAAGGGAACCAAAATCATTTCGATGGGCAACCATCCGTTCAGCCATCGAATGAATTTCAATTGATCTCGTATTGGTCGGGGACCTGTGAGAGGGTGTCCCGAACATACTGGCAAAGTTTGAAATCAAACAAAAATGATTTGGATGGGCAACCATCCGTTCCGTTCACCCGTTGAATGAATTCCGTTGGGATCTGCTATTGCTCTAGGATCTGTTGGACTGCGTTTCGCGTGCTCGTGATTCTTTTCTCATTTTGTTTCTGAACCGTATGTGTAATGACTCCATATGCAACGTGCGTGCCGATTCGGGAGGGAAACAAAATTCATTTGGACCGAGAACCACAGTTTCTTCCCTGTTTTGCACTCCAAACTTGATTTGTGTTCTACTTCGTGCACTCTTCATAGAGAGTTCTGCAATAGTGAGTGAAGACAACACTTTTTTCTTGGATCCTTTTTTATTGGTCCAAATTTTGGCAGAGATGTAGCGGTGGGAGGTTTGAAGCCGCAGAACAAAATTGAGCCAAAAATAAAATCGATATGTGGCAGAAACCCCCAATGAAAAGACAGTGTTGACCTAATTACTGGCTTCAAATTCATTTAAATTCTCGAATGGGTTGAGGGCTGAGCGCGTCGATGGGGAGACAAATGATTTTGTCTTATGTTGTGTCTCTGCACATATTGAAGCACATGCTGGCAAAAGATGGGCTTTAACCACATCCGTTCAATGGGTGCAATAGCCGTGCACGCATTGCAGGATTTCTTTTTTCGCAATGAACAAAAACTGGATGACAGGTGAACGCCTCATTGGCCCCCATTGAACAAATTTCGATTGATCTTGTATTGCTCTGGGACCTGTCAGATGGTATGTTGAACATGCTGGCCAAGTCTCGAAGAGAACGAAAATCATTTGGATGGGCAACCATCCGTTGGCCCATTGAACGAATTTCGTTTCATCTCATATTACTCTGGGACCTCTTTAGATGGTACACTGAACATACTGGCCAAGTCTCAAAGGGAAACAAAATCATTTCGATGGGCAACCATCCGTTCAGCCATCGAATGAATTTCGATTGATCTCGTATTGGTCGGGGACCTGTGAGAGGGTGTCCTGAAATTACTGGCAAAGTTTGAAAGCAAACAAAAATGATTTGGATGGGCAACCATCCGTTCCGTTCACCCGTTGAATGAATTCCGTTGGGATCTGCTATTGCTCTGGGATCTGTTGGACTGCATTTCGCGTGCTCATGATTCTTTTCTCATTCTGTTTCTGAACCGTATGTGTAATGACTCCATATGCAACGTGCGTGCCGAATTCGGGAGGGAAACAAAATTCATTTGGACCGAGAACCACAGTTTCTTCCCTGTTTTGCACTCCAAACTTGATTTGTGTTCTACTTCGTGCACTCTTCATAGAGAGTTCTGCAATAGTGAGCGAAGACAACACTTTTTTCTTGGATCCTTTTTTATTGGTCCAAATTTTGGCAGGGATGTAGCGGTGGGTAATCTTGATATGCTGTCCACCTGGTTTTAAAGTGCAGTTGGCTTTGATTGTCGGGCCCGCATTTACCAAGAAGCACTTGGCTTCTGGTAACGGTTTTGGATGGATCTCATCTTTTTTTTGGATATGCTTGACTTTTTTTCGTTGGTGTTTTCTTCGTGGTTCATCCTGGATTGGGATGATGGTTGTTGATGATTGTCCTAGTTCGGTTGGTTTGCATTCATCCATCTTGGAAAGTGGTCTGTTTTTAGATGTGCGGCGTGTGCACAATACGTACTTGCAAATTGGTTTAATGGTTTTGCCTGTATCTTCTGCCGTCTTTTGGCAATCCATTGGATTGCGCCGTCGTTCTTGCTCCGTGTTATGATTGATGGTTCGTGGTGCATTATTGCCACGGTCGGTGGGGTCATTTGGAGCATACATCTCGGAGTTTAACACGATGAGTGATTCGTTGGCCGCTTTGTATTTGTTCACGGTTCTGTAGGGCATGCGTGATGGCCACGGTTCTCCATACGGTATACGCGGCGGTAATGCCATGCTCCAAATTCGTGGTGGTCGTAAAGCAGCTGTGCCCTGAACTCGTATTGCTACCTTTTTCAATACTTGCTAATTCACCGTGGTGTCGTGATGGATGTAGAAAGCGCTGGAGCTTTCTTGTTCTTCATCTATCATCTAATCTTCTTCGTTGGCATACAAATCATGGATGAGGGCTCGGTCGTGTATCCCCTTATAGCCCTTTAACTTGTTGATATTTATTCGTCCCACGAATTCTTGTTCCAGGGTTTGTAAATCAACAGTTCCATTGTCATGTACCTTTTTGATATCCATGGCATTTTCAACTTGCCCCCCAGTTTAACCTTCTTGATCTTTGGTAGCCATAAGACTATTTCTCCATCTTGGCAAGATTTTACTTTCCCTTCCGATACTCTTTTTTTCCGCTGCTCTTGAATTCGTGCCATGTTATCTGCAACGTCTGCTCGAACTTCTTCCAAGTGGAATAATTCATGTTCCCTAACTCGCAGTGATTCCTCCAGACCCCATCGTTCATGAGTCGAGGTTCGTAGTGTGGGTACCATACATTCAATTGGTAATAGTGCTTCTGCTCCATACACCAGTTGAAATGGTGTATGTTTCGTGGTCATCTTGTATGATGTCCTGAATGCCCATAGTGCCGTGTTCATTTTGGTGGCCCAATCTGTGCGATTGGCATTCACTATCTTAGTCAAGATAGTGCAGAAAATCTTGTTGGTAGATTCTACTTGGCCATTACCCTGAGGGTAATAAGCGGTACTCTTGTGGTGCACAATCATGAATTCCTCTGTCAGGCATTTTATGGCATCATTCGTAAAATGTGATCCTTGATCACTGACAAACTCCAGTGGACAACCGAATCGGGTGATGATGTTCTCATATAAGAACTTGGCTGTTGACTTGGCAGTGTTGTCTCTTAATGCCTTGGCCTCTACCCACTTGGTAGTGTAATCAGTGGCTGTGAGAATGTATTGGTTCTGTGTATATCTTGCTAGAGGTTTAATGGGTCCCATGAAGAGAGAGAGAGAGAGAGAAGACTCCGGCCGAGGCCGGCATAACTAAGAGCCACTTTGCCTTGCGGCTACTGCCCCTTTTTAGGGGTGGGCCCTATGAGGGTCTTATGAAGTCTAGCCCCCAACACTGAAATGGCTCTTGTAGGTAATATTGCGTGCATCGCTCCTTTTCCAGTTCTTTCTACTGGTCCCATTCTCTGGCAGACATCACACTGTTGACAGTGTTCATAAGTGTCTCCGGAAATAGTAGGCCACCAATAACCTGCTAGTAATATCTTCTTTGCTGTCAGGTCTGAACTGAAGTGTCCTCTGGCTATTCCTTCACGTACTTCTTGCATCACTGTTTTGGCTTGTTCTTTGTTCACACATCTTCTCATTATGGAATCAATTCCTCTTTTGTACAGAATTCCTCTGATCACTGTGTATGGCTTGCTTTCATTGAAAGCTTTCTCCTGTCATCTTTGGTGTAGTCTTCAGGAAATTTTCATGTGTTCAGATAGTATTTGATTGGCCATTGCCAATCATCTGGATCTTGATCTTGATTTTGAATGTCTTCTGGTTCCTCCTTGGTGACTGCATAAGTTCCAATGCTAATATTGGCCAATTCTTGATCATTTGGCTCCTCGTTTTCCTTGTCATCTCCTTCTTCTGGATTTGACTCCTCCTCAATAATTGGTCCTTCATCAAGGGGTTCATCTTCATCTGATGAGTGTTCTTCTTCATCTGTGTCATCCATCAACTTAAGCGAGTCTGGAAGGTAATAGTCTCCTTGGAATACTCCCAGAGCGTCTAGAGGGTTTGTCTCTTCTTCTTGTGCTTCTGGTTGAACAGTAAACATAAATGCATCAGGAAGTTGATCCTCTACTCATGTTGCTGGTTCTCCAGTAGTAGGTCTTGATAGATGGTCTGCTGTAACATGTAATATTCTAGGCTTATGAACAACCTCGAAATCATATTCATGAAGAAGTAGTAACCATCGAGCAACCCTGCCACTAGCTAGCGGGGTTGCTATTCCAGGAGCTCATGAGCCATGAGCTCATGAGCGGGCATGCATGAGCCATGAGCCGCCAAATAACACACTATGAATAACGGCAGGTTTTTTTCGGGCAAAAAACGATAAAATAATCGAAAGTAGTATAAGAAGAGTAGGTTTTCGAAGATTTCTGCGCTCATGCTGGAAGCACTCCGCTCATAAGTAACAGTATCCGCTAATGACGTCAAGCCCAAGCTCATGTACCGTCAGCCCAGGTCATGGAAAAACTGAATACTGGCCAATAACGGCACCGAAATTACCCCACAGCAAGGGACACACGCGGAATTACGATCGGGGTTTGCAGACTCCAAACACGCAATGAGGAGCTGTAACCGTGGATAGTACTGTTGCAGAACTGCAAGATGGTTGGGGATAACGGCGCCGAAATTGGGCACTAGAAACCAAATACCCGGCTGAAGCCTCCGGAGTGAAGCCAATAATGGCGCCAAAATTGGGCTCCGGAAAACAAAAACCCGGCTCAGGGCTCCGGAGTGAAGCCAATAACGGCGCCGAAATACAGGACATGGCCGAAAACTGCCAGATGCAAACTGTCCTGAAACTGGTGCGAATTTGTCTAATAAAAGCACACATGTGGGAGGAAATTTGAGTTCTGCCGCATACCACATTGGCAGTGCAGCAATGATATATCCCTCTTCCGCCGGCCTCACTCTCATTTTGCTCTTCTCTCTTCTCTTCTGTGCCCATCTCCTCTCTGTTATGTGTTCTTGTTGTGTCGTGAGGCCATGGCGTGCCCGAATCACACCTATCGACGCCAGACGGGACTCATTGCCCCGAAAACAGATGCCATCATTGTCTTACTAGATGTTTACAGGGACGATCCTCGACTTGTCCAACTGAGAGCAATGGAGTTTCTTACAGGATTCCACGATTCTCCTGGACCTCATCTAGCGAGGAGGTGGTTCCTGCGCATCATCATGGACATGGACCTTCCGCTTCACTGGGAGCCAAACAGGTCACGCACAACGTTGTTGTATCGATGCGAGTGGACGTATGATGAGTGCATAGGTGATAACTTTACGCGTGGACGGACTGGCTCGCAAACTGAGGACATTCTCTTGAGTTATGAGGATGAGCAGGAGGGGAACACAGGGCCCACTGTGAAAATGTCGTTCTACAAATGGGGCGTTATCGATAAACACGACATCCTCGTTAGTTTCAACCAGGCGACAGAATCCGCTAACATTTTGTTCAAATTTTGGCACCTGGTCACTCAAGAGATCCTTGAGAGGCTAGTTCGAGTTCCTTCTAGTTGGGCGAGGGGACCATAGCCGCCCTTCTTGCATGTTTAGAGTAGACATGTTTGGACTCCCAGACACTCATGGCATATACATTTTCCTCCAGAAGTACCGTAGCTTCCCTGTGCCATATGAGGAATATACATGCTTGGATAATCTTTTGTAAAGGTTTTTTGCAATTGACTGCCAGTATTGCTGGGACGTGTCATTTGTCGTATGGATTGCTGTGTGCACAAGGTGCAGTATGTGAATGCAGGAATGTGCAGTAAGAGCCTTCGCAGTGGAACACAACACTTGTAATCTTGTAAATGCATCACATTTGCAGTACAGTCTCATAGTATTGGTAGCAAATCAGAGTTTTCAGATAAAGGCGGACGAATACGCCACAATGGGCTACGAAATCTCCACAAAATGAATGAAGAGCAGTAACAAGGAAGCACTATGCAGTATACAGTTCAATAATGGCACCGAAATAGGCCAGAATGCCCCTGTATCTGCACACAATGAAGGCTTTCCTCGGATCCAATAATTAATAGACAGAACCAAAATTAAAAAGCATGCCCACGCCATTCACGGTCAAAGGCCACATTTCATGTATTGCGGCACCGAAATGCACCTAAAGCCATGCCACCAAGTGTATATTTCCTGCCAAAAAAATATGGTGCAAGAAGATGAATGTACTAGAATTGGGTGGGAATGTCAATTCCACATATCGAAAAAATAGAGTAGCGCCGCTATTGCAACAATGAAAAAAGTGTCTTGCCACTTTCTCCTTCCCGAATGTGGAATGTCAACCAGTCCTCCCTGTATCCTGCCTGAGGGCCTTGTGCAGCTCGTTGAATCTCAATGTTGGAGCATGGATGAAGACGTCCACTGCAGATATGCACCTCATGCACTTCAGAAAAATGTAATACATGTGTTTGCAGGGGATGTATGCTGCGTTCTTTGATTCCATGACAAGGAAGTCCTCATAGTTGCAGGTTGGGTACTGAGAAACCGTGATTGCATACACGACACTGTGCGCAACGGACCCAGCTGTGGACAACTGAAATATGCGCCCCATCCCGGGGTGAGAAACATCCCTGCAACCTTGCACTATGCAGGGCATTGCAAGAGCGTTGGCCATCTTGGTGTCATTCGCCTTTGTTGGTGGCTGTGTCTTTTCAATTTCTCCAACCGATGGGTCGGCCAAGCTGCGGGGTCACCCACCGGTATGCGGGGTGAAGAGTTTTTTGTGGGAGGAGGATGACGATTGGGAATTGGATTTCGAGGAACGTCTGTCATCTCCACTAGTCGAAACCCTACACATCCCAGAGCGTCTGCCTCATCTAGGGTAAGATATGTACCAGTTGCCACAGGCCAGACTGCGGGTGGTTCAGGCATGCCTTGTACACCATACTTGGGCTTGCCGAATACACATGACATGATGTCGTGCCTGCAGAACCGGAACTCCTTCAGTGTGGTCTTTACAAACTTTGCGCACAAAAATCTCCCTGTGAAGCAAGGGGCAAGCACACCGCCCTACGGGCTCCTCCGAATCATCTCATTGCATCTCTGGTTGGTGTCGACACGAACAACACAACATTTGCCGTGAAATGAGTGACGAGTCCGTGCAATTCTCCACTGCGAGGCCAACACATCTCTCTCCATGACTGGGATGTCGTATTGGGTAACGATAATGGGAGCAACATGTTCGTCCTCAGGATGTTATCCCGAGTCTGGCATCGATTCCATCGATGCTGCAGGAGAGGGGGTGGGAGTCCTGGTGGGAGGAGGCGTCGGATGCAACATCATTGGGCCTTGAAGTTGAGTGCGGATGTTCATATCTGATCTCCATGAATCCCCGTCACCTCCGGGTTGTCGTCAATTCTTCTCTTCACCGGTCGGCTGCGGACATCACCCTCCATGCAGTTCCCCCGACTGTGTAACGACGTTGAGCTTATTGTTTCCCGCAATGCAGCACTCCATTTTTTGGGATCGCTAGAACGATGCGCCGCCCTCATCAACATCTCCTGCCTGTCTGGTCCGATACCCCATTGCTTTCCCAGAAATTGGTAGTAACCAGATTGTTGCATGATGGCCCTCACAATATCTTTTGTTGTTGCTGTCAACTTGTCAACGAGATGTGTCGCCGAAGAAGCACGCCAGGAAGAGTGGACCGATTCGGCCATGTTTGTCGTCGGCATATCCGTGTCATCCTCCAAGCTCATGTCTTGTTGAAGAGAATTGGAAATTGTAATTCATTGTGGACAATGTCGAAGCACAAGTTTAAAACAATTGTGAAGTCAAATTTTTTGTCACTTGTCGCATGTAGTCTCTAAACTGGCGGAATCTGTAGTGCCACCACACAAGCCACGTTTGCAGTTCTGGCTGATCTTTGACATCCACAGCCCCTGAAGACACCCACCATGCGCATATGGTTGTGAACTTGGTCTCCACTTCGTCGATGGAAGGCGCATTTTTCCACGCAAGGCACATAGTAATATGATCCTGCCGGTGGCGTGACGCCACGAACCTTTTCGTATTTTGCGTCAAACTCTGCATGAAGTGAAATCCGCAAAATCTCTCCTTACTTTCCATCTTTGGGTCATCCCCATAGACCCTTCTCACTGCAACCCAGTTCGCCTGGGCATTGTCAGCCATGAAGCCCCTAAAATTGGGAGGGGGCAACTTCGCTCTCGCCATTTGCTCTTTAATTCCGCACCACATATGCACCTTCAAATTTGTGTCATCTCCTTTCATTTCAAATATAGCAATGGTCATCAACTTTCTGCAATGTGGGTCGTATACGTGTGTCCCCATTGTCACCCAATCGTGATTGGTAATTCGTCTGATGTGGTCGAACATGACCCCGCAATTTGAGAGGTCTCCACTGGTCATCCTATTCACCAAATCGACACCGTTCCCCGGTCCGGACGTTGACATCTTAAATATGAAGCACCTGTCCGTCTCTGAGCCTTGACCAGAAAAGAAGCTGCCCTGGATGAAGTCGTAGCGGCATGTGCGCTTCACTTCCAAGATTGACTGCATGTCTTATCCTCTCCTGATTTGCTTCTTGCAGCCGACAATGTGGTTCCTGACATTGGGGCTGCACACATGGGAGACAGCTTCCAGCAGCTCCTTCATGTCCCCCTCGCCCAACTTCTCTCTTGTGCTCCCGTCATCCGACATTATTTTGCCTATCGCAATTCGATGTGCGGATGCGAGCTGTATCTGCTTTGGTTTTGCGCCCGGCCTCAACCTCACCTCCTCCTTGATAATATCGTGGGCCTGTTGAAAAGCGATTCTTGAATTGTCTCTAGCGATGGGGTGGTCATGCTTTCCGATGTGAATGCATGCTCTGGTGCACGCAGGGCCGACGGTCCCGACGTAGTACTGTTTGGCGTTGCACACGGACATGCATGTAGGGGCTGCGTTGCAATGGGCACACTTGAACGCTCCTGGAGGAACTCTACCTTGAGGACAAAATGGGGTCGTCAAATTGCCAATCCAGTTTGTCTCATTCCGGGTGCCTTTGCTTGTGTAGTGGTAACATGTGCTTGAGAAACATTTCAGATGTCCAGCACACAAGACATATCTCACACGAACTTCATCACCCAGATTGGACGAGGAAGTTTTGGTGACACACCATGGGTGGCCGCCATGTTTCATGTTCATTCCTGCCAGCATGCCATCGAGGCCTGCGCTCGGCGACACTGGAGGGAACTCATAGATAGCATTCCCATCCACAACTTCAGGCAAAGTCTCCACGGAATGGATTGGAGTTTTGTCGTAGTCAAGCATAAGAAGGTCATTGGAGTGGGAACCCGTTGTCTTCATTCTCTGCAATATGTCAATTACTGAGCGGACAGAAGTTGAGTCCGAGGGTGTGTGCTCATGGTCTGCCGACATTGGCACACTCCTGGAGACGGACGACTTTGACACATATGATGGAAGGACCATACAGTCTTCATCGTCACTGGATAAGTTGTGGACGACTGTTTCCCTGCAAAGTACACCCACCGACAAGCGATGGAGCGGCACCTCCTCCGATTTGGTTTCCCTTTTCACATGTTTCGGCTTCTCTGCTTGTGAGGAGGTGCCCACATCCCTCATGGCAGACTTCACATCTTGCACGCTAGACCCTTTTGTGAAAGGAGGCTCAGCCAAGTTCCAGCGTGGGAACTCTTTAGGCACGATTTCACCAATTGCACTGTACTGTATGAGTTCAGAAAGCTGGGAGCCGCCACTCTTTGCCGTTGTCGAAATCTGCATGCAGAATGACAACACTTTCCAAAAAATTCCCATAAGCATCATTCGTCTCATCTTCCAAGAACACTGTTCCCGGACGGAGGCCGAACTTGACACACAAGTACTGCTCAGTGACAATTGCAAATCCATTGTTGCAGGGTATTTTAGCTTTCAGAGAATGAGGATGGAAGTACACATTTTCCCAAACACGAGCGTCCATATTGAGGACAAGAACTCTCTGTACGCTCCACAGCGAAGTCCTGCAATGACAAGAGGGCGTCCTACAAACATCCTCAATCATTTTCTAGAGGATTGTGGATCCAACAGGATGGGTGATCAGAGCAGGTATGGATGAATGTGTGTAATGTACGTGACAAATATGGATGACCACAACAAATTGACATCTGAAATTTTTGTTTTTGAGTGCCTGAATTGGGATGTACTACCAGTTGGGCTACATTAAGTCAAGCCTATGGATGATTTGCGGCACCAAAATTCGGATGAACATGTCGGTCATGGAACTGATTTTGAAGGCAGCGGATGAATTTCGGTGCCAAAATTCGGATGAAGATATCGGTGATGGAACTCATGCTCTACGCGACCGATGAATTTCGGCGCCGAAATTAGGATGAACATGTTCCTCATGAAACTCATTCTGCATGCAAGCGATGGTTTTCTGCGCCCTAATTCGGATGAACATGTTCGTGATGAAACTCATTGTGCACGTGACGGATGGATTTTGCCGCCAAAATTTGGATGAAAATGTTCGTGATGAAACTCATTCTGCACAAAACGGATGGATTTCGACACCAAATTTGGATGAACATGTTCGTGATGAAAGTCATTCTGCACCCGACGGATGGATTTCGGATGAACATGTTCTTGATAAAAGTCATTCTGCACGCGACGAATGAATTTCGGCCTTGAAATACGGATGGAGGTCTCCGTCACAAAACGCTTTTAGTATCTCCTCCATGAATGATCTGCTAAGGTATTGTTGGTTTTGTTTCATGGCAAGCAGAACGTTCAGAACCTGACCAACTTCTTCGGACGGAAATGCGGTGCCGCATTTTAGTTCCCGTGGTTCATGATTCTCAATCAGAACGGAATCTATCATTAAATATTTTTTGGGATAGTATCATCAATTTTTATTTTTTTTTGTCATGGACTTTCATGGAGCAGGATCTGCCGTTTTTGGTCCACTCAACCCTGCAGCTGCCCGGAAATGTCCATGGAGAAACTTCATCATATCGCAGTGTCATGTATTGACCCGGCGGAGAAGGTTAGCATGTGCTTGTTCTTGTTTTCTGCCTTCTCAGGATTCCTCTGTGAGGTTCTTTTTTCTAACTGATGTCAGAACATGCAGACGAGGTGGCTGCAAATCAGGAACGGCCATACAAACACGAAGCTGTTGTACCACTTTCCCATTGAGCCAACTGACGAAAAAATGAACGACTGGCTGAATGTCATGACTTGGTGGCATCAGGTATAATGTCCTCCTCTTGTGTCTGTTGGACTTCATCGCAATTTGAAATTCATGATTGTTTCGGAGTCCTGCAATGCTACAGGTACTGACCCACGCCCAAAAACAATTGGATTGCAACACCACCACTTTCAAGTTGCAGATCGACTGGACAAAACCGGAGACAATGGAGAACTACGTGCAATCCTGGCAAGGGCGATTCCCAAACCTGTTTTTCAGAGAAGTGGCAAAGGCAAGACGCATCGTATACATCGAAGAGTAGGAGGGGGCCGACAAAGCAGCAATGCGAGTCCTATTCAGGTACTCTACTACCAATGCATCCTCCTGTTTACAGTTTGGGTTCTAATAGTGAATTTAGCCAAGCTGCAGTGGGTATTGCGGCGCCGAAATAACCACATGCAAGTTGTGAATGTTGGGCAATTGTTGTCACTGTATCCTACAAACTTTGCTGCGTCCATTGTGCCTGCAAACTGAGCGATGTTGTGGTTGGTATTGAAAAAAGTGCATCACCCATGTTGAAGAGGATCTGGACTTGCATCAATACGCAGGGTCTATTCAACGAGGGTCACAAGGTATGCTGCACTTTTCCTCTCTTATGCCAATTTCGGCGCCGAAATTGCTCATGTACGTGTCGGCTTCCTTTAACTTTTTGCCTTCCTTGTTTGCAGACTCTTATGTTTCAGGCATTCTGCTTCGTGAAGGTACATTCGAAATTCAAATTTCGTCCAGTAGGCCGACTTGTTGACTCTACAGTTGATCCAGTGGACTGTGGAGTATAACGTCATCTTCAACCATGTGGGAGAGAAGGACATGCCATGTGACTTGGCAGGCAAGCCTTGGAGGTATGGCAGGACCAGGAGTCCTGCATTCATCCAGACACTCATGGAAACGTGCACGGATGTTGAAGGCAGGGTCCTCGACGTCACTACAAATACAGGTCAGACCATCTTGTAATTGCGGCACCAAAATTGATGCGTTTGGCGATTGTCTTTGTATGCGTGCGTGAGGAAGCGAGTCCTTCTGGTATTGACATTGGCTTTGGTTCCCTCGTATCCATTCGCAGGTGCCTGTATGTGGGCGGGGAGGGTGTCCAACCGATTTGTGTTTTCATTTGAGGGGGATACGGCCTTGTACGATTTGAATTTGGCGGGCCTGCAGCGAACCCCTCCAATTGAGCAGCAGAACAACGCAGAACAGGAGGTGGAAGGGGAGGAGGAGGAAGTCCAGGAGTTCGTCCGACTCCGGGATGCCGCTTCCTACAATGCCTGTCTTCGAGTGAGTTGCACCATCGTAAGTGTAATGGTTTTGGTTGTAGGGACCATGCAACCTGCAGATGATTCCCTGTTTGATTATTCTCATCTGCCTGATTGTTTTGTTGTGCATGCACTCAGCCTTGCAGAGTCGTCCGACGAGGAAATGGTGGGAGACTTGCCCGAATCGGACCCTGTTGCAGAGGAAGAGATGGAATTGCATCGGCCATTCTTTGCCAAAAAAATGTTTCTTGCGAGTCCCCAGAAGCCTTTTTGTCTACCATCCTATGCAGACACGGCTGCTAGAGAAACCATCAGGAGGGAGGAGAGGCCTAATCGGTGCGAGCAGTTGATATTCGAGAAGGAGCAAAGAATGATAATGAAGCATGAGGCCAAACATGGAATTGTGAAAGGCAGAGTAGGCAAGTTTGTCATAGAATCCGCGTCTGAGAGCGAGGGGGATGATGAGGACAGTTCCAGCTGGTGAGGATGGTATTTTTGAGGGGAGGGTTGCTGAGAGTAACAGCGGAAGCAATAGCGAAGGATCGGAGGCAGGTGAAGGGTAGCCTTCCTTGCATGAGGCCGGGGATGCATTGGACAATGATTGCAGATCCTCGCCATAGTACAGTCTCATTTCGATCCTTCTGTTGTACAGTTCTTATTCCCTTCATGAATAAAAATGACGATTTTGGAAATCATTGTGTTCAGGCTCTGGATGTCACATTCCCGACATATCTTCCGCAAACTTCAATGTAATACTAAAAGCAAAAGAAACGTAAAGTAAAATAAAGTAACCTACAAGTAATATATGGCATATGCACAACACAAAATGGTGCACTTGAAGCCTTGAAAACACGGTCCTTTATCCCATTCGACTTTGGTATTTTGGCGCCAAAATAGCACGGTCCAAGTTTGTTATGTTGGCCCCAAAATCGCAAACTGGAAATTTGCTATCCCGCTGGAACGCAATCCGGTGGGACCATGCAGTTTTCATCCTCATGTGCTATTTCGGCGCCGCAATAGGCAGGTCCGAGGAACGAAATGGAACGTTGTGGCGGGAAATTGGTCGATATGACGAGTTGTCCATTTTGAGAATGAAGGATGTACATTCCACATAAATGCCCACAACATGGGCTTTTTATTGATCCACATGAGTTGCATATGAAGCACGTTAACTATGCAGATGGTGCATGCAAATCTAAAGTATTCTGAATGAAAGTCACTAAGTGAACGGAACTTCGACTGGTTTGAAGACGAGCTCATGAGTCATGGGGCTCCTCCAGGTAAACTGGATTGCAGCTGTTGTCGCTCCCTTGTTCAAGTTGACCACAATGTCATGCCCTTCAATCAAACCACCATGGAATTTGGAAAGCTTCACTATGGGCACGCAGTCTCTGTGTGTTTCGTCCTCCATCCCAATGCGAATGTCCCCATACACTGGATAAGAGGAGCGTAATCATTCAGGAGTATACGTCTGAATGTGGGAAAATCGGAGTCAAGGATGTGTAGGAGCCACGGACTAGACAGACCAAAATCCTCACCCCGCTCGAAAGCGTAGTAGCCTGGCAAATACTCCAGCGCTGTCAATGATTCCCGCTTTGCCCCAGAATCGTCTGTGATATATCTCGGACGTCTCCCGATTTTGGCGTAAACATTTCATAATCCACGCCTCAATAAGGGCAGTCGTCTTGGTTCCGGAAGCACGACATCCTTGCGAAGGAGGGGCGCAGGACGTCTGTATTGTCGATGAGAATGACTCTCGCACAATCCACCCAAGATATTTGAACCTCCCCCTCATGGCGGATGAGCACAGGCAGCTCCAACAATTGAGCCACTGCAACCAGGGTGCCACCTGGCCGCCTGTCATCTCGCAACGTCTATATCCCGCTCCCGCCGGATGGAAAATTGGCGCCTCAATGTCATCCGCGTGCCAAGGTGAATAACCAATTTTTAAAGTATTCCGGCTCAAGAACTCCACAAAGTACGTACAAAGTATATTCCCACTAGTTTGCCTATTTCGGCACCGAAATAGGCCGGTGTAACTTTGCTATTTCGGCCCCAAAATTGAGAAGTCCGAGTTTGCTATCCCTGCGACCCGACTCCGCTGGCATCATGCAGTCTTCATCCTGACGTGCTATTTCGGGGCCGCAATAGGCAAGTCGGAGCCGAGACGCCGGTGGTTGTAGCACGATTTCTTCCCGTAATGTCGTGGCACCTTCTTTGTCTAGCCCCTTGGTGGGGGTAAAACATTGTGCAGACAGTCAGCTTGGATCGGCTGTGTGGATAGCCGTTGCCGGCCAATGCGGGCACGTATGCTGATAGCCCCAAAATGATAGAACAGAGGGTGTTCCGCACTGGGTTTTCAATGTTTGCATCTCCGTGTTGAAACACTTCACTGATTACTTGTTCCCTCTCCATTCCCGGTGGGCGCACACTTCCAAAATGCAGGCCTGTGAAAATGCCACCTGCATTCGACGGAGCGGGATTCGAGGTTCGCAATTGCGTGAGCCAGAGATGGTAGACATTATGGTGGAGTTGGAGTTTACTGAAGGTACACGCAGGTGTCGAGCGGCTTTTGCTCACCCATCCCTTCGCTATCCAAGGAGGGAACTCCAAGATAGAAGAGTTGGATATCTCTAAGCACTCAGCCCGCTCAAAACAATCAGTCATGACCTACATCTAGTGTATCATGGTAGTGCTTCTTGTTTGTATTCCTTCTTGCTTTCATATCAGCAATCTACCAAGTTCTGATTGCTCAACCATTCATTCCACAGCTTCACTCAATTCTCTCTACACAGTGTGGGTAAGGTATGTGTATCATATTAATCTATGTTCAGTATCAGACCGTAGCCATAGTGTCTCTAATCTGTCCTACAGTACAATTCTACAGCTTACATGATTCAAGCATCGATCAAATCATCTCTCCATCCTTGCTTCCGTTCCTGTTCTCCGCCTGATCTCCTTTGCTCATGATCAAGAAGTGCTCCCCGAAAAGTGATCCCCTTCCTGTTGCTGCTCTGCCTAATCTACCTGCAAGCTGTTCTAACCGCCTAACTAACTAACTGTCACCCCTGAAGTAACACGTTCCCTCTGCAGTCGTTCTCGCACAGTCGTTCCCTGCTAATGATAACCGTTCCCTATGTACGCTGTGACGGGCTGTGCCAACCTGTGACTGTGCAAAGCTATGACTGGCTGTGTCGGACTGTGTCGGCTGTAACTGGCTGTGTAAAGCTGTGTCGGGCTGTGCGAAGTTGTGCCGAGCTGTGATAGACTGTGACTAATTGTGATAGGCTGTGATTGACTGTGACAGACTGTGTAAGGCTGTGTCGGAGTGTGTAAGCCTGTCTACCACCCCTAAAGCCTGTGCCTGTCACCCCTAAGGCCTCTGTTGGTCTAAGTCTACCATCCGTAAGTCTGCGCAAAAATTAAGGGTACCCCACAGAGCCCATAAAAGTGTCTAAGTCCCAGACAGCCCTCTAACATTACCCCTCCCCCTCTCAAAAAGCCGTGTCCTCACGGTTTATTGTTTAGGATCAGCAAACCTTTGTGAGCGAGCACCCTTTTGTCGGTGAGAGTCTCTTGAAGGGCTCTGTGTGCGAGCTCGAGCCCTGTCACTGGCTGATGGAGGCGATTGAGCACCAAATGGAAATCCTGTGGTTGATAACAAGGTAACCTCTCAAGCATAGGAGATCCCCGTCGTTTCTTCTCTGCCATTTGGAGTGCATAGTCCTCCGCCATGTCAAAAGGTTCCACCATGTCTGGAAGCTTAAACTGTACCACTTGCTTTAATCGCTTGCAAGCAAAATGTGTGAACTCCCTGAACTCCTTGGCCGTATAGGTAAGAGGTATGCCAATGACTTTGGAACAGTGTAAGTATTTCCAGGCTTCATGTCCCTTATAGAAAATATCATCAGGGCCCAATTTCTCTTTGGCCAAGTTGTTCCAAGCCAAATTAAACCATGAACGAAGTTGGGAATCCTTCTGCATCATGACTTTCGCTTCATACAGATACATATGAGGTGGAACTGAAGGTAAGACCCAATGATCCCCACTGGAATAACTCAGAAATCGTGATTGCATCTTCTGCTGCTCAATGTGATAACGCGCAATGAAACAAGCAGCATAGTAGAATCCACAGCCCATGACAATACTAGATACTTCCTTGGTCTTGGTGTAGATGTACCCATGAACAACCTGGAAGGCAATTAAGTCCTTCAACATGGTGCCTGCCTCAGACCAGTACCTTGCAATATGATGATCCTCAATGGGTCGATTGTTCGGAAGAACCTTAGTCCGAGTTGTCACTGGCAACCAAATGTGCATGATCTGATAATAATGTGCCAAAGACTGTGGAGGACTAAATTCCTTCCAAGCCAAATCCATCACAATGGGAATTTGGTTGAAGGGCATAATCATAGCCCGATTGTACTCCAATGCAACAGGAGTCCTAGGTGGGTTAAAAGCAGCATCCCCCTAAACTTCAGATTGTGGTAGAGCAAGGGAAACTCATTGCTGATTTGAAGGCTACTATCAATCGCAATGAGGATACTTTCCAATAGTACAGTCAGGGTTGAGGTTGAGAAGGAAAGGTACATCCTGAAGTTGCAACAAACGCTCACGGGTCACAAGAATAAACTCTCTGTGGCTAACAAGGCTTGGAAGGAAACCAATAATCTGGTTGCTACATATGCGGCCGTGGTTGAACCTCATGCGAAGCGCATGGAGGCTTTACAATAGCAGTTAGATGTGTACAGACTCAAGGAGGAGCAGACTCTCAGGGGTGTTACACAGGACTTGGTGGATAATCATCTTATGCAAGTATGGTTAACACAAGGGCCGGTGGAAGGGAAGGCACCACGAAAGCTCACTCAGGGGCAGATGAATGATCTCAGATTGCAGGTGGAGAACGTTGCCACAACTACTATAGACGATGTCTATAGTAGGATAGCGGAGTTATAGGATGATGTGGAAGGCCTGCAGACTCAAGTGGATGACCTGAGTTCCAATATTGACAAAAGAGTCTTTGTTCCTGAGGAGCAGTTGGTGGCTACTTATTTGCATGCCAGGACTCTGATTTTTCAGTCTTCTTCGCAGGAGGTGCAGGAGTTGCCAGTAGTAGGAGGGGCAGTGGCGGCAATATCATAGCCCCCACAGCAGGTGGCTGTGCAGGTGGCTGACCCTGTTGATACCGTGGCAATGGATGATCATTTTCTGATGAACTGCCTCCAACTCTGTATGTAGCACGTTCACTTCCTACAACTTGCCCTCATGCTTCACCTGCAATTGATATAGTTGTTGCTTATGTGCTTCATGCAACTTCTCCTGCTCCAGACCCGCTTCAATTAGATTCCCCTTTGCCAGCTGCAGGGCAGCCTTCGTGTCCTCCAATTCTTTCTGCAACTTGAGGTTGGCCTCCACATCCACCTTGTTTGCACACTCGGTGGCAATTCTAGCCTCAAACTCCTGCTTGAGTTCCTCCCTCAAAGCTGCCAATTGTGTAGATGGAACATGGGATTTCACATAAGTGCCCAACAAATTGAGTATCATGCTTATGGAACTCATAAGCATGGCCTATTGTGGGTCTTCATGGGAAACTTGTTGATAGTCCCCCTGATTCTCCACAGTGTGATGTTTCACCAACCATTCAGGCCATGTTCCCACAAGATCTTCTTCCTGAACGGCCTCATTCTCCACAGGTGTTGCAGTGCCCTTACATTCTACCCCTGGAACCTCCGCCACAGGTTCAGGTATCACATGCACAACAGGGACTTGCTTGGACAAACTCTGCATCTCGGGTACCATTGGTTCCCTGACCAAGCCAGAGTTTTCATAGAGAAGGTCACCCTTCTCAATTTCTGCCACTACCTGCTCTGTAGTGGGAATGTCCAACCCTTCTCCTTCCACAGCAATAGGCTCTGGTGTAACAGCATGGACTAACTGAGTGACCCCTGGAACAACTGAGTCATCTGGCTGTGGTGGTTGTGGTATCGAGGTGACTTCTTCCTCCCTCTCCAAAGGCCGTGCTTCCAGCACCCTGTGCTGCTGCTCCTCATCCTGCACAAGCGCTATGGAAACATCATCTTGTGGTTTCCTTGAAGCTAGTGGGTCTGCCACAGTCATATCCCGCTACAAAGCTATAGCTTTGTAGCTATGGCGGATATTACAGACTACACATTAGCCTTACTTCTCATGCAGTGGCGCAAGGACGGATGGGTTGAAAGAACATTCTCTCTCACCCACTATCTGCAAGCCCCACAGGCTTACACGCACTTACCCATTCCATTCTGTGCCAACCATACCTTTATGCTCTATGCCCTGCAAGTTTTCCTACAGCTGTTTCAAACAAGGCCTTCTTGTTTGTCTGGGATGAAGAGAGTTAGGGGAATGGAGGATATCAGGGTGAAGAGCACCACGATTCTGCAGAAGCAAACAATTGCTACACCATAGGCAGTGCAGCTGCTGAAGGAGTTGTGATTGGAAGGGCTGCTATGCAAGGACTGGTCTTTGCATCATCGGAAGTATATGATTCAATTTGTTCAGAACTTTGAGCCTCGGACAGGAGTTACCCAGGTGAGGGGAGTAGATATAGAAATTACTCCCCAGCACTTGAAGCAATTGTTCGATTTGCCATCGGGTCATGTGGATGTGGATGAGCACAGGGCAAGATTGCTGATAGGGAATTTGTTCCAAGAAGGGAGTTTCTTTAAGACTCAAGGATACACCTGCACCAAGGCCGAGTACCCAGGGCTAAGAGAAGTTGGCCAAATCCTGAACATTTTGTTTGCCATGAAACAAAACCAACAGTACTTGAGCAGATCATTCACAGAGGAGATACTGAAAACTTTGAGGGGAGAGGATGTAGCTTGGGCGGAGTTGATGTACAATGGTATGGTGGAAGAGATGAAGCGGTTACAAGGCACTGTTGCTAAGTCTCCGATCATAGTGTCTGGCCCAATAATTGTGCAAATTATCCTTGATTCTTGCATACTTGATGCGCGAGAACGTAAGGAGATGGGAGTGTTTGAGACAACAACCACTGCAATTGAGGAGCAGGGCTCTTCACATGGTGAAGGTGGATTGGAGGGGCAGCATTGATTGCCCCTCCCATCGAGACGCTGGTTATTCGGAGCCACCCCGACTCTTCCGCTCTTAACTCTTCTAATTTCTTGTTCTTGTTTCTTGGAGGGAACCACCTGCATGAAATTCTCGCTCCTGATTGGTTGTTGCCTCCTTGGGTAACTTCTTAATTTTACCCCCCTCAGTGGACATTCCCACCTGGAATGTCCACTAGGACAGCACATGTGGCAAAGGTCCTTCTTTGATGTACACGTAAAGGGTTCCGTTACCTTTGCCCTGAATGCATTAATGGGCCCACAAATAGTTTTGGTTGATGTACCGGGTAGGTACTTTGATGGCCCAGTTTGTCCTCTTGCATGATGACACCCACTTTTGCAATATATGCACCGCGGTGTGCTTTGCCTTAGTGGCCACGTACATGCCCCCGTCTTCCCTTGTCCGCGTAGCACATTCTCCGAGTTTGACTTCCAAGTTGTCCCTTCACTTGCTGGCCACTTATCTGACGTTAACCTGCGTCCACCTGTCACTGACCCTATGGACTGTGCAACCCGCGTAGGCTGTGTTGGGCTGTGACAGGTTGTGTTAAACTGTGATAAACTGTGATAGGCTGTGTGATGTTGTGATGGGCTGTGATAGCTGTGCGAACACCCGTGTTCTCCGCTCAGACCATACACATTTGGCTTTACGACAAGTGCTTCATGCTCTGTTGGTATCATCGGTGCAGCCCGTGACTGTTTCTGTGTTTCAACATGCAAATCATGCTGCAATGGTTTGTCATGGATACCACTGTATCCCTTCAACTTATTGGCATTGACTCTTCCCAGCATCTCTTTGTTAATGGTTTGTAACATGGCTGTGTTGTTATCATACATCTTCTGTATGACATAAGGCCCTTTCCATGGTGACTTAAACTTAGAAGTTTTAATCTTTCCCTTCTTCTACAACCATAGAACCAAATCACCCGTCTTAAAAGTTTTTAGTTTACCTTCATCAAATTGATCCTTCCTCTTCATCTGAATTCTGGTCATGTTATCTGCTGCATCAACACGTACTTCTTCCACATGATATAATTCATGTTTCCTGACTTTAATTGAATCTTCCAATTCCATTCTCCTTCCCCATTCAGTTCTCATGGTAGGTAACAAGAATTCCACTGGAAGTAAAGCTTCCATACCATAAACTAATTGGAATGGTGTATACTTGGTTGTGACTTTATATGAAGTTATGTATGACCACAAAGCTGTCAGAAGCTTTGTATCCCAATCTGTTCTGTTTGCATTGACATCTTAGCCAAGATAGTGCATAGTATTTTGTTTGTGGCCTCTACTTGCCCATTACCCTGTGGGTAATAGGTTGTACTTTTCCCGTGCACAATCATGAACTCTTTAGTCAATAGTTCTATAGTCTTGTTAATGAAGTGACTTCCCTGGTCACTAATAAATTCCAGGGGACAGCCAAATCTTGTAAGTATGTTCTCATACAGGAACCTTGCTGTGGACTTAGCTGTGTTATCCCTCAGAGCTTTAGTTTCCACCTACTTTGTAGTATAATCAATGGCTGTGATTATATACTTGTTATGTGTATTTCTGGCTGGTGGGTTTATTGGTCCAACAAAGTCTAGTCCCTATTTCTGAAATGGTTCAGTAGGCATCGTCGGATGCAAAGCCATCTTCCCCAATCTTTGCAAAGGTCCTAGCCTCTGACACTCATCACAACTCTTGCAATACCTGTGCACATCTTTGAACAAAGTAGACCACCAGTAACCTGCAAGTAGTATCTTCCTACTGGTAGTCTCCTCTCCAAAATGACCTCCAGCCACTCCCTTATGAACTTCCTCCAAAACTTTATTTACTTCATGGTGGTACAAGCATCGTTTCAGAACTCCATCAGGTCCTAGTTTATATAATCTGTCACCTATCATAGTGTAAGGTAAAGCCTTGATAGCTATTCTCTTCCTCTGTTCCTTCCCATAACTGGGTGGGTACCGACCATGAGTAAGGTAGTATCTAATTGGCCACTGCCAATCTAACCAATCATCTGCACTTCCTTGCACCTCCACTGCAAATAGACTCGCATCAGGTAGTTGGTCGTCTACTCCCGTGGCGGGCTCTCCTGTTGATAGGCATGACAAGTGATCTGCCACAAGATGCAAATGGCCATGCTTGTAAACAACTTCGAATTCAAACTCGTGCAAGATTATTAACCATCTTGCTATCCTGCCACTTATCAAAGGCTTGTTCACCAGATAAATCAAAGCCTGATGATCCACATAAAACATAAACTTCCTTCCCAATAGGTAATGCCTGAATTTCTTAACTGCATAAATCACTGTCAATGCTTCTCTTTCAGTGGTGCTATAGTTCCTTTCAGCACTGTTCAATAACCTGCTAGCATAGTACACAGGTGAATCTATGTTTCCTGTGATATTTTGGGCTAACACAGCTCCCAATGGGGGGCTGCTATTTCATGAGCCATGAGCCATGAGCGGCATGAGCCATGAGCAGAGTCGTAAGTGTGGAAAAAAACATGAGCAGCACTATTTTCCGGAAATGAGTGTCCGCGGGAATAGGGTTTAGGGTGCCACGGTCATAGGGGGAGAAGGACCTCCCGATGAAGGAGGTTCGGCAATGTTATTTAGAATTATATATTGAAAGGCAATGTTTCGCGAATGGTAGGGTGGTACTGCTCTGTACAATGGGGGCCCATTTCAGCCTACCAGCCATTTGCAAAATTCACCCACACTCCCAATCCCAAACGAAATGAGCAATGACGCATTCTCGGAACAATGGACACAGAATAGAATAAAAAGAGGGCACAATGAGGTTTTTATTGATCCACATGAATTGCATTTGAAGCACGTCTACTGTGCTGATTGTGCCCTCAAATCTTGAGCCCTGTGCCTACTGAATACAAGTCACGTTGTCAATGGGACTTCGACTGCTCTCAGAACTAGCTCATGAGTCCTGGGGCTCCTCCATGTAAAGTCGATTGCAGCCGTTGTACCGCCCCTAGTGATGTTCGCCACATGTCCTGCCCTTCAATCATACCACCATCGAATATGGAAATCTTCACGTTTTCGTCGTCCACACCAATGCGAATGTCCCCATACAATGGAGAAGAGGAGCGCACTCCTCGAGGAGAATAGGTCTCTCCGATGGAGTCCACCCACGTCCAGTGGCAGCAGTTCCACCGCAACAACATAGCAGTGCGCCTTCTTCTGCATGGGTGACCGTCGTAGCTGGGAAAATCGGAATCGAGGATGCGCAGGAGCCACGGACTCCTCAAACCAAGATCGTCACCCCGCTCGAAGGCGTAGTGGCCTACGATATACTCAAAAGCCACCAATGTTTCCACAATCGAACCAGTATCTTCTGTGTAATCTGTGTACCAGATAACAATGTCTCCCGATGTGGCCGAATACATTGCATAATCGATGCCTCCAAAGGGGCAGTCGTCCGGTTCCGGAAGCACGGCATCCTTGCAAAGGAGGACCTGAGGACGACTTGGATGCCGATGACCTTGCGGACAGCTACGAAGCCCTTAGATTTTGGAAAAGATACGAAGCGGGAGAGCAGTCTGGCCTCCAAAATGGAGCATCTGGGTCACACGTACCCACCGACGGAGGTGGAACGTGTTCATCACGCCAGCGGTGGATGAACCCATACATCTTTCTCATCAACAAGTTATAGTTTGAGATCTGCCACCGAAGTCCATCCCCCCGGATGGAAATTCGGCGCCGCATTTACATCGAAGAGGGGATGGACTTCGTCATGTCCAGTGGCTATCGGCCCACCTGGCAGTGACTGCCCATAGTTTGCATGGCAGGGTAGGAAACTGAAACGGCTACATTCATGCAGCAGCCAATCTTCATCGGTCCAGGATCCTGTACGGGGGAAATTTAAATGTGCCCTGGAGTGTGCCCTGGAATGTACCTCACTTCTGTATGACTGTGTTTCATTGTGTTGAATAACTCTCGGATTTGGCCCACTGTTTACAATTTGATGTCTCATTTCTACAATTTGTCTGTCTGGTTGAATAAAGCAGAGTAACCGGTATGTGAGTCATGTGTCAAGAATATACCAGAGTAACGCCATGTCGGGATCGAAATGCGGTGCCGCATTTCCATGTCCGCATCGAAATGCGGCACAGCATTTCTATGTCGGACATCGAAATGCGGCACCGCATTTCCATGTCGGACATCGAAATTCGGCACCGCATTTCCATGTCGGACAAGAAAATGCGGTGCATCATTTCCGTCCAGGTACACGAAATACCAACACGGGTCTATAAATTGATCAGAAAACGAGGTTGGCATTGCAAATGCGGCGACGCATTTCCAGCTTGGCAATGGAAACTTCTTTTTGGACAAGGGAATGCGGTGCCGCATTTCCGTCCAACACTTCGAAAAGTGCACCTATTTCCGACCAGCGCGATGGAATGCGTTACCGCATTTCCGAGAGAGGGTCTGCAAATTGACAAATTGCGATGTCCGTTCTGGAAATGCGGCGCCGCATTTCCATGTCCGTCATCGATTTTTTTTTTACAATGGAATGCGGTGCCAGTTTTTGCTGATGGGTCTGCAGTTCGAACAACCACCATCCCCAATATGGAAATGCGGCACCGCATTTCCAATCCCGCCATGTCGGCCTCCTTGTTCGACCTCCTTGTTCGACCTCTGTAAGCGTGGTGGCATCCATGCAATGAGCGGGAGAGGCCAAAACTGGCGTGTGGACAAAGGAAATTTTGGAAATGCGGCACCGCATTCCCAATTCAGATTACTTTTTACTATGCCAACATTGAAATGGAAAAATTAGTCCCTCCCCTATTTTGGAAATGCGGTGCCGCATTTCCAAAAGAGGTTCTTAGAGTTGCCAAAATTTTGGAAATGCTCTGACCCATTTCTGATTTTGGGAGCGTCCTGGTTTGGGCGATTGTGTGGCTGGAATGCACACTGGAGAGGGGTCACGAATGTCGGGCAGAATTTTCTTTATATACTCTGGAAGAGAATTTACATTTACAGAGACTTCATTAAAATTCTATTAATCTTGAAAATCATCGGAATCCTCATCCTGTTCTAGACTGTCCTGCTCCTCCTCCACCCCCTCAGTGCCTCTCTCATCTCCAGCGGACTGCTCGTTGGCCAGGCTTTCGAAAATCCCATCTTCCCCTTGCGGAACTGTCCATCTCACCTCCGTTGGGTCGTCCTCCTCCCTGTCTGCGTCGCTCTCATCCGCTGAATCACATATGTACTTTCGTACCCGTCTACCTGTCTGAGCTGCTGCCAACTCTTTCCTTATCCTTCTGTCCTCCCTAGCCCTCTCCAAAATCTGCTCTACTTTACTGGGATTCTCACTTCTTCTAATCGCTGTATTTGCGAGTTTAGCTGCATAACTAGGAAGGGAGTAGTCCCTCACCGGGCTCGTCATGAAGTCGGCCCTCGCAAAGAACGGGACATTCTTCCTGGCAGGAAGTGTAGGCCCTACATGTTTCGACCCGGACCCTGCAATCCTGCACATGACAATCATCAACGAGACTAATGAGAACCACAGTCGGGAAATTCCTTTGACATAAATGACCCAGAAGGCTTTGCAAACTTACAATGTTTGCACTCACTCGTATTCCGGGTTCTCCTCTGCATCAATGTCCACTGTGTCTTCCTCGGACTCCGACGAATCCGAGGAGACTTCCGCTCTGTCGGGAGCCTTCACATTCCGTTGCAGCCCCTCCAGATGGGATCCCCACACGGATGAATCCTCCTCGTAGGCAAAGAGGTGCCGGTCGGAAAACCGCCCAGCCCACATTGAGGCACCTGTTACAATGCCATCCACACATTACCACATGGCGCTTCAGATGTTGCGAACTACATCCTAACGAGAATTTGCAGAACAGCAGAGATCAAGATTCTGCATACCTGTCCCACAGATGAGGTCCAGCACTGTGCCCTCCACGTCTGTGCATGTCTCCATAATTGTCTGAATGAAGGCAGGGCTCCGAGTCCGTGAGTACCGCAGGGGTTCCGTTGAAGTGAGGCTATGAGGGAGAAGTTCCTTGGGAACGTTGTTGAACAGAACGTCGTAATCGAGTGGGTCGCAGTTCGGGTCAACCTTTCCTCCCTCCTTCCGGAAAGCAAAGGTGGAGTTCTCTTCACAAAGCAGTATGCATCGAACTGCTTCGTCTGCATACACAGGGGGAAAACGATTAGAAACCGAATGCGGCACCGCATTTGAAAGCACCCAAGCAAATGAATGGACGAGTGCCAGTGTCGTAATCACCTTCTTCCCTTCCGACCGAAGGCCCAGTGTGTTGATGCACGTCCACTTCTTTTTCAGAATCGGGACGGCGCTCTTGCGGGTCCACTTCGCAATTCTTGTCTGAGTGTTTTTTCCTCTGCTCGCCAGGACAACCACACAGCCTCTGTCGTCCAACACCATGCGGGCAAGCCCGAATCCTTTCTTCCAAAAGTCCTCCGAGTACCTGTTCCAAGATGGCAAAGCTTGCAGTCCTTCCACAGGCTCTCCGTCCGGAATATCCAAGATGATCATATCGCAAGACCACTCGGTGGCATTTCCGCCCCTCCTACAATCCTTGTCTGCACACACCCTCTCAAAGAACGAGACCATATTCTGAAATCCTGGGGTGTCGGAAGGCTCTTCGGCAGTCGCCTTCTTCAGTGCTCTGCCCTTCAGACCCTCCATGGTCTTCATGTATGCCAACTTGGCTGCCCGTCCATCCAAAGCCGCCAAGAAACTCTCATTTACACACTGGACTACAGTTTCGGGAGCCACTTTCGGCCTCTTCATTTCCACCGGCTCGAAAGGGTGCCCCCCTGGGGGGTTGAAGAGTGCCTTCTTTGCCGAGCCAGTTCTCGTGCCTCTAGGTGACAACGGTGGGCACAGGGGAGGCAGCCTGCGTTTGGGGGGTGGGCTGGTTGCAAAGTCTCCATCGGAGTCCTCTTCCTCACCCTCTTCCTGAACAGGCTGTTTCTGCTTCTTCGTTTTGGCGGGTGTCACAACAGCTGCTCCTTGCTGGCGAGTCCTCTTCTTCGACCCCTTCTATTGGGCCTGCACAGCTGCATCCACCGTCTTTTGTGCCATCTCAGCTGCCTTTCTGGATTCTTCCAGAGCAGCAGATTCCTTTGCCGACTTTGGCCCAGCAGGGACACGTCTTTCCTTTCTCTTCTCTTCTGCCAAGGCGTGCAGATCTTTCTCAGACTCGTCAACAATACCGCCAGACATGTCCAGGTACCACGGGCATCCAACGAGATGCGCGGGATGCCATTGTTTCTGCATCTCGGGTGTGTAGACACAGCTTGGGCCCGCCACGGTCCAAGCCATGAAGAACGGGGCTCTTGAGCCAGGGCCCTGTCTGAAGGAGCACGTATTTCATATACCTGCAAGGCAGTCAGCATGCGTGAGCAAAACTTGAGACCAACCTACTGGCAGAGTGCCACCGAAAACATAAAATGCGAATGCGGTGCCGCATTTCCGAGACAAACCTCGTAACCAGGCTTCGCATACAAGGGCAGCTGTGCTTCACCTGTAAACAATTCGCATTGCAGCTTTCCCCGCTCCCTCCTGATGTGTAAACTCCACGCTCCTTCTTGCTGTCTGTAGCTCTCTGGCGAAAAGGTTGTCCTTGTACGCACATCTGAAACGTGTCACGTAGTCTTCCAATGTCTGTGTTCCATCCCATTTGACGTACAAGCCAAACGAATTTGTGTGCATTACGACTTGCTCCTTTGCATTCGACATTACCTGCCATTCCCAAATGCATTGTCACGTAGCAGTTCAGGGAATTCATGTCAGAAAAGCAAATCTGGGGAAGTACCTTGAATTACCTGGAACCACCAAGTCATACGGTTGAGCCACACATCCACTGCAGGGTCGGAAACTTCCAGTGGAAAAGACCACATTGTCCTTATGCTCTCGGATGCATTCCAGATCGACAGCCACCGTGTCTGCCATTTCCGATCCAATGTCAGTGGCTGGAAGAGAGTGGCTATTGCTAGGAAGGAAATTCAGTGCATTGAAACCTCACCTTCTCTTTCGCCTCCACACATGCCGTTGAGAGGTGATGCAGTTTCTCCAATTGCATGGTCGGCTGCATGGCCCGAGAATAGTGTTTTGCAATCTCGGGGATGAAGTCCTTTCCAAGTGCCGGATCTGCAATTGCCACCAGCTTCACAAGCTTTGACTTGTATTTGGTTCTGGACTTGACACCGGCTTCCTTCAAGTGCTCAGTCAATGACTGCAACGTTTTGACCTGCCCCTCACTTTCCATGAAGAAGCGTTTGGCATGGGCCAAATCCAGCTTGATGTTTGACTGCCAACAAAAACATGCAAAGCGTTACATTCGATTCATGTGGAAAGATTACTGGAAATTGGGGAAGGATGAGCAGAGGGAAATTGGAGCACGACTTACTTCGTATATCACCTCCACCATTCCATCCATAGTGAGACGATACCATGTCCGGTCTGTTTTTGCAACGGCTTTCTGAATGAGCTCCGGCTCCAGCATTTCCGCAAACATCTGCGGATCAGTAAGACCAGTTTTCCTCACCCTGTACAGCATATGTGCCATGTGGGTATGCACGTACGCATTCTCAGTGACCCTGCAAGGCACACTCTCCAGTTCAGTACACGGAAGCACGGAATCAAACCAGAATGGAAACCGAAATGCGGCACCGCATTTCGAATGTGCTAGGGAGGGTATGAGTATCTTACGAGTTGAGGTCCGCCATGGCATTCTTGAGGAGGGAGGAGTCTGCCGCCTTCACCTTGAGGATGACACACTCCACCATGTAATGCCAGCCAATGTGCTTGCATGGTTCTGCTTGATGTACTCCCACCAGGCGAGAAGTCGGTGATTCCCGTCCCACACAAAGAACATTTTTCCCGACATATGGCCGAAGTCGGGATCACCCTTCAGCGTCGCCTCGAATTCGTGGTTGCGAGTGTGCCAGTGGGTATCCCACGTTGACAATTCATCGGCAGTGGGTCCACGGGTTTCGCCGTCCTCATTCTCTATGGAAACGTAAAACGCTGCCGATCCCAGACGGTACCCTTCTCGAAATGCGAACTTGAGCTTATCCACATCTCCGGGAAGGGCCTGCCTGACGATGGGAAGGGAGACCATGCGACAGAGTGGGATTCGAAGAGTCCGCTGGAATACCCTGCTGCCCAGAACTCTGCCAATGCTACTGTGTGTCTCCTCCAACATTTTATCCGCTGCACTTTTGAAATCCTCCGGAGACATGTCTGTAGGTGCCGGTAGTGGCTGAGCAGGTGGAGCATCCTCAACTGGAGCTGCACTCTGGGGCCTGTGTGCGGGCAATTCTGCCACTGCAGAGGCCTCCTCCGGGCCTGCTAGCTCATCGGTGGTGAGGTCTGCCTGCGAACGTTCAGCGGCAGCACCCTCCTCCGGTACCAAATCGAGATCAACGGTCGATCCCATTGCCTTCGCTGTCAGCAGAGTCGGCCCCAACATCTGCAGGCGGGAATCCTCCAGGAACTGAGCTTCAGCTCGTGGAAGCGGTTTTGGGGGAGATTGTTCGGCCGTCGCCCTGATTGCCTTCTGCTTCCTCATCCTTGCAGGTGAAGGTGTCTGCTGCAATAGAATCTGTCTTCTACCCTGCTGCTTCATTCGCGTTGGGGGGGTGAATCGGCCTGAGCCGGTTCAGAAGCCAGTAGAGGGACGGGCTGCTTCTTCTTCGACTTTGCTGGAGAAGGGCCCGACCCCTGCTGGCGATTCTCCATGATCGAAGAACGCGAGTCAATCTCTGAGACTTTGAACTTGCCCTTCGAAGACGCGTCTTTGAATCGCAGAGGGCTAGGCCCGGCAGGAGTACCCGCGCTCGGGGATCGGGTGGGTGTACGTGCTGCAGCTAGCTCCTCGGACTCTTCCTGCGGCTCTTTGGATTCCTGCGATCCCTCAAGCACGTCCACCTTTCCTGTTAGGCATGCAAACATGTTCTGCATTCAAGTCTCCTAGCATTCAGTCTAAGAATTACAGAAGCAAAATGGGGGGTTCGGTGCTCGATCAGCTGCGCGCAGCCCGATCGCATGGAGCTCTCACTGGTGGCATCACAGTATACATGAAATACTACGTGCCAGTGAGGGTTAATCAGCACAGGTGTAGTTGTTACTGACAATGTAAGTTCCTCAAAAGCCTGTTGACATTCAGCTGTCCATGTAAACACTGCATCCTTCTTCAGAAACTTGCTCAATGGTGCTGCCATATGTGTATACCGTCTGACAAACCTTTTGTAGTAACTGGTTTGTCCAAGGAATCTCCTTAGACTTTTAACATTTCCTAGTGGTGGACATACTTTAATGGCCTCTATCTTTCTGGGATCCACAAGCAATCCCTTCTTACACACACTGTGTGTCGCGGCCCTTTGCCTTGAGGGCAGGGGGTCGGGACACAAGAGGGGCTGCCCCTGTGGTGGGGGCAGTGGTAGCGATAGGTATGGTGGGCTGAAGCACCTTTGAGTGCCCAAGACACTCAAGGAGGCGGAGGCGCTCACTAGGTGGAGCCCCGCACACCGGGTTGCGGTGGGGGTGGCTCCACAAGGGGTGGTGGTAGCTTAGCGGGACTTAGTGGGACTTAGTGGGGGTGGCATAGGACTCACTCTGGGGCGGAGACCTCGTGGTGGGAGTCGTGGGGAGTCTTGGGACTCATCACGGTCCATAGGGGCCGTGGTGGGTGGGCCAAGACTCACCGCGACTCATCACCGGGAGTCGAGGGTGTTCGTGGTGGTTCGCCATAAAATGGCATGGTTTTTGTGAAACCCCCGCGGACAGCTACAGAGTATATATAGGGAGTAGTAACCCGAGAACGTGCAAGCCCGTTGTGACCAAAAACTAGTGAGTAAGCGAGCGAGCCGGAAAGCGACCAAAGAGTGGGGAGCTGTTTCGGACTGCCAACTACCAAAGGGAATTCCCGCTGGTTCCAAATCGTTGGAGGGTTCTTTGGGAGATCAAAGGGGGACCGTTATGCCCCGGTGAGCAGCCAGAGCTCCAAGTTGGCCCGGCGGCCAGGTTGGGAGTTAGGCGCGCGCATCAAGCGAGTATCTATGACTTGAGGGGGGAGCTTACCGAAGTGAGGTGCGCGATATTTGGTATCAGAGCTTAGAGTTCAGTACGTGATCGTCCTTGGGATTGGCCTCATCATGGGGTCGGGCAAGCCAAAGCGAAAGCGGAACGGCACAAAAGATGATGATCCTGGCGACGTGTCACCGAGGCGGCCGTTTGAGGAAGCGATTCATGTTTCCGAAAACAAGGCCGCTCAAGAGCGGGAGGAATCTGAGGAGTCGGAGCCTAAGGAATCCCTGAGAGCTCCGACCGACCAACAGATGCCTCCCATGCCGGCAGCCTTTTGAGAAGGGTTGTTGGCGCAATTTGGCGGGACTTTGAAAGACGTGTTGAAGGCGGCTAATGCCACTTCCACTAAGGCAAAGTTTAAGGTGAAGCCTAAGGAACCCGGCACCTTCGAGGGCGTCCAAAATCGGAAGGCACTCAACACCTGGCTCTTGGAGCTAGAGCAGTACTTTCGGGCGGCCAATTGAGTGACGAGGATCGGTGGAAGTGGCTCCCACCTATTTGAGGGGCTATGCTCAACAATGGTGGCAGAACGCCTTCACGACCGAGGTCCAAGCCCGGAAACCTTGAACTGGAGTGGGTTCAAGGAATTGATGAAGAGGCAGTTTGTGCCCCTCAACGCGTCCTGGCTCGCCCGGGACAAGATGAGGAATTTGAAGCAAACAGATGACATTCGGGGATATGTCCAGCTTTCAATGTGCTTTGCTCGAAGTTGCGGACATGGCAGAACAGAAATGGTCTTCACTTTGTGGCGGGATTGGCCCCATGGGCCAGGCGGAAGTTGGAGGAGAAGCCACCTAAGACTTTGAACGAGGCAATTGAGAGGGCTGAATGTTTCTCGGATGTCCCTAAGGGTGAAAGACAAGGCCGTACGGAGCTGAACCACAAGAAGACCCGGCGGGAAGGTGACTCCTTCCGACCGAAAAAGAAGTGGGATAGGCCACGCGGTGACAATGGCACGTGGAAATCGAAGGGAGGGCCTTCACAAATCAAGGCGGCACCCGGTGCTTCGAAAGGAAAAGCGGGTGGAGCGGCCTATGGCGGACAAAAGGCGACCTTTGATGGAGTGTGTTTCAATTGCGGGGAACCCGGGCACATGGCCAAGAAGTGCACGAAGCCCCGGCAATTGAACATGACTCAGGCGACCACAGAGCTGTCGGAGGATACCATCAGTTGCTTGTTGGAAGCGGTGGTCGCCAGGACTTGCAAGGTAGCCACAGAGAGTTGGTCGAGCTAAAGACTCAGCTCAAAGATCTAATGTCAAAGGGGTACATCCGGCCGAGTAAGTCACCTTACGGAGCCCCGGTGCTATTCGCAGACAAGAAGGATGGGACGCTGCGGATGTGTGTCGATTACAGGGCTTTGAATAAGGTGACTATCAAAAACCGGTACCCTTTGCCAAGGATCGACGACCTTTTCGATCGGTTGACAGGAGCGAAGTATTTCAGCCGGATCGATCTGCGCTCCGACTATCATCAAATTCGAGTGGCGGAAGGAGATGAGGAGAAGACCGGGTGCAGGACAAGGTATGGTTCATATGAAATCTTCGTGATGCCTTTTGGACTCACCAACGCTCCCGCGACCTTTAGCACGCTGATGAACAGCCTTTTCCAGGAGTGGTTGGATGACTTTGTGATCGTGTACATCGACGACATCTTGGTGTATTCAAAAACAAAGGAGGAGCACTTGGAGCACCTCAAAATGGTGTTCCAGAAATTGCGGGAAGGGAAGCTGTATGCCAAAGCTTCAAAGTGCGAATTCGGGGTCACAAAAGTGGAGTTCCTGGGGCATGTGATTACACAGGATGGGATCAGAATGGATGACAGGAAGGTGAGGGCAATCTTGGACTGGGAGCCTTCGACTTTGGTCCCGGGAGTGCGATCCTTCCTAGGACTCGCCTCCTATTACCGGAAGTATGTGAGAAATTTCGCCAAGATCGCGGGGCCGCTGTCAGACCTTCTGTGTAAATCCAAAGTCTGGGCATGGAACACCTTTTGTGGCCAAGCTTTTGCTGAATTGAAGTAGCGGATGGCGGAAGCTCCAGTCTTGAAAATCCCGGAGTTCGATCGTCCGTTCGAGATTCATACAGATGCGTCGGACTTCGCAATTGGGGGTGTACTGATGCAAGATGGACGTCCAGTGGCTTATGAAAGTAAGAAACTGAATGAAGTAGAGCGACGGTGGCCGACGCACGAGAAAGAGATGAAGGCGGTGGTGCACTGTCTTGAGCTTTGGCGCCACTATGTTGGTTCCAACCCAGTGAAGGTGTTCACGGACAATGTCACGGTGAAGTATTTTGTCACGCAGCCCAAGTTGTCCAACTTAGGTGGCAAGATACTTTGGCGGTGTTCGATGTGGATATCCAGTACAAACTGGGACGGGACAACGTGGTGGCCGATGCTTTAAGTAGAAAGCAGCAGCTCATGTTGGTGTACAGGGGCGAGACGGCGCTCCAAAGAGATCCGGAAGGCTTGCCGGAAGGATGAGCTGGCAAAGTCCGTGATGCAGGACTTGAGGATGGGGGTTAAATCGCAGTTCCACTTGCAAAATGGACTGCTCTGGTATAAGCAAAAGCGTCTCTACTACGTGCCAAAGGGAGGATCAGAGATAGCCTCTTGAGAGAATGCCATGATAGCCCGCTTGCGGGCCACGGCGGAGCCAAGCGCACTGCGGCACTCTTAAAGAAAGAGTATTTCTGGCCCAAACTGAGGGAGGAGGTAGAGGAGTATGTCAAGACATGCACCACATGCCAACAAAACCAGAGCAAGTACAAAAAGCAAGCGGGGCTCTTACAACCCTTGCCGATTCCAGAGGGGACTTGGAAAAGCGTCTCGATGGATTTCATGACTGCTATGCCGCTGTCAAAAGGATTCGATGCAATCATGGTGGTGGTGGATAGGTTCAGTAAAATGGGCCATTTCATCCCCACCAAAGAGACGGCAACGGCGCAGGAAACATGACGACTTTACTTCGCCCACGTCTTAAAGCATCATGGAGTCCCGAAGGATATTGTCCCGGACCGCGATCCAAAGTTAACGAGTAAATTTTGGAGGGCACTTTGGAAGAAGATGGGGACGAGGCTGAAGATGAGCACCGCCTTCCGACCTACGACCGACGGCCAAACAGAAAGAGTGAATTCCGTAGTGAAGCAGATCTTGCGGAATTACGTGTCGGCAGACCAAACAGACTGGGTGGAACACTTAGACGCGGCAAAGTTCTGTTATAATAACATAGAACACTCCGCAACGGGAGTTTCCCCTTTCGTATTGGTCTATGGAAAAGCACCTCTGGTGCCGACAAGTTCGGCCGCCCAGGACGTTGAGGAACCGGCAGTAGCGGCGGTACTGAAAGAACGCGAGCGTTTGTTGAAGCTCGCAAAGTACAACATTGCCAAAGCTAGGAAACGGTATGAAAGGCAGGCGAATCGGAAGCGGAGGGAAGTGAAGTTTGAGGCAGGCACGGAGGTCTGGTTGAACATCAAGAATTTCCGACTACCTCCGGAAGTGAGTCCAAAGTTCGTACCTCCGTATGCGGAACCCTTTCACATCCGGAGGGTTATGAATGAGAATGTGTATGAATTGGAGCTGCCGGCAAACAGCAAGGTGCATCCAGTATTCCACGTCTCCCTTTTGAAGCCTTACTTCAAAGATGAAGCGCGTCCGAATCGGCATCAAGTGTTGCGTCCGCCACCTGTGCTGTTGGATCATGAAAATGAACCTGAGTACGAGGTGGAGGCAGTACTTAAGTCGAGGAGGTTCAAGAACCGAGAAACGGAGTATCTTGTCAAATGGAAGGGCTATCATCATGTGGAGGCATCTTGGGTGCGTGCCTCAGAAATGGGAAATGCATCCGAGGCGGTTGCAGTTTTTGAAAGGCGACCTCAAAAGCGGAAGAAGCGTTGATGGGGTCATCAACCTTGGAGCGTGGGGGAGGAAATGTATGCTTAGCCTGGCTTAGCTAGCTTAGGAATCCGATTGCAAAAACTTGTATTGTACAAAAGTTTGTTATAAAGGAAATGGGTTCCAAATGTTGTGCGTCCTATTTTGTTTGGAATGGTGATGCATGGTGTGGTTGGCTAGTGTGTAGAATGCATGCTAGCTTATAAAAGTGGGAGAGGTAAATTGGGTTAATCGTGTGTTTGCGCAGTGCCGAAATCGGGTGACTCCCATCCAAGGGGCAAGGAAACTTGCGCCTTCTTTAGGAGTTCACGTGCTAGTGCGCACCTGGCGCGTGCGCATATTATAACTGCGCTACCGAGGGGGTTGCTTTGTAGTGCGGGCTAACGCGGAAGCTACGTGCTTTCGTTCAATGTACTATAATCGTGTAGCCTCGGGACGAAGTCGTAGTGCGGCTTCGGCGTGTTCCCGTACCTCAGGCCAGCATTCCAAGGCGGACAGAACTTGGATGATGAAAATAGAGAAAAGAAATTGGAAGATGAAAATAGAGAAAAGAAATTGGAAGATGAAGAGTATGAAGAAGTAGACCCAACAGCTGAGGTTGAGACTACAACCAGGACATCCCAACCCGTTGGACCTAGATCAAGTGGAGCACTTGGATCACAGGCCAACGAAGGTGTCGGCTCAGGGGGATCAGGCGGGCTGCCTGGATCTGACTCTGGGGGGACAGGGAGTGTGGGAAGTAGTGCAACTGGAGCTGGGAATACTATGAATATCGTGGGGCCAGTAGCAGGGAGTGGGCAAAAGGTAGGGCCACAGATGGTGTTACAACCAACACGGGCAAAACCACATTTTCCAATATATTCAGGAAAAGGGGATCCCGATGTACACATTAGCCAATTTGAGCACATGTGTATAGTGAACAATGAGAATGGCGATGATGCCAAAATCAGATTGTTTCCTTGTTCACTTTATCAAGAAAGCAAGTGAATGGTATGCAAGATTCCCTGATAATCATTTCCTAACCTGGAATGGCTTGAATACAACATTCCGAAACAGGTTCAGGACAAGTAATACTGAGGATGAAGTGTATGGAAGTTTACAACAGTAAAGCAAAGGAAGCATGAAACTGTTGAGGAGTATATGGAAAAGATGGAATTGATGATGAAAAAGCTGGCTGCTGTACCAGTGTCGCGCACCTCACTTCGGTAAGCTCCCCTTCAAGTCATAGTTACTCGCTTTGATGCGCGCGCCTGACTCTCAACCTGGCCGCCGGGCCAACTTGGAGCTTCGGCTGCTCACCGGGACATAACGGTCCCCCTTCGCTTCCCACTAAATCCTCCACCTATTTGAGACTAGGGGAATTCCCTTTGGTAGATGGCAGTCCGGAATAGCTCCCCACTCTTTGGTCGCTTTCCAGCTCGCTCGCTTACTCACTAGTTTTTGGTCACCAACGGGCTTGCACCGTTCTCGGGGTTACTACTCCCTATAATACTTCTCTAGCTGTCCGCGGGGGTTTCACAACCAGCCATGCCTTTTATGGCGAACCACCACGAAAACCCTCGACTCCCGGTGATGAGTCGCGTGAGTCTTGGCCCGCTCACCACGGCCCCTATGGACCGTGATGAGTCCCAAGACTCCCCACGACTCCCACCACGAGGTCTCCACCCCCATGGTGAGTCCTATGCCACCCCCACTAAGTCCCGCTAAGCTACCACCACCCCTTGTGGAGCCACCCCCACCGCAACCCGGTGTGCGGGGCTCCACCTAGTGAGCGCCTCCGCTCCCTGAGTGCCTTGGGCACTCAAGGGTGCTTCAGCCCCCCATACCTATCGCTGCCGCTGCCCCCACCACAGGGGCAGCCCCTCATGTGTCATGACCCCCTGCCCTCAAGGCAAAGGGCCGCGACACACACCCTACCAACAGGGAGTCGATGTCCTCATCGACTTATCCATTTTGTAGAAACGAACATCCAAGTTGTGGCGTCCCACATCAAGGAGTTTGTTTCCGTACCATGGCGTCCCATGGCAAAGAACCAAACCCCACACTTGACTCTACTCTCCACTAGCTAGTTCGGCCGACTTCCTCCAAGTCCCGGCCAAGGGTGGAGCCCCTCTAGCTCCTCCCAGTGCACTCTTCTTGGCCTACTTCAAGGCCAAGGAACGATCCTCCCCGAGGATCGAATCGCCTTACTGCTGCAACACATTGCTTGCGATCGCTCATGATGCCGCTTTTGGCATCACCTTGAGCAAGGGTTCACCTGGAACCCTCTTTGACTAGGAAGATAACCTTGAACCAACTGCGCGCCCCAATCACTACAATTGGGTCCGCCTTGGAATGCTGTCCTGAGGTACGGGAACACGCCGAAGCCGCACTACGACTTCGTCCCGAGGCTACACGATTATAGTACGTGAACGGAAGCACGTAGCTTCCGCGTTAGCCCGCACTACAAGGCAACCCCCTCGGTAGCGCAGTTATAGTACGCGCACGCGCCAGGTGCGCACTAGCACGTGAACTCCCAAAGAAGGCGCAAGTTTCCTTGCCCCTTGGATGGGGGTCACCCGATTTCGGCACTACGCAAAACACACGATTAACCCAATTTACCTCTCCCACTTTTATAAGCTAGCATGCATTCTGCACACTAGCCAACCATACCATGCATCACCATTCCAAACAAAATAGGATGCACAACATTTGGAACCCATTTCCTTTATAACAAATTTTTGTACAATACAAGTTTTTGTAATCGGATCCCTAAGCTAGCTAAGCCGGGTTAAGCATACATTTCCTCCCCCACGCTCCAAGATTGATGTCCCCATCAACGCTTCTTCCGCTTTTGAGGTCGCCCTTCGAAAGCTGCAACCACCTCGGATGCGTTTCCCATTTCTGAGGCACGCACCCAAGATGCCTCCACATGATGATAGCCCTTCCATTTGACGAGATACTCCGTTTCTCGGTTCTTGAACCTCCTCGACTTAAGTATTGCCTCCACCTCGTACTCAGGTTCATTTTCATGATCCAACAGCATAGGTGGCGGACGCAACACTTGATGCCGATTCGGACGTGCTTCATCTTTGAAGTAAGGCTTCAAAGGGAGACATGGAATACAGGGTGCACCTTGCTGTTTGCCGGCAGCTCCAATTCATACACATCCTCATTCATAACCTTCCGAATGCGAAAGGGACCCGCATACGGAGGTACGAACTTCGGACTCACTTCGGAGGTAGTCGGAAATTCTTGATGTTCAACCAGACCTCTGTGCCTGCCTCAAACTTCACTTCCCTCCGCTTCCGATTCGCCTGCCTTTCATACCGTTTCCTAGCTTTGACAATGTTGTACTTTGCGAGCTTCAACAAACGCTCGCGTTCTTCCAGTACCGCCGCTACTGCCGGTTCCTCAACGTCCTGGGCGGCCCAACTTGTCGGCACCAGAGGTGCTTTTCCATAGACCAATACGAAAGGGAAACTCCCGTTGCGGAGTGTTCTGTGTTATTATAACAGAACTCTGCCGCGTCTAAGTGTTCCACCCAGTCTGTTTGGTCTGCCGACACGTAATTCCGCAAGATCTGCTTCACTACGGAATTCACTCTTTCTGTTTGGCCGTCGTCGTAGGTCGGAAGGCGGTGCTCATCTTCAGCCTCGTCCCCATCTTCTTCCAAAGTGCTCTCCAGAATTTACTCGTAAACTTTGGATCGCGGTCCGGAACAATATCCTTCGGGACTCCATAATGCTTTAAGACGTGGGCGAAGTAAAGTTGTCCTGTCTCCTGCGCCGTTGCCGTCTCCTTGGTGGGGATGAAATGGCCCATTTTACTGAACCTATCCACCACCACCATGATTGCATCGAATCCTTTTAACAGCGGCATAGCAGTCATGAAATCCATCGAGACGCTTTCCCAAGTCCCCTCTGGAATCGGCAAGGGTTGTAACAACCCGCTTGCTTTTTTACTCGCTCCGGTTTTGTTGGCATGTGGTGCATGTCTTGACATACTCCTCTGCCTCCTCTCAGTTTGGGCCAGAAATACTCTTTCTTCAAGAGTGCCGCAGTGCGCTTGGCTCCGCCGTGGCCTGCAAGCGGGCTAATCATGGCATTCTCTCAAGAGGCTATCTCTGATCCTCCCTTCGGCACGTAGAGATGCTTTTGCTTATACCGGAGCAACCCATTTTGCCAGGTGGAACTGCGATTTAACCCCCATTCTCAAGTCCTACATCACGACTTTGCCAGCTATCTTCTTCGGGCAAGGCCTTCGGATCTTCCTTTGGAGCGCCGTCTCGCCTTGTACACCAACAGAGCTGCTGCTTTCTACTTAAAAGCATCGGCCACCACGTTGTCTCGTCCCGGTTTGTACTGGATATCCACGTCGAACACCGCCCAAAGTATCTTGCCACCTAAGTTGTTTTGGCGACAACTTGGGCTGCGTGGCAAAATACGTCACCGTGACATTGTCCGTGAACACCTCACATGGGTTGGAACCAACATAGTGGCGCCAGAGCTCAAGACAGTGACCACCGCCTTTATCTCTTTCTCGTGCGTCGGGCCACCGTCGCTCCACTTCATTCAGTTCTTACTTTCGTAAGCCACTGGACGTCCATCTTGCATCAGTACACCCCCAATCGCGAAGTCCGACGCATCTGTATACGATCGATGAACTCCGGGATTTTCAAGACTGGAGCTTCCGCCATCCGCTACTTCAATTCAGCAAAAGCTTGGCCACAATAAGGTGTTCCATACCCAGACTTTGATTACACAGAAGGTCTGACAACGGCCCCGCGATCTTGGCGAAAATTTCTCACATACTTCCGGTAATAGGAGGCGAGTCACTAGGAAGGATCGCACTCCGGGACCGAAGTCTTAGGCTCTCCAGTCCAAGATTGCCCTCACCTTTACTGTCATCCATTTGATCCATCCTGTGTAATCACATGCCCCAAGAACTCCACTTTTGTGACCCGAATTCACACTTTAAAACTTTGGCATACACGCTTCCCTTCTCGCAATTTTTGGAACACCCTTTTCAGGTGCTCCAGGTGCTCCTCCTTTGCTTTCGAGTACACCAAGATGTCGTCGATGTACACGACACACAAGTCATCTAACCACTCTGAAGGCTGTTCATCAGCGTGCTAAATGTCGCTGGTGCATTGATGAGCCCAAAGGCATCACCAAGAACTCATATAAACCATACCTTGTCCTGCACGCGGTCTTCTCCTCATCTCCTTCGCCACCCGAATTTGATGATAGCCGTTAGCGCAAGTCAATCCGGCTGAAATACTTCGCTCCTGCCAACGATCGAAGAGGTCGTCGATCCTTGCAAAGGGTACCGGTTTTGATAGTCACCTATTCAGAGCCCTGTAATCGACACACATCGCAGCGTCCCATCCTTTTTATCTGCAAATAGCACCGGGCTCCGTAAGGTGACTTACTCGGCCGGATGTACCCCTTGACATTAGATCTTTAAGCTGAGTCTTCAGCTCGACCAACTCTCTGTGGTCAACCGGTAGGGCCACCTTGGCAGGCGGTTTCCGATCCCGGTATCACCTCAATCTTGTGGTCAACTCTCGTCGCGGTGGCAAACCGCTTGGTAAATCCTCCGTCATCCATTCTGGTATTTCTCCAAATCCCTTGATCCAATCTGGGCTCGGCTCCCCATCGCCTTCGCCCTTCATTCTCTAATATAGAGCAAAAACTGGGGCTCGTGTGCCTCCTCCACGGCCACTCCTTTGCTGACAGAAGATTTTATTCGCCCTCCCCACGGGTTTGGGTGTATTCCGACACTCGTAAGACCTCGCCACCATTCCCACATGCACGTGACTACTCTCTTTCGACGATCATATGACCGCTCCGGATTTGCTCTAAAAGGTCATCCCCAAAATGAGATTCCACTCCATCGATCTCGCAGATGGTGAAGTTTTCACATCCCTCCCAACTCCCTAGTTGAAGAGGAACATCAAACGCTAACCTTGTCACCAATTGCGGTTCTCCTTTGGCATAACGCACCTCAATAGAGGCCCCCACGTCACTTGTCGGGAGTCCCAACTTTTCGCGCCGCAGTCGGCGTCTTGAAGGAGTGCGACGCTCCTGTGTTCCACCAACAACGACACATTAGTTCCGGATATTATCCCATCTCACGAACAATAACTGACTCCCTTTACGCAGGCACCAGTTTCCTGATACAACTCTACAAGTAGTTGCCTACCTTTGCAAGTCCTGGTGAACCACGCTTCCACCAAGCGACTGATGGTATCTTCCGACAGCTCCGTGGTTGCCCGAGTCATGTTCAATTGTCTTGGCCATGTGCCCGGGCTCCCCACAATTGAAACACACTCCATCAAAGGTCGCCTTCTGTCCGCCATAAGCCGCTCCACCCGCTTTTCCTTTCGAAGCACCGGGTGCCGCCTTGACGTGTGAAGGCCCTCCCTTCGATTTCCACGTGCCATTGTCGCCGCGTGGCCTATCCCACTTCTTTTTCCGGTCAGAAGGAGTCACCTTCCCGCCGGGTCTTCTTGTGGTTCAGCTCCGTACGGCCTTTGTCTCTCACCCCTAGGGACATCCGAGAAACATTCAGCCCTCTCAATTATACCTCGTTCAAAGTCTTGGGTGGCTTCTCCTCCACTTCCGCCTGGACCAATGGGCCCAGTCCCGCCCACAAAGTTGAAGACCATTTCTTGTTCTGCCATGTCCGCGACTTCGAGCAACAAACACATTGAAAGCTGGACCTACCCCGAATGTCATTTGTTTGCTTCAAATTCCTCATCTTGTCCCGGGCAAGACAGGACGCGTTGAGGGGCACACAACTGTCTCTTCATCAATTCCTTGAAACCACTCCAGTTCAAGGTTTCCGGGCTTGACCTTCGTCGTGAAGGCGTTTCTGCCACATTGTTGAGAGCATAGCCCTCAAATAGGTGGGAGCCACTTCCACCCGATCCTCGTCACTCAACTTGGCCGCCCGGAAGTACTGCTCTTAGCTCCAGGAGCTAGGTGTTGAGTGCCCGATTTTGGACGCCCTCGAAGGTGCCGGGTTCCTTAGGCTTCACCTTAAACTTTGCCAAGCCGCTTCACACGTCTTTCAACGTCCCGCCAAACTGCGCCAACAACCCTTCCCAAAAGGCTGCCGGCATGGGAGGCATCTCTTGGTTTGTCGGAGCTCTCAAGGATTCCTCGGGCTCCGACTCCTCGGATTCCTCCTGCTCTTGAGCGGCCTCATTTTCAGAAACATGCATCACTTCCACAAACGGCCGCCTCGGTGACACGTCGCCCCCATCGGGCTCACCAGGATCTTCATCTTTTGGGCCGTTCCGCTTTCGCTTCGGCTTGCCCGACCCCATGATGAGGCCAATCCCAAGGACGATCGCGTACTGAACTCTAGGCTCTGATACCAAGTGTCGCGCACCTCACTTCGGTAATCTCCCCCTCAAGTCATAGTTACTCGCTTTGATGCGCGCCTGACTCCCAACCTGGCCGCCTGGGCCAACTTGGAGCTTCGGCTGCTCACCGAGGCATAACGGTCCCCCTTTGTTCTCCCAAAGAACCTCCACCGATTTGGAACCAGCGGGAATTCCTTTGGTAGTTGGCAGTCCGGAACAGCTCCCCACTCTTTGGTCGCTTTCCGGCTCGCTCGCTTACTCACTAGTTTTTGGTCACCAACGGGTTTGCACCGTTCTCGGGGTTACTACTCCCTATATATACTTCTGTAGCTGTCCGCGGGGTTTCACAACCAGCCATGCCATTTTATGGCGAACCACCACGAAAACCCTCGACTCCCGGTGATGAGTCGCGGTGAGTCTTGCCCACTCACCACGGCCCCTATGGACCGTGATGAGTCCCAAGACTCCCCACGACTCCCACCACGAGGTCTCCGCCCCCATGGTGAGTCCTATGCCACCCCCACTAAGTCCCGCTAAGCTACCACCACCCCTTGTGGAGCCACCCCACCGCAACCCGGTGTGCGGGGCTCCACCTAGTGAGCGCCTCTGCCTCCTTGAGTGCCTTGGGCACTCAAGGGTGCTTCGGCCCCCCCCCATACCTATCGCTGCTGCTGCCCCCACCACAGGGGCAGCCCCTCATGTGTCCCGACCCCCTGCCCTCAAGGCAAAGGGCCGCGACAGCTTAGGAGGCCCATCCACTCTCTCCCCCGAATTTGACAGGGACATTAACTGGTGCCACATCAAGTCAGCTGCGAGCCTCAAGTTCCGTTGACATTCCAAGAGTAGATCGATAGCAGTAGAGTAGTAGTCATCATCAAGTTCTTCACTAGGACTCTACCTCTACTAGCAAAACCTACTCATGCTCTTGGACTCCTGCTTACAAAAGCACCTTGGGTGAGATGCTCTCCCCAACACTCAGCACTACATTAGGCATAAAGCCCTAATTTTTTGGAGTTCTCCAATAGGAGGTCGGTTCGTGCTTCACTGTCTACGGTGTGTATGCCTTCATGGTACTTTTAGGGGTTTTACTTTTTTCCCCACCAAAAATAAATAGGAATAAAGCTTCCAGAGCCAAGTCCCCTGTTTTGCAAAAAAAAAAAAAAACTAATGCAATATATTTATTACCTATATTTGGCACGCATCCAAAATAAGTAAGATTTGGTCCCCCAGACCAATTTTCAACTGTAAGTTTAATTAAACACGCAATTGTAATTTAAGCCCTTATTTTTATTTTCTATATTTTTTGTTCATTTTTAAGAAAAACAAGTTTCCCCTCTAATAAACTAAATGGCGAAGGCTTTTTGGAAAAAAAACAAGGTCCATTTTTTTTTTCTTTCTCTTTTTAAGAAAATCAATTGGCGTCACGACAAGCTTAGAAGCTCCAAGATTCAGGCTCATTTAGACTTTGAGGCTCTTAAAGCTCCCTGTTGACCCTGTCTTGGGTAGATGTTTGGTGTCATTGGTCTTGATTGTGCTGCTGCTCTCTGAAGGTTATGTATAGGGTAATGCCCTGAGTGGAGCCCGAGTGGAGGGCATTCCTGGATTTAAGGGCCTGACGCCGAGGGCGGTAGCCCGAGGGGAAGGCCTGAAAATCCCGAAAATCCAGGAATGCCCCACACGAGGGGCATTACCCTGCGTAAAGAAATGGGATGATTTCCTTATCTTTTCATCCTTCCTCTATGCTTTCTCCTTGAAAGGGGGCAGTAGCCGTAAGGCGAAGTGGCTCTTAGTTACGCCGGCTTTGGCCGGAGTCTTCTCTCTCTCTTTGCTAGTAGCTTCATGTGAGAAAAGATCTTGGAGGTAAAGATAAAGAAATATCGCAGGTGTGCAACTGTGCATTACACACCTGCGTAATGCACTGGTACAGGTGTGGCTGGCTGCCCAGACTTTAGATTTACACAGAAGGTCCGACAGCGATCCGCGATCTTGGCGAAATTTCTCACATACTTCCGGTAATAGGAGGCGAGTCCTAGGAAGGAACGCACTCCCGGGACCGAAGTCGGAGGCTCCCAGTCCAAGATCGCCCTCACCTTTCTGTCATCCATTTTGATCCCATCCTGTGTAATCACATGCCCCAAGAACTCCACTTTCGTGACCCCGAATTCGCACTTTGAAGCTTTGGCATACAGCTTCCCTTCTCGCAATTTTTGAAACACCCTTTTGAGGTGCTCCAGGTGCTCCTCCTTTGTTTTCGAGTACACCAAGATGTCGTCGATGTACACGATCACAAAGTCATCCAACCACTCCTGAAAAAGGCTGTTCATCAGCGTGCTAAATGTCGCTGTGGCACCTTATTGTAGACACAGGCTGTATCAAGCAATCAATCGAATTGCCCAGGAGACAGGAAACACAGACCTGAACAGCAAGTTGACCAGTTATAATATGAAGCCGGAAGGGCGAGAAACAGTCATGGACTTTGATGATTCTATGCCAGTAATCCAATTGAGAATTGGAAGCACAGAACTAACTGATGTACTGATAGATGGAGGCTCTGGAGTATATATCATGATAGACCAATTAAGGAAGAAGCTTGGTCTAAGTAACATGAAACCAGCCCCATTTACAGTAACAATGGCAGATCAAAGAAGTGTACAGCCATTGGGATTAATAAGAGGAGTTAAGATACAGATACAGAAGATGATCTTTATGATCACAGTAACTGTGTTGAAGATGGATGAAGTCATGGAGGCTTACTCCTTATTATTGGGACGTCCGTGGCTGAAACAGGCCAGGGTATTCCATGACTGGAATTCTCAGTTACTAACCGTGCATAATGGGATGCACGAGATACAAATTACCACAAAGAAATCTAGTAGATTACCTGCTACGAGAAGACCTTGAGGGATCAGAGAGTATGACTGGAGAGGAGGACTGGATGAGGAGCAGGAAGCTACCCTGTTTGCTGCACACCCAGAGTGGGAGCAGGTTGCAGAGATGCGGCTGGAAAGCCTAAGTTGTTTAAGAGGTATCTGCTGTGGTGTAGTGTCAGCAACACCAATTGAAGAGGAAACCAGCAGTTACCCATCACATTTCTATGAAGAAAAAGAAGGAGAAATGGAAATGCTAGAGGAACCAGCCACTGTGAGAGAAGCTGAATCCTTGTACGAAGAAAGATCCTTTCCCTTTGCCATTCACAGAAGCAGTATTGGACACTGTGCCAGGCCATGAGATGTACTCATTCATGGATGGCTTCAGTGGTTATAATCAAGTGCAAGTGGCAGAAGAAGACCAAAGAAAGATAGTTTTCATCACAGACTGGGGTGCTTATGCATACAAAGTCATGCCCTTTGGACTTTGTAATGCACCAGCAACCTTTCAGAGAGTGATAAGTGAATCTTTTCATGAGTATCTGGATGATTTCATGCAGGTGTTCTTGGATGATTTCAGTGTGTACAGCTCTAAGGTGAGCACTTGCATAAATTGGAGTTATGTCTGGCCAGATGTAGGATGAGAGGTCTGGGCCTCAATCCGGGGGCTGCTATTTCATGAGCCATGAGCCATGAGCGGCATGAGCCATGAGCAGAGTCGTAAGTGTGAAAAAAAACATGAGCAGACTATTTTCCGGAAATATGTGTCCGCGGGAATAGGGTTAAGGGTGCCACGGTCATAGGGGGAGAAGGACCTCCCGATGAAGGAGGTTCGGCAATGTTTTTTAGAATTATATATTGAATGGCAATGTTTCGCGAATGGTAGGGTGGTACTGCTCTGTACAATTGGGGGCCCATTTCAGCCTAACAGCCACTTGCAAAATCCTCCCACACTCCCAATCCCAAACGAATGAGCAATGATGCATTCTGGGAACGATGGACACAGAATAGAATAAAAAGAGGGCACAATGAGGTTTTTATTGATCCACATGAATTGAATTTGAAGCACGTCTACTGTGTTGATTGTGCAAAGAAATCGTTAGCCCTGTGCCACTGAATACAAGTCACGTTGTCAATGGGACTTTGATTGCTCTCAGAACTAGCTCATGAGTCTTCGGGCTTCTCCAGGTAAAGTCGATTGCAGCCGTTGTACCGCCCCTGTTGATGTTCACCACAATGTCCTGCCCTTCAATCATACCACCATCGTATATGGAAAGCTTCATGTTTTCGTCCTCCACACCAATGCGAATGTCCCCATACAATGGAGAAGATGAGCGCACTCCTTCAGGAGTATAAGTCTCTCCGATGGAGTCCACCCACGTCCACTGGCAGCAGTTCCACCGCAACAGCATAGCAGTGTTCCTGGCAGGAAGTGTAGGCCCTACATGTTTCGACCCAGATCCTGCAATCCTGCACATGACAATCATCAACGAGACTAATCAGAACCACAGTCCGGAAATTCGTTTGACAAAAATGACCCAGAAGGCTTTGCAAACTTACAATGTTTGCACTCACTCGTATTCCGGGTTCTCCTCCGCATCAATGTCCACTGTGTCTTCCTCGGACTCCGACGAATCCGAGGAGACTTCCGCTCTGTTGGGAGCCTTAACATTCCGTTGCAGCCCTTCCAGATGGGATCCCCACACGGATGAATCCTCCTCGTAGGCAAAGAGGTGCTGGTCGGAAAACCGCCCAGCCCACATTGAGGCACCTGTTACAATGCCATCCACACATTACAACATGGCGCTTCAGATGTTGCGAACTACATCCTAACGAGAATTTGCAAAACAGCGTAGATCAAGATTCTGCATACCTGTCCCACAGATGAGGTCGAGCACTGTGTCCTCCACGTCTGTGCATGTCTCCATAATTGTCTGAATGAAGGCAGGGCTCCGAGTCCGTGAGTACCGCAGGGGTTCCGTTGAAGTGAGGCTATGAGGGAGAAGTTCCTTGGGAACGTTGTTGAACAGAACGTCGTAATCGAGGGGGTCGCAGTTCGGGTCAACCTTTCCTCCCTCCTTCCGGAAAGCAAAGGTGGAGTTCTCATTCACAAAGCAGTATGCATCGAACTGCTTCGTCTGCATACACAGGGAGGAACGATTAGAAACCGAATGCGGCACCGCATTTGAAAACACCCAAGCAAATGAATGGACGAGTGCCAGTGTCGTAATCACCTTCTTCCCTTCCGACCGAAGGCCCAGTGTGTTGATGCACGTCCACTTCTTTTTCAGAATCGGGACGGCGCTCTTGCGGGTCCACTTCGCAATTCCTGTCTGAGTGATTTTTCCTCTGCTCGCCAGGACAACCACACAGCCTCTGTCGTCCAACACCATGCGGGCAAGCCCGAATCCTTTCTTCCAAAAGTCCTCTGAGTACCTGTTCCAAGATGGCAAAGCTTGCAGTCCTTCCACAGGCTCTCCGTCCAGAATATCCAAGATGATCATATCGCAAGACCACTCGGTGGCATTTCCGCCCCTCCTACAATCCTTGTCTGCACACACCCTCTCAAAGAACGAGACCATATTCTGAAATCCTGGGGTGTCGGAAGGCTCTTCGGCAGTCGCCTTCTTCAGTGCTCTGCCCTTCAGACCCTCCATGGTCTTCATGTATGCCAACTTGGCTGCCCGTCCATCCAAAGCCGCCAAGAAACTCTCATTTACACACTGGACTACTGTTTCGGGAGCCACTTTCGGCCTCTTCATTTCCACCGGCTCGAAAAGGGTGCCCCCCTGGGGGGTTGAAGAGTGCCTTCTTTGCCGAGCCAGTTCTCGTGTCTCTCGTGACAACGGTGGGCACAGGGGAGGCAGCCTGCGTTTGGTGGGGTGGGCTGGTTGCAAAGTCTCCATCGGAGTCCTCTTCCTCACCCTCTTCCTGAACAGGCTGTTTCTGCTTCTTCGTTTTGGTGGGTGTCACAACAGCTGCTCCTTGCTGGCGAGTCCTCTTCTTCGACCCCTTCTGTTGGGCCTGCACAGCTGCATCCACCGTCTTTTGTGCCATCTCAGCTGCCTTTCTGGATTCTTCCAGAGCAGCAGATTCCTTTGCCGACTTTGGCCCAGCAGGTACACGTCTTTCCTTTCTTTGGCAACTCTAAAAACCTCTTTTGGAAATGCGGCACCGCATTTCCAAAATAGTGGAGGGACTAAATTTTCCATTTCAATGTTGGCATAGTAAAAAGTACTCGGCCGATTGGAAATGCAGTGCCGCATTTCCAAAATTTCCTTTGTCCACACGCCAGTTTTGGCCTCTCCTGCTCATTGCATTGATGCCACCACGCTTACAGAGGTCGAACAAGGAGGTCGAACAAGGAGGTCGAGATGGCGGAATTGGAAATGCGGTGCCGCATTTCCATATTGGGGATGGTCGTTGTTCGAACTGCAGGCCCATCAGCAAAAATTGGCACCGCATTCCACTGTCAAAAAAAAGTCGATGACGGACATGGAAATGCGGCGCCGCATTTCCAGAACGGACATCGCAATTTGTCCATTTGCAGACCCTCTCACGGAAATGCGGTAACGCATTCCATCGCGCTGGTCGGAAATGTCACACTTTTCGAAGTGTTGGATGGAAATGCGGCACCGCATTCCCTTGTCCAAAAAGAAGTTTCCATTGCCAAGCTGGAAATGCGTCGCCGCATTTGCAATGCCAACCTCGTTGTCTGTCCAATTTATAGGCCCGTGTTGGTATTTTGTGTACCTGGACGGAAATGATGCACCGCATTCCATTGTCCGACACTGAAATGCGGTTCATACATTTCCATGTCGGCATTGAAATGCGGCACCGCATTTCGATGTCGACATGGAAATGCGGTGCCGCATTTCAATGTCCGACATGGCGTTAGTCTGGTATATTCTTGACACATGACTCTCATACCGGTTACTCTGGTATATTCATCCGGACAGACAAATTGTAGAAATGAGACATCAAATTGTAAACAGTGGGCCAATTCCGACAGTTATTCAACAGAATGAAACACAATCACACAGAAGTGAGGTACGATGGGTTTATTGATCGGACACGATGTCTCACATTTACCAACTGCAGACAAAACTAAGCCCTTCCTCCTTCTACATGGGCTTCACCAAGTCGACGGAACTTCGATACCCCTCAAAACAAGCTCATTACTGCTGCGGCACCTCGAGGTAAACTGCAATTCGGTCGTTCTGCTGCCCTTGCTGGAGCCGACGACAATGTCATGTCCATCAATGATACCACCATCATACATTGACAAGGTCACTGTGGGCCTCATGTGCCCGTGCGATTCGTCTTTGCAACTCAGCCGAATGTCTCCATACACTGGAAGAGCGGAGTGATCTGCACGTATATAGTTTTCCCCAGTGCCGTCCTCCCTGGTCCACTGGCAGCAGTTCTAGCGCCAAAGCGAGGCCGTGCGTGATCTGTCCGGCATCCCTTTCCAGCTTGGTATATCGAGGTCAACAATTTTCAGGACCCACGGACCGCATTGACCCTCGCCCTCACCTCGCTCAAAGCGGTAATAGCCCTCCAGATACTCCATTGCGCGCAAAGACTCTTGCTTGATTCCAGCAGCGTCTGTGAAAACAGAGAGCCAGACAATGATGTCTCCTGATTCTGGTTTGAATTTAGCATAATCGTGGCCATGATAAGGGCAGTCGGCTGGAGTTCGGTGGCACGGCATCCTTGAAAAGTACCGGAGTACTGGAGTACGCTCAATGACAGCAGCGCGGTGGTTGGAAAAAGTTCAAGCTAACGCAACAATTCCTCACAAACACTCCAGGGCACATTTAAATTTCCCCCCTACAGGATCCTGGACGGATGAAGATTGGCTGCTCTATGAATGTAGCCGTTTCAGTTTCCTACCCTGCCATGCAAACTATGGGCAATGACTGCCAGGTGGGCCGATAGCCACTCGACACGACAAAGTCCATCCCCCCTTAAATGTAAATGCGGCGCCGAATTTCCATCCGGGGATGGACTTCGGTGGCATATCTCAACCTATACCCCGTGGATGAGAAAGAGGTATGGGCGTCATGAACACGTTACACCTCCGTCGGTGGGTGCGTGGGACGCAGATGCTCCATTATTTGAGCCCGGACTGCTCTTCCGCTTCGCATCATTTCCAAAATCTAAGGGCTTCGTTGCTGTCTGCAAGGTCATTGTCATCGGCATCAAAGACGTCCTCAGGTCCTCCTTTGCAAGGATGCCGTGCTTCCGGAACCGGGACGACTGCCCTTATGGAGGCATCGATTATGCAATGTATTCGGCCACATCGGGAGACATCGTTATCTGGTACACAGATTACACAGAAGATACTGGTTCAAATGTGGAAACATTGTCCGCTTTTGAGTATCTCCCAGGCCAGTACGCCTTCGAGCGGGGTGACGATCTTGGTTTGAGGAGTCCATGGCTCCTGCGCATCCTTGATTCCGATTTTCCCAGCTACGACGGGCACCCATGCAGAAGAATTCTTAAGCCTTCTATGATCATAAATGGCTTCTTTAAGACAAACAGACATTTCCAGCCATGAACAGTGATCAATGGATCTTTATTTGGACATGGATACTTACTGCTCAGTCGCTTTGGTATGTCCCGTGATACAAAGAACCCAAAACTATACTAGTTTTTGGGCCAACGATAAATTAGGATGGTTGGTTATGCCTTGGTATGTAAGCTGACCAAAAAATACAGACTGAATGACATGGCATGTCATGAATGGCACTTTTTAGCATGCTGAACAACGGTTTCCTGCTATGAACAGTGGTAATCGAGTCTCTAATTTTTCCCACCCCCCCCACCCAGAGACTTCGTTGACTTTGAAGTCTGGGATTTGTCATAAAGCTGACTTGTGAATGAAGAATGGTTGATAATGAGGCCGATTTGTCGTTAATTTTACAATGACCTTGTCAGGTCTTTGTCCATGTCTCGACGAGACATAAGTATCTTCCCTCTCTGATTTAGACCAGTGTACTTGGTGGTTCTTGTACACATTATCAACCAATCTCCCTTCTGTTTTTCAGTTTTATGTTTGATTTACTAACACCTTGGTCTGAGCATGACAAAAGGTTATCAAATATGTTCCTGATTGAAGTGATGAACCCAAGGCAATGGGAAGGCCAAAGCCATGAGATATCAGCCTCCTCTCCCGCCATGACCACGGTGTGGAGCAAGCAAGTCCTTCATAAGGTAAGATCTTCTCCAGCAAAAATATGTTGGCTAATTGGGCATGGAGAGCAAGGCATCCTTGAAGGTACCTAAGATAAGCATAGAACATCTATAGGGCTTATGAATGCTGAAGTTTTGAGCTAGGCCTCGGTAAGACAGCTTGCTGGAGTAGACGTGTACACCTAATACATGATCCGGTCAATGCACATTACTCTTGTTTGCCGGTCCCCCGTAGCCGATGCCTTATGTCAGATTTAGATACCTTATGATAAGAATGAGTTCCATTTCTTTGGCTCAAATGTTTCTATGTTTCTCCTGGTTATGGCTTTGCTCTTTATAGCACCATAAAAAATACCCAATTATGATATGCTGCTGGTAGATGTTTTGTCTGAATATAACCAGGTGGTAAACCCCTGCCAGACTTCATTACCTAAGTCCCAATACCTGCCCCCTTTGGTTTTGTACACATGTTTTACCCAAAACAAGGGGTGGGTAAACACTAAAAGTTTGATATAAGATTTCCCGATTGTTACTTTATGACAATCATTAGGGCGACTATCTCTTGTTATGGTAATGATTTCCCTACCCCAGACATAGAACTTGGTCTTGGGGCATGGAATAATACTTGCACTGTTCCCAAGTCATTGGCACACCTCTTACCTATACAAATAAGGAGTTCAGGACGTTCGGAATATTACTCTACCCTGTCATTGAAATTACACACCAGCCCCAGATCTAAAACAGATCAGGGGGCAAAAAACATGGTGTCAATAAGTGACTTGATGTGCAAAATAGGGCAGCTGATTACCCCCTGTTGTATAAGCTGCCAAATATCAGTCCGTAACCCTGCTTTGGTGATGTTCTTTATGTAAAGAAATGCTCTTCTCTTCTGCCAAGGCGTGCAGATCTTTCTCAGACTCGTCAACAATACCGCCAGACATATCCAGGTACCAGGGGCATCCAACGAGATGTGCGGCATGCCATTGTTTCTGCATCTCGGGTGTGTAGACACAGCTTGGGCCCGCCACGGTCCAGGCCATGAAGAACGGGGGCTCTTGAGCCAGGGCCCCTGTCTGAAGGAGCACGTATTTCATATACCTGCAAGGCAGTCAGCATGCGTGAGCATAAGATTGGACGAACCTACTCGCAGAGTGCTAACGAAAAAATAAAATGCGAATGCGGTGCCGCATTTCCGAGACAAACCTCGTAACCAGGCTTCGCATACAAGGGCAGCTGTGCTTCACCTGTAAACAATTCGCATTGCAGCTTTTCCCGCTCCCTCCTGATGTGTAAACTCCACGCTCCTTCTTGCTGTCTGTAGCTCTCTGGCGAAGAGGTTGTCTTTGTACGCACATCTGAAACGTGTCACGTAGTCTTCCAATGTCTGTGTTCCATCCCATTTGACGTACAAGCCAAATGAATTTGTGTGCATTACGACTTGCTCCTTCGCATTCGACATTACCTGCGATTCCCAAATGCATTGTCACGTAGCAGTTCAAGGAATTCATTTCAGAAAAGCAAATCTGGGGAAGTACCTTGAATTACCTGGAACCACCAAGTCATGCGGTTGAGCCACACATCCACTGCAGGGTCGGAAACTTCGAGTGGAAAAGACCACATTGTCCTTATGCTCTCGGATGCATTCCAGATCGACAGCCACCGTGTCTGCCATTTCCGATCCAATGTCAGGAGCTGGAAGAGATGGCTATTGCTAGGAAGGAACTTCAGTGCATTGAAACCTCACCTTCTCTTTCGCCTCCACACATGCCGTTGAGAGGTGATGCAGTTTCTCCAATTGCATGGTCGGCTACATGGCCCGAGAATAGTGTTTTGCAATCTCGGGGATGAAGTCCTTTCCAAGTGCCGGATCTGCAATTGCCACTAGCTTCACAAGCTTTGACTTGTATTTGGTTCTGGACTTGACACCGGCTTCCTTCAAGTGCTCAGTCAATGACTGCAACGTTTTCACCTGCCCCTCACTTTCCATGAAGAAGCGTTTGGCATGGGCCAAATCCAGCTTGATGTTTGACTGCCAACAAAAACATGCAGAAGCGTTACATTCGATTCATGTGGAAAGATTACTGGAAATTGGGGAAGGATGAGCAGAGGGAAATTTGAGGACGACTTACTTCGTATATCACCTCCACCATTCCATCCATAGTGAGACGATACCATGTCCGGTCTGTTTTTGCAACGGCTTTCTGAATGAGCTCGGGCTCCAGCATTTCCGCAAACATCTGCGGATCAGTAAGACCAGTTTTCCTCACCCTGTACAGCATATGTGCCATGTGGGTATGCACGTACGCATTCTCAGTGACCCTGCAAGGCACACTCTCCAGTTCAGTACACGGAAGCACGGAAACAAACCAGAATGGAACCGAAATACGGCACCGCATTTCGAACGTGCTAGGGAGGGTATGAGTATCTTACGAGTTGAGGTCCGCCATGGCATTCTTAAGCAGGGAGGAGTCTGCCGCCTTCACCTTCAGGATGACACACTCCACCATGTAATGCCAGCCAATGTGCTTGGCATGGTTCTGCTTGATGTACTCCCACCAGGCAAGAAGTCGGTGATTCCCGTCCCACACAAAGAACATTTTACCCGACATATGGCCGAAGTCTGGATCACCCTTCAGCGTCGCCTCGAATTCGTCGTTGCGAGTGTGCCAGTGGGTATCCCACGTTGACAATTCATCGGCAGTGGGTCCACGAGTTTCGCCATCCTCATTCTCAATGGAAACGTAAAACGCTGCCGATCCCAGACGGTACCCTTCTCGAAATGCGAACTTCAGCTTATCCACATCTCCGGGAAGGGCCTGCCTGACGATGGGAAGGGAGACCATGCGACAGAGTGGGATTCGAAGAGTCCGCTGGAATACCCTGCTGCCCAGAACTCTGCCAATGCTACTGTGTGTCTCCTCCAGCATTTTATCCGCTGCACTTTTGAAATCCTCCGGAGACATGTCTGTAGGTGCCGGTAGTGGCTGAGCAGCTGGAGCATCCTCAACTGGAGCTGCACTCTGGGGCCTGTTTGCGGGCAATTCTGCCATTGCAGAGGCCTCCTCCGGGCCTGCTTGCTCATTGGTGGTGAGGTCTTGCTGCGAACGTTGAGCGGCAGCACCCTCCTCCGGTACCAAATCGATAGAAACGGTCGATCCCATTGCCTTCGCTGCAGCAGAGACGGCCCCAACATCTGCAGGCGGGAAATCCTCCAGGAACTGAGCTTCAGCTCGTGGAAGCGGTTTTGCGGGAGATTGTTCGGCCGTCGCCCTGATTGCCTTCTGCTTCCTCATCCTTGCAGGTGAAGGTGTCTGCTGCAATTGAATCTGTCTTTTACCCTGCTGCTTCATTCGCGTTGGTGGGGGTGAAACGGCCTGAGCCGGTTCAGAAACCAGTAGAGGGACGGTCTACTTCTTCTTCGACTTTGCTGGAGAAGGGCCCGACCCCTGCTGGCAATTCTCCATGACCGAAGAACGTGAGTCGATCTCTGGGGCTTTGAACTTGCCCTTCAAAGCCGCGTCTTTGAAACGCACGGGCTAGGCCCGGCAGGAATACCCGCGCTCGGGGATCGAGTGGGTGTATGTGCTGCAGCTAGCTCCACGGACTCTTCCTACGGCTCTTCGGATTCCTGCGATCCCTCCAGCACGTCCACCTTTCCTGTTAGGCATGCAAACATGTTCTGCATTCAAGTCTCCTAGCATTCAGTCTAAGAATTTCAGAAGCGAAATGGGGGGTTCGGTGCTCGATCAGCTGCGCGCAATCCGATCGCATGGAGCTCTCACTGGTGGCTGGGTTGCCTGAGTGGCCTGCTGCTCGGAGATGACAATCTCCTCCTGTAGACGCATCTGCTTCCTCCCCTTCGGCATTGGCCTACGTCCGAAGTATAATTTTTGGAGCTTGCAACGAGGTCTCCTGTCTGGTGCACGAACTCCCCCCCTCTCAGGTTCGAGCATAAGAAGAACAGAGACAAGGAAAAGGGGCAAAGAGTGCAGATGGAAAGGGCGCGAGAGGGGTGACTGAGGAGACACGACAAAAGTAGATGAAACGGCGGTGATGCACCACTTGGGTTCGAAAGGGTTGGACGAAAGTGTCTCCTCGTGGACTTTGCGTCATTACAAAATTCGAATCGTTCAGGGTACGCCTGCCATCCGAAAAACAAACATCATTATCCAACGGTCAGGCCGCGCCGCCTCATGCTACTTCAGTCAGATAGAGTGCAGACATGTGCCGCAATTCCGTTGCTCCACGTGTTCACATTTCAAGGCATTTCCGTCCCAGCGTCTGATGAGTTGGAGTGAAAATGCGAATGCGGCGCCGCATTTCCGTTAAGTACCATATCCGTACTTGTTGGAAGAAAATGCGGCACCGCATTTCCGTTCCACCTTCACATACCTTAGTTGTTGAACGGAAATAGGGTGCCACATTTCCGTCCCACAGCTCCATATGTGAGATACAAAAGGGAAATGCGGCGCCGCATTTCCGTTCTGGAATGTCGAAAGGTACGATTCGGACGGAAATGCGGCACAACATTTTAGTTCCCGTGGTTCCTGATTTTCAATCTGAACGGAAATACGGTACCGCATTTCCATTCCCCCTTCACATACCTTAGTTGATGAACGGAAATGTCGTGCCACATTTCCGTTCGGGAAAGTATAGAGGTCTCACCTGAACAGAAATGCGGTGCCGCATTTCCGGTCTGGAAAGTTTGATGGTCTCACATGGATGGAAATGCGGCACCACATTTCCGTCCCATAGCTCTAGGCCTCATATACAAAACGGAAATGCGGCGCCGCATTTCCGTTCTAGAATGTCGGAAGGTGCAACTCGGACGGAAATGCGGTGCCGCATTTCTATTCCCGTTGTTCACGATTTTCAATCAGAACGGAAATGCGGTAGCGCATTTCCGTTCTGTAGAGTATTAAGGTCTGACCCTGGCGGAAATGCGGTGCCGCATTTTCGTTCCACAGCTCCATGCCTCACATACAAAACGGAAATGCGGCGCCGCATTTCCGTTTTGGAATGTCGGAAGGTGTGACTCCGACGGAAATGCGGTACCGCATTTCAGTTCTGATGTTTCACGATTTTTCATCAGAACGGAAATGCGGTGCCGCATTTGCGTACTGGAATGTTGGGAGGTGCGACTCGGATGGAAATGCGCTGCCGCATTTCAGTTCCGATGGTTCACGATTTTCAGTCAGAACAGAAATGCGGTACCGCATTTCCGTTCTGGATAGTATGAATGTCTCAAGCGGTCGGAATTGCACTCGGCTCCAGGCATCAGATACAAAATGGAAATGCGGCGCCGCATTTCCGTTCTGGAATGTCGGAAAGTGCGACTCGGACGGAAATGCGGTGCCGCATTTCTGTTCCCGTTGTTCATAATTCTCAATCAGAACGGAAATGCGGTACCGCATTTCCGTTCCACCTTCACATATCGTGCTTGTTGGATGGAAATGCGTTACCGCATTTCCGTTCTGGAGAGTATGAATGTCTTGTGAGGACGGAAATGTGGTGCAACATTTCTATCCCTCAGCTCCATGCGTCAGATATAAAACGGAAATGTTGCGCCGTATTTCTGTTCTGGTATGTCGGAAGGTGCGACTGTGACGGAAATGCGGTGCCGCATTTCTGTTCCCGTTGTTCATAATTCTCAATCAGAACGGAAATGCGGTACTGCATTTCCGTACCACCTTCACATACGGTGCTTGCTGGATGGAAATGTGTTACCGCATTTCCGTTCTGGAGAGTATAAAGGTTTCCCCCGGATGGAAACTCGGTGCCGCATTTCCGTCGCTCTGGAGCATGACCAAGATGCAATACGGAAATGCGGCGCCGTATTTCCGTCCAGCAGCAATCGAAAGAATCACTCGGGACGGGAAATTTGGAACCTCATTTCCACATGCTGAACCTGAATGGGTTGCATTGTTCCGAAACAACACAATTGCGGCCAGTCTTGATGAGCACAACTTGGTTGTCTGACCGTTTTAACTCACAGTACTGGCACTTGTCAGTGCGAACGTTCCTGTCTGCACCGAGAATACTGCTGGATCCACCCTCAGGAGAAACTGTCAGGAGATGTTATTTCGTCGCCGAATCGGCCATCATTGTCATACTTACTGGCTATGGAATCACACCTCCCACCTTCATGCATGTAGCTTGAAACAATACTTTCCACTTCAATGTGCGACTTCCAATCGTCGATGGACTGCGCATGGTGCCTGTGAGCCTTGGTCTGTCGCTATACTGAACCTCGCACTTGCCAACTTCGTGCGGTGTTCGATGGCTCCGAATTCCTACGCTATAGTTTGTTGTCCTCCGCAACTTGGGAGAGCCTGGATCCCAAACGAGGGAGGACTTTGCAGAGTGACTGAAACTTACCTTTGTTCCAAATTCAAGCTCAAACCGGGCACAGTTTATTTGGAAGAAGAAAGGAAGGATGTTCCTGGACACGTTGACGAGACCATTGTCGTGCTAGGTAACGACAGAGGTTGCGGAATCGAATGGCACGTACCCCCATCAGACCCCATCCTGTACCGAGCTGTGGGAATGCCCATTCCCTTTCCGAATCAGTCGCTGCCCACACCATCCACAAAGGAGTCCGGAAACCGACAGGCGGCCACTGCCAACAGAGAGGTATGCAACGATAATCATTCCCGACCTGGACCGTCAAGACCCTCCATAGCTTCTCGTGTGGACGTATTCGACATTTCCGACAAGGAAGATGATTGCATTGAGGTACCCAAGTCCTCCACACGGTCGTTCAAATCCGGCATGGACGTCTCTGTAGGTGCTACGCATGTGCCCTCGAGCATAACTCCAACCCGGTCCATTGTGCAGCTCCTACGACAACATCACCTCGATGGTTCTCGCTCCGAGCTGGCTGCTCTTGACTATGCCAAATTCCCAGTCAGAAAGGTAACGTTTCTGCCTCCCGAAGTCGATGGCAATGTCATCTTCAAGTTTCCACCTGTTTCTTCGTCAAACAAAGCCTCCGGGATGTTAACAGACATGGATCGAAAGCATGACGGACACCCCTGGTGTGTGACGAAGACCAGTAGCACGAAAATTGCTGATGGTGTTCGTGTACGATATGTCCTATGTGCGGGGAAGCTGAGGTGCCTCAATCCCACCTGCTTCCACTTTCTCTCCAAAGGAGGGCGGAGAAACGAGACGGATTGGACGGGCACAACGCATCATCCATTCATTGTCTCCAGCCAAGCTCCTGCGGGTTCTTTCAAGTGTGCACATTGCAAAGAACCACCGACGTGCATTCCATGTGCAGAGCCAAGCAATATTACGTAATCCATTTGCTCCCGGACTTGACTAGAGCTTGCATACACGTTGGGGTCCACTGCCACCCCTTGGCGAGAGGCAACATGCGTGAGGCTGTGCAGGAAGCACACGACATCATAAAAGAGGAGGTGAAATTGAGCCCCGGAGCCAGACCAAAGCAGATTCAGCTGAAGGCAGCCCACAAGATTGCTCTTGGCAAAATCATGTCTGAAGATGGTTCCGACCGAGAGCCCTTGACCGAAGATGAGATGCGTGACCTCTTGGAGTCCGTCTCGCACGTTTGTAGTCCGAATGTGCGGAATCACATCGTATCTTGCAAGCAGGAGTTCGGCAGGGGGTCGGACATGTACTCAATCCTGGAGGTGAAACGAATGACTGGATATGACTACATCCAAGGTAGCAGGTTTCCAGGGCAAAGCAGCGAATCCGATCGTTGTTACATTTTCAAAATGTCGACATGTGGGCCTGGGAGTGGAGTCGACTTGGTCACTCGCATGACAACTGGAAACTTGTCGAATGCTTGGGTGATGTTTGATCACATCAAGCGAATTACAAACCATCAGTGGGTGACTATGGGTGCGCATGTTTATGACTATCACTCCAAGAGGCTCATGACGATTGCAATCTGCGAGATGAAAGGGGAGGACACACAGTCCAAGATGCATCTGTGGGAGGGCATAAACGAGCAGATGGCAAGGGCGGGATCGCCAGAGCCCAATTTCAGGGGATTCATGGCAGACAACGCTCAGGCCAACTGGGCAGCGGTGCGGCGTGTGTACGGTGAGGACCCCAATGTTCCAATGGAGGGGAAAGAGAGATCCTATGGATTCCATTGGATGCAGAGTCTATCTCACTACACTTCCAAATTTGTTGCTAGCTCATTCCAAGCTGAACACCGTGTCCTTTGTACGGCGTGGAAGGATGCACCCACATTTGATGACGCGGAGGTTAAGTTTGCTATCATCGAGGCTTGGTGGAACACGTCAGGTGCAGTGGAGACAACCAATCTAGAAGCATTGCACAGCTGGTTGGGGTGGTGGCATTTTCGGTATCGACAGTTCGGACAGTACATGCGGGAGATAGGCTGTTGTCATTTTCGTTCATTTGTCTTTCTGTTACGGACATTTCGATTGGTCCCTCACCATTGTTTGTGTCCTTCTAGGAGCGGTGCTTGGATTCCGACACGGACATGCCGAACACGAATATGGCAGAATCGGTCCACTCCTCCTGGCAAGCGTCTTCTGCCGCACATCTGGTGGACGTAGTGACGGCCACAACGGAGGACATCGACAGAGCAATCATGCAGTAAGCCACGTACTACAAGTTCATGAGCGGCAAACAATGGGGCTTTGGGCCGGACAGGGAGGAATTGTTGGTACGAACAGCTTCGAGGTCCAAGAATCCACTGAAATGGGCGACAGCATTGCGAGAGAAGATCAAAGGGACGCCTCTGCACCGCAGAGGTGAACACCTAGAGGGGGACGTCCGGACTCGCCCTGTGAGGCGGAGGATTGAAGAGGAACCCGGGTGCGAAGAGGATTCCTGGAGATCCGACAGGAACATTCGGACAGCACCTCGAGGTCCCGTCATGTTGCCGCACAATGTGTCTTCCAGCAGTGGAAGCCCAAGAAATTCCAGATCGCCGTCGCCTTCAACCGGGGATTTCGTGCGAGAAATTCCCACCGCTCCCTTGCCCCAGATTCTGCCCGCTGTTATGCAGTATGGCCAAGCCATTGTGGAGACGACTGTGTCTGCATCACAGTGGAGAATTGCTCGCACAAAGCCGTCGTTTCGAGGAAGGTGTTCCGCAATTCGTGTGGATACACGGCAACGTTGTTTAGAGATGATAAGGAGGAATCCAGATGGGGCTGTCCCTGCTCCTACTTTTACAGGAAGATTTGTCCATGCAAAGTTTGCGGAGGCGACAACCACCCAGTTCTGGTTCTGCAGGCACGACATTATGACTTGCGTGTATGGAAAGCTCAAGTACGGCATACAAACAATGCCAGAGGCTCCCCCGGTGTGGCCGGTGGAACCAGGCTGCGATCTGAGTCAGGTTGAGGCCGACGCCCTTACCGCCGCAGGATTTCGGATGGTGCAGCGCACTGACGTCCCCAGACAACTATTTCCGCTTCCACAGCCTCCACCACCGACCCCTGTGAGAGCAAGAACAATGGGACACGACAGCTCTAAGCATCCTACACACCGTTGGGGGAAACCGAAGAGGCGGCGACCTCCCTCAAAAGTGAACGAGGCAAGGATGGGGAATGCACTTCGGATGAACTGTACAATCCAGAGCTCGACAGAAGTGCCCCCACCAGGATTCGGGCGTGTGTATCAGATGGCCACGGCAGGCTCAGCTGTTCGCAATGAGGTGTACACCATCACCATTTCAGAATTACCCACCTGCAATTGCACCGACTTCCAGATCATGGCGAACAAGGGGGCATCATACTGCCCTTGCAAGCATTTGTACTACGTGTACCTAAAGAGACTCCGTTGTAATTCCACAACTCATCACTTCATACATGCACCAGGGTTGAGCCCCCAGGAGGTTCACACTCTTCTGAATATGGATCCAGGGGACCAGTGAGCTTGGCTTGCGGTCCCAATACAATGGTACGCCCATCCTTTTCGGATAGTAGAACTGTACTGCTGCCAGTACCTCAGACTCTGGCCACAGAAAGGTCCGACATATGTCTTGCCTACCAGTAACCTGTTTTGCTTGAACTAAGATATTACTATATCGTTCACTTGTTTCCACGTGCATGTATTTTTGTATGTTGGAGGGTTCATGTTTTTCTGCTTTCCGAAAACTTGCTTTCCTCATTTGACCTCCGACAAGGAAATGCGGCGCCGCATTTCCAAGTATCGTCGTAGGTACTGGTAGAGGCGGCCTTCGCCAACACCAAACCGCTCCGAAATTTCGCACGTGCCAACCCTAATGCGGCACCTTATTTCCCAGTTCAGTTGCAAACCTTTCCCGCCGAATACCCGAAGAAGACAGAATTGTGAAGTACTGCAGACTCTATTGGTGCAGACTCCATTGGTTCAATCGCGGCAAAAGGGTCAGCTTCATTCCAATGTTAAGGCATGTAAAACCGCGGAATACTCTATACAGGCCAGTATGCGACGTCCTTTTGCAGTGGTATACTGGATTTCCCGTTGCACGGTCACTTATTTCCATGAGCGGATCTAAAAAACCATGAGCGGACTTGTTACTGACGACATATCTTCGCGGCATTACATGATCTGGAACGTCCAAAAACGGCAAGGTCAAATAAAAAAAACTATTATTTTAATACTTGTTTAATCTGCCGCATTTCCAAATTTAGAGGAGTCCGCTCATGAAATCCGCGTATCTTAGACTTCGGCTCACCGCTCATGCGGCTCATGCGGCTCATGGCTCATGGCTCATGGTTTCTGCTCATGAAATAGTAAACCTCCCTGAATCCAGAGAAGTGTACTTTCTGTGTGAACTCAGGGGTGCTTCTGGGACACATTGTGTGTAAGAGAGGACTTCTTGTGGATCCCAGGAAAACAGAGGCCATTAAAGCCTCTCCACCACCAGTGAATGTTAAGAGTCTAAGGAGATTCCTTGGACAAACCAGCTATTACAGAAGATTTGTCAGACGGTATGCACAGATAGCAGCACCATTGAGCAAACTTCTGAAGAAAGATGCAGTGTTTGCATGGACACCTGAATGTCAACAGGCTTTTGAGGAACTTACATTGTCAGTAACAACTACACCTGTGCTGATTAATCCTCACTGGCAAATATTTCATGTTTACTGTGATGCTTCTGGAGAAGCACTAGGAGCAGTGTTAGCCCAAAATGTTACAGGAAGGATAGATTCACCTGTGTACTATGCTAGCCGATTGATGAACAATGCCGAAAGAAATTATAGCACAACGGAAAGAGAAGCATTGGCAATGATCTATGCAGTGAAGAAATTCAGGCATTACCTGTTGGGCAAGAAGTTTATGTTCTATGTGGATCACCAGGCTCTGATATACCTGGTAAACAAACCTCTGATAAGCGGAAGAATAGCAAGATGGTTGATAATCTTGCACGAGTTTGAGTTCAAGGTTGTTTACAAGCCTGGGAGGCTGCATCTTGTGGCGGATCACTTGTCACGGTTATCAACAGGAGAACCAGCCACGGGAGTAGATGATCAATTACCAGATGCGAGTCTATTTGCAGTGGAGGTGCAGGGAAGTGCAGATGACTGGCTAGATTGGCAGTGGCCAATCAGATACTACCTTGCTCATGGTGAGTGCCCACCAAGTTATGGAAAGGAGCAGAGAAAGAGAATTGCTATCAAGGCTCTACCTTACACTATGGTAGGGAGCAGAATGTATAAGCTAGGACCTGATGGAGTGCTGAAGCGATGCTTATACCACCATGAAGTAAATAAAGTTTTGGAGGAAGTTCATAAAGGAGTGGCAGGAGGTCATTTTGGAGAAGAGACTACCAGCAGGAAGATACTACATGCAGGTTACTGGTGGCCTACTTTGTTCAAAGATGTACACAAGTATTGTCAGAGTTGTGATGAATGTCAGAGGCTATGACCTTTGCAAAGATCTGGGAAGATGGCTTTGCATCCTACAATGCCTACGGAACCATTTCAGAAATGGGGACTAGACTTTGTTGGACCAATTAACCCACCAGCCAAGAATACACAGAACAGGTACATAATTACAGCCACTGATTATACTACGAAGTGGGTGGAAGCTAAAGCTTTGAGGGACAACACAGCCAAGTCCACAACAAGGTTCCTGTATGAGAACATACTTACACGATTTGGCTGTCCCTTGGAATTTATCAGTGATCAGGGAAGTCACTTCATTAATGAGACCATTGAATTATTGACTAAAGAGTTCATGATTGTGCATAGGAAGAGTACAACATATTACCCACAGGGTAATGGGCAGGCAGAGGCTACCAACAAAATACTATGTACTATCTTGGCTAAGATAGTCAATGCAAACAGAACGAATTGGGATACAAAGCTGCTGACAGTTTTGTGGTCATACAGGACTTCATATAAAGTCACCACTAAGTATACACCATTCCAATTAGTTTATGGTATGGAAGCTTTACTTCCAGTGGAATTCCTATTACCTACCATGAGAACGGAATGGGAAAGAGAATGGAATTGCAAGATTCAATTAAGGTCAGGAAACATGAATTATACCATGTGGAAGAAGTATGTGCTGATGCACCTGATAACATGACCAGAATTCAGATGAAAAGAAAGGAACAGTTTGATGAAGGCAAGTTAAAGACTTTTAAGACGGGAGATTTGGTTCTATGGTTGCAGAAGAAGGGAAAGATTAAAGCTTCTAGGCTTAAATCACCATGGAAAGGACCTTATGTCATACAGAAGATGTATGATAATAACACCGCCATGTTACAAACCATTAACAAAGAGATGCTGGGAAGAGTCAATGCCAATAAGTTGAAGGGGTACAGTGGTATCCATGACAAACCATTGCAGCATGATTTGCATGTTGAAACGCAAAAGCAGTCACGGGCGGCGCCAGTGATACCAACGGAGTATGGAGCACTTGTCGCTAAGCCGAGCATATATGACCAAGGCGGGCAGAACAAGAGCGACACAGCCTATCACAGCCCAGCACGGCGCGACACAGCCTATCGCAGCCCAGCAAGGTGCGACACAACATATCACAGCCCAGCACGGCGCAATACAGCCTATCACAACCTACCACATCGTATCACAGCCTTTCACAGCTTACCACAGTGCAACACAGCCTATCACAGCGTACCACAGTATGACACAGCCTGTCACAGCTCAACACAGTCTAGTAGGGTTACACAATCCATAGAATCAGTGACAGGTGGACGCATGATAACTTCAGGGAAATGGCCGGCGGAAGAAAGGACGGAAGCCAGTTTAGAAAGGGACACGTGGAAGTCAGAGCGCAACACACAGCTGAGAAGGAAGTGCAAGAACAGGTGTCATCAAGAAAGAGGACAAGAATGACCGTCAAAATACCAACTTAGCACATCAATTCGGATGAATGGCGGCCCATTAATGAATACGGAAAAAGGGCAACAGAACAAACGGCAAGTACAGAAAAGCGAAATTCTTGTCACATGTGTTATCCTAGTGGACAGTCCAGCAGAGAAAGTCCACTAAAGAAAATTAAATCTAAAATCGAGTCACAACGGTTACAGCCAATCGAAAGCCAGAAAAGGGATCAAGAAATTGGAGGGAATTTAAGCGCAAGAGTCGGCGTCGTTCTAAGTAACGGGCGTCTCGACGGGACAAACCATCAATGCTATAGCTTTGAAGCTATGGAGGAACTAACAAACTATACGCTCGCAATATTACTTACGCAGTGGCATAGGGACGGAAGAACAGAGCGAATCTTTTCTCTTAATCGATGCTTGCAAGCCCCGCAGGCTTACAAGAAATTACCCATAGCTTTTTGTGGCAACCATACGTTTATGCTTTGTGCCCTGCAGACATTTCTTCAATTGTTACAGCCAAAACCTTTCTGTGGGTCTAGAATGAAGAGAGTGAGAGGAATGGAAGAAATCAGGGTGAAGAGCACCACAATCCTGCAGAAACAAACGATTGCTACTCCACAGGCGGTAAAGTTACTGAAGGAGCTGCGATTGGAAGGATTGCAAAGCAAAGATTGGACATTGCACCATAGACAGTACATGTTACAATTCTTGCAGAACTTTGAGCCTAGGACAGGAGCAACAACGGTGAAGGGAGTTGAATTAGAAATTACTCCTCTATACCTACAGCAATTGTTTCGATTGCCAGCAGGTCAGGTGCATGTGGAGGAGCATAGGGCAAGACTGCAAATAGGGGACTTATTCCAAGAAGGGAGTTTCTTTAAAACTCAGGGTTATGCTTGTACCAAGGCCGTGTACCTAGGGCTAAGGGAGGTAGGCCAGGTATTGAACGTTCTGTTTGCCATGAAACAGAACCAACAGTATTTGAGCAGATCATTCACAGAGGAAATACTCAAAGCCCTGAGAGGAGATGAAGAGATTACAAGGCACTGCCGCAAAGTCTCCTATCATAGTGTCTGGCCCAATCATTGCTCAAATAATTCTTGATTTTGGCATACTTGATGCTCAAGAAAGAAAGGAGATGGGAGTGTTTGAGACTGAAACCACTGCAATGGAAGAGCAAGGCTCTTCACACAGTGAGGGTGGACTGGCAGGGCAACCCCAGACTAAGAGACAGAGGCGGGGAAAGACTGTAGTGGCGGATCCACTGGCTTCACGGAATCCGCATGATAATGTTTCCCAAGCTCTTGTGCAGGAAGGGGCACAGCAGCACAGAGAACTGCTATTATTGGAAGCGGGACCTTCAAAGAGGGAAGATGAAGTTACTTCAGTATCACAGCCATCACAGCCAGATGATCGGCTTGTCACAGAGTTACCACAAGTTGTCCATACAGTTCCACCAGAAATAATTGATTTGGAGAAAGAAGGGTTAGATATTCCCACTACAGAACAGGTGGTGGCAGAAATTGAGAAGGGGGACCTTCTCTATGAATATTCTGGTCTGGTCAAGGACACAGTGATTCCGGAGGTGCAACAGTTGTACAGGGGAAACCCTGCGGTGCATATAATACACACACCTGTGACGGAGGTACCACAGGTAGAATGTCAAGACACTGCAGCACCTGTGACGGATGAAGTGGTTCAGGAAGAAAATTTGGTGGGGCAATGGCCTGAATGGTTCGTGAGGCATCAAACTATTGAGGATCAGGGAGAACAGCAACAAGCTCACCATGATGACCCTCAACAGGCCATGCTTATGAGTTCCATAAGCAGGACACTTAATTTGTTGGGCACTTATGTCAAATCTCATGTTCCAACTACCCAATTGGCAACTTTGAGGGAGGAACTCAGGAAGGAGTTTGAGGCTCGACTTGCCACTGAGTGTGCAAACAATGTTGATGAGGAGGTCACTCTCAAGATACAGCAAGACTTAGAGAATACAAAAGCTGCTTTGCAATTGGCCAAGGAACAATTGATTGAGGCAGGCCTCGCGCAAGACCAGTTGCACGAAACACATAAGCAACAGCTATACCAAATGCAGGTGAAGCATGAAAGCAAGTTGCAAGAAGTGAAGGCACTACATATAGAGTTGCAGACAGTGCATAACAGGATGGCCATACAATGTGCTACACTCACAACTACGCTTGAGCACACTACATTAGAAGTTAACAGTCAAGCGAAAAGATGTACGAAGGCAGAGGCAGAGAATGTCGAGCAAGCGAAACTCATTGTCGATATGAAGAATACAATCTGTCGCAATGAGAATACCTTCAAGCAATACAGGCAGGTTGAAGCTGACCAAGAGAGGTACATCCTGGAATTGCAACAAACGCTCATGTCCAATAGAAATGAACTCTCTGTGGCTAACAAGGCTTGGAAGGAAGCCAATAATCTGGCTGCTGCATATGCGAATTTGGTTGAACCTCATGCGAAGCGCATGGAGGCTTTACAGCAGCAGCTAGATGTGTACAGGCTCACAGAGGAGCAGACTCTAAGGGGTGCCACAAGCAAATTGGTGGATAACCACCTTATGCAGGTCTGGTTAGCACAAGGGGCGGTGGAGGGCAAAGCACCACGAAAGCTCACCCAAAGCGAGATGAATGAGCTCAGACTGCAAATGCAGAACATTGCCACAACTACTATAGACAATGTCTATAGTAGGATAGCGGAGCTACAAGAGGATGTAGACGGCCTGCAGACTCAGGTAGAGGACCTGACATCAAATATTGACAAGAGAGTCTTTGTACCTGAGGAACAACTGATTGCTTCTTATTTACAAGCCAGAACTTTGGCTTTTCAGTCTTCTTCGCAGGGGGTGCAGGAGATGCCAATGGTACAAGAGCCAGTGCCACCAACACCACAACAAGTCACTGTGCCAGTAGCTGACCCTGTTGTTACTACAGCCACACCACAGCCACCACAGCCTGAGGTATGGGGGAATGCTGCTTTTAACCCACCCCTCTGCTATGATGTGACAGCCGGGTTTATGATGGCTTGTGTGAGAGACACACATCTGTTTTCCAGGCCCTAGTTTGCTTTGCTTACCTTATGGTAGTTGGAAACAAATTGAGAGGCTGCAAGGAACTGTTTGCTGCAGCTACTCGGGTACCTCTGTTGGTAAAAGGCCCCTGTTATGTTCCAACCCAGATGGCTTTGTTAGCTAGATGCTTAGGCCAGGGTATGGTGAAGTTTTTGCTTGTGGCTATTTCGACTGACACTGAAATATGGCAGTAATATAAATAGTAGCTGGTTTTTGAGGCGCCAGGGTGGTCAAGTGGAAATACCCCCTGGACATGGTGTAATGACATGGTCAAATGTGGAATGATGTGAAGGGTGTACTGACAGTACCATATACTGTCACAGGATGTGTATGCAGTCCTTTATATTTACCTTGCTTTGTCATGAGCTTTGATTTTCAGCTGTAGCAAGAAATAAAGGTATAGGGGTGTTCTGGAAAACTTACCAGACATATCCACATCCCCTGTGGGGGCAAGCTGTACTGCACACCAGTCTAAACAAATACTGGCAAGGCAAGGTATTTAAATCTGTGATATCCAAGTGTTCCGTTCTTTTTTAAGAAAACCCTCCATGATACCCATGGGGTTTTAGTAAGTATGCTTGGATTACAGCTTGCAGACAGTAAATCTATATGACTATGTGACCTGCACCACATCAAGGCCAAAATATGGCCAAGTACCCGCCATCCCACCCAGACCTATGTAAGTGTATCATGATCTTGACTGGTGGTCAATCAGCATCAGTGGCATACTCTCTGGATTATGAATCATACTGACATGAACACATTACTGTGCATGGATGTAATTCTGGATTTTCTAAGCTTGATGGTTGATGGATGGTGCCACTGTTAAGTGGCTGACATGTCTAATTATTCTTTCATGACAACGACCCTAGGGGTCCTGTCTTTGTCTTGACATGACAAAAAGTATCTTCCCTCCTTTTTTTTTTTGCTGTTCACAAAAGTAAACAAACCACAAGGGAGAGAGGGTGTAGAAAAAGTTAAAAGATTGTACTCATAAGACGTTGTTTGTCGTAGCCTTGTGGCCATTGACCCCGCGCCCAATTTGAGCGGAAAAAAAAAGGACAGAACCTGCCTCTGTCAGGGGCTGACGTTGGTAGTAAGACTTACCTTCATATATAGAATTAATCTGGGTTTTCGATATATCCCTTAGAAATCCCTTCACACAAGCATCAAACTGCTGTGTGTGATTTGCCCAATAACTAGGCCTCAGGAGGGCCTGGGCTTTTGGCTCAGCCTTGAGACTTTCAAAGTTGGTAAACAGAGGTACAGGGACAATTCCCTTGATAGATTTGAAGAGAGCGTCTCTTTGGTGAGAGAACCCCGGACAGTGTATCAGAAAATGAATACTGTCTTCAGATTGTCCACACAACGGGCAATTGCACTCTCCCTTTCCTCTCTGCTTCTGTTTGCTGTTCAAAGGTAGGCTTCCTGCCCCGAGTTTAAAATTCAGTCTAGTGCCGAGAGTGGGTAGACCCTTGAGGTCATCCAAGATGTCCTCCCCCATGTCACTGACTGGAAACAAGTTCAGGGAAGTTTTCTGCCTAACTTCATTTTCATCAGACAATCTCATGGCAATAGACATGGCTTTGGACACTACAGCCTCTAAGTCAGATTTATCAACCCATATTGCAGATCCGTACTCCAAGACAGGTCTAATAATGCGACAAAGCATGGTTTTCTTAACCTTAGAGTTGACCCCTCTGCAGAAAAAGTTAAAAAGAGAGAGGGAGAGGGAAGATATTCATGTCATGTCAAGACATGGACAAGACCAACTAGGGTCATTGTCAATTAAAGACATTGCACATAGGACTCTTGCTGGCCCAGCCTGCTGTAAATCAGACTTCAAATATGCAACCAAGTGATCACTTTGGGCATGACAAGACTGACTGCGACTTCATTCTACATCATGTACAGTTGCCCCAATATATACATCCTGTAAGGCGTTTTGGCATGGAAGAAAGGCCTGCCCTGTCACAATATCCAGATCTGGACACACATACACTTTGAGTGCCCAAGATAAAGCCCACTTGGCCAAGATAAATCATACAATGCAGGTGGTTGTTCATATGGCAAAATAAAGTAAATAATCATTGGCTAGAGTCCTTTAGAGCTTACCGTCATTGTTTCACAGGAGGCTAATGCCATGTTTTGCAAATAGAACCTCACTATGCTCCATTCCACAACAAATCCAGGTCTGAAAAAAGCCTGTCACTGCCTTATCAGACTGTCTTCTTTAACAAAACTCAGGTCTCCTCATCCTTAGAGCCAAACAACCACTTATGACTAGTCCCTTACACCATCAATCCTCTTTTAAGGCAAAAAGAAAGGGGAAACCTAATCTAAAAATCCACAGGCAAAGCTGTCAAAGATTCAAGACAAGGTAGGATTCACATGCAGTGCTGCATGAGACAAGGCTGCCAGGCCAAAGTGCTCCATCAGCAGCAGCAAAAGATAAGTCAAAAGCAAGCATCATCATGTCAAACCGGGAGCAAGCGGGCTGAAATCAGGGCTGCAGGCAGCAGCAGTATGTTCCTTTTGCACACATCCTTATCTGCAAGATCAAGAGAATTCAAAGTAGGTAGGGATCCTCACCTGGTCCCATCACAAGCCCCCATATAAAAATATGGGTTAGTGAGGATTGTGGAACCCCAGGTGAATCACATACCCCTACACTTGTTATCGATGTCAACTAAGAACCCCAAAAACAAGAGAGAAAAATATGAAGTAAAATGAACCCTAATCGCCAAAAGCACCTTGAGCGATTGGGGAAGGTAACACTGCGCCATCGCCACCAACACGCCACCTCCAGCATAGCAAAGGAGAAGCCAAGCATGCAAATGCTAGGTCTAAGAAGGGAGAGGGAGCGATATACTTCCCCACCAAAGCGCCGCTGCGAAACATAAAAGCCAAAGGAGGGAAAGGGACGATGCCATCACAGCGGGTTCTCCCGCCTGTGAGAAGAGACAAGACGCCGCCATTGCGCATCCCCAGGAGCTCGTCTGGCATGAAGCAGCAGAGCTCAGACGCCATAACTCGCGAGCTCAGCAGCACGAGGAATGCAGCTGACAGCGGGAGAGACACCCTAGGGCAGAGCCCGATTTTTCATCCGGAGGATGAATAATCAATACCCTTTCTCTTAAAAACCCGACGGATGTCATCCGTTAGCTAGGTTTAAACAGTAGATTATAGGGTAGGAGTTAGGGTTTCACTCCTTAATTAGCAATAATTAAGGGAAATTAAAAAAATCTCCATGGCCATCATAAGCTGCTTTTTTCATCCGGTCCAGATGAAAAAATAAATAGGTTCATTTATTTGGATGAGGTCCATCAGCAGGATGAAAAAATAATATACATCATCCAGGGCAACGGTTTTTCATCCTAACAGGTAATTCGTCATCCCTTAAGAGAAAGCCTCATCCAGTACGGAAAAACAAAAACATAAAGGGGGAAGACAAATAAACGAATTCAAATCCTGGTATTTTTCATCCGGCACCCATCCGAGAAAATGTGGAGTTCGAGTATTGGGGGAGACGGTATGTTGTGAGAGCCGCTACAGACCCTGCTATGGGTCGGGGTTTATTCACGGTCAATGATATTGTGGTTCCTCCTTGGAGAAACAGCATGGTGGACTTGTTTCCCTACTACGATCCATACTACACCTCCGTGGAGTTCCGTACATTACGCCTCGAAGCCCCATACATCATACCCTACATTTTGTGTGTCAACAGACAGGATGTACGTAGACGGGGGTTGTCTCCCATTGAGATCAAATTTTGTGATGGTGACCCCGACATCTTCGGCAATGTTGCTGGGCTGGTCAATAGTTCTTTTGGTCATCCTAGGAGAACCAATGTAGTATGGGACGAGCGAAGCGATGGGCATGAGAGCAAATTACCACTAAGAAATCTAGTAGATTACCTGCTACGAGCAGACATGGAGGGGTCAGAGAGTATGACTGGAGGGGAGGACTGGATGAGGAGCAGGAAGCTACCCTGTTCGCTGCACACCCAGAGTGGGAGCAGGTTGCAGAGATGCGGCTGGAAGGCCTAAGTTGTTTAAGAGGTATCTGATGTGGTGTAGTGTCAGCAACACCAATTGAAGAGGAAACCAGCAATTACCCATCACATTTCTATGAAGAAAGAGAAGGAGAAATGGAAATCCTAGAGGAACCAGCCACTGTGAGTTTACAGGATGAAGTGGTGACTGGTTGGACAATCACAGCTGATGAGCAAGTGAGGGAAGTGAATGTGGGAACTGAAGAGGGACCGAGGATGGTGAAGGTAGGAGCTGATTTGGAGCCAGAATTCTTTGAAGAAGCTAAGAGTTTGTTTATCAAATACAGAGATGTATTTGCTTGGAGCTATGAGGATCTAAAAGGGATACCACCTGAAATCTGTCAGCATAAGATTGAACTGGAACCAGGATCAGTACCAATCAAGCAGGCAAGGTACAGAATGAATCCCAACTATGCACAGAAGGTTGGAGAAGAGATCAAGAAGTTGGCTGAGGCTAAGTTTATATACCCAATAGAGTATATAACTTGGTTGTCACCCATTGTGATAGTTCCCAAGAAGAATGGTAAACTGAGAGTTTGTGTGAACTATAAGAAGTTGAATGCTTGCACGAAGAAAGATCCATTTCCCTTGCCATTCACAGAAGCAGTATTGGACAGTGTGGCAAGCCATGAGATGTACTCATTCATGGATGGCTTCAATGGTTATAATCAAGTGCAACTGGCAGAAGAAGACCAGGGAAAGACAGCTTTCATCACAGACTGGGGTGTTTATGCATACAAAGTCATGCCCTTTGGACTTTGTAATGCACCAGCAACCTTTCAGAGAGTGATAAGTGAATCTTTTCATGAGTATCTGGATGATTTCATGCATGTGTTCTTGGATGATTTCAGTGTGTACAGCTCTAAGAATGAGCACTTGCATAAATTGGAGTTATGTCTAGCCAGATGCAAGATGAGAGGTCTGGGCCTGAATCCAGAGAAGTGTACTATCTGTGTGAACTCAGGGGTGCTTCTAGGACACATTGTGTGTAAGAGAGGACTTCTTGTGGATCCCAGGAAGACAGAGGTCATTAAAGTCTCTCCACCACCAGTAAATGTTAAGAGTCTAAGGAGATTCCTTGGGCAAACCAGTTATTACAGAAGATTTGTCAAAAGGTATGCACAAATAGCAGCACCATTGAGCAAGCTTCTGAAGAAAGATGCAGTGTTTGCATGGACAGTTGAATGTCAACAGGCTTTTGAGGAACTTACATTGTCAGTAACAACTACACCTGTGCTGATTAACCCTCACTGGCATGTAGTATTTCATGTTCACTGTGATGCCTCAGGAGAAGCATTGGGAGCAGTGTTAGCCCAGAATGTTACAGGAAATATAGATTCACATGTGTACTATGCTAGCAGGTTGATGAATAGTGCTGAAAGGAACTATAGCACAATTGAAAGAGAAGCACTGGCAATGATTTATGCAATCAAGAAATTCAGGCATTACCTACTAGGAAGAAAATTGATGTTTTATGTGGATCACTAGGCTCTGATATATCTGGTGAACAAACCTTTGATAAGTGGAAGGATAGTAAGGTGGTTAATAATCTTGCACGAGTTTGAGTTTGAGGTTGTTTACAAGCCTGACCGTTTGCATCTTGTGGCAGATCATTTGTCACGACTAACAATAGGAGAAGCCGCCACAGGAGTAGACGATCAGTTACCTGATGCGAGTTTATTTGTAATGGAGGTGCAAGGAAGTGCAGATGAATGGTTAGATTGGCAGTGGCCAATCAGATACTACCTTACTCATGATCAGTGCCCACCTAGTTATGGTAAGGAGCAGAGGAAGAGAATCGCTATCAAGGCTTTACCTTATACTATGGTAGGAAGCAGAATATATAAGCTAGGACCTGATGGAGTACTTAAACAATGTTTGTACCACCATGAAGTAAATAAAGTTTTGGAGGAAGTTCATAAAGGAGTGGCTGGAGGTCATTTTGGAGAAGAGACTACCAGTACGAAGATAGTACTTGCAGGTTACTGGTGGCCTACTTTGTTCAAAGATGTACACAAGTATTGTCAGAGTTGTGATGAATGTCAGAGGCTAGGACCTTTGCAGAGATCTGGGAAGATGGCTTTGCATCCTACAATGCCTACTGAACCATTTCAGAAATGGGGACTAGACTTTGTTGGACCAATTAACCCACCAGCCAAGAATACACAGAACAGGTACATAATTACAGCCACTGATTATACTACGAAGTGGGTGGAAGCTAAAGCTTTGAGGGACGACACAGCCAAGTCCACAGCAAGGTTCTTGTATGAGAACATACTTACACGATTTGGCTGTCCCTTGGAATTTATTAGTGATCAGAGAAGTCACTTCATTAATGAGACCATTGAACTATTGACTAAAGAGTTCATGATTGTGCATAGGAAAAGTACAACGTATTACCCACAGGGTAATGGGCAGGCAGAGGCTACCAACAAAATACAATGTACTATCTTGGCTAAGATAGTCAATGCAAACAGAACGGATTGGGATATAAAGCTGCTGACAGCTTTGTGGTCATACAGGACTTCATATAAAGTCACCACTAAGTATACACCATTCCAATTAGTTTATGGTATGGAAGCTTTACTTCCAGTGGAATTCCTATTACCTACCATGAGAATGGAATGGGGAAAGAGAATGGAATTGCAAGATTCAATTAAGGTCAGGAAACATGAATTATACCATGTGGAAGAAGTACGTGCTGATGCAGCTGATAACATGACCAGAATTCAGATGAAGAGAAAGGAACAGTTTGATGAAGGCAAGTTAAAGACTTTTAAGACGGGAGATTTGGTTCTTTGGTTGCAAAAGAAAGGAAAGATTAAAGCTTCTAAGCTTAAATCACCATGGAAAGGACCTTATGTCATACAGAAGATGTATGATAACAACACCGCCATATTACAAACCATTAACAAAGAGATGCTGGGAAGAGTCAATGCCAATAAGTTGAAGGGGTACAGTGGTATCCATGACAAACCATTACAACATGATTTGCATGTTGAAACACAGAAGCAGTCACGGGCTGCACCAGTGATACCAACGGAATATGGAGCACTTGTCGCTAGGCCGAGCGTATGTGACCAGGGCGGGCAGTACAAGTGTGGCACAGCCTATCACAGCCCATCACGGCGCAACACAGCCTATCACAGCGTGACACAGCCTATCACAACCTACCACAGCGTGTCACAGCCTATCACAGCGTACCACAGTATGACACAGCCTGTCACAGCTCAACACAACTTATTGGGGTTACACAGTCCATAGGATCCGTGACAGGTGGACGTGGGTTAACATCCGGACAGTGGCCGGCGGAAAAGTGGACGGAGGCACGTTTAGAAATGGACACGTGGACGCCAGGGCAAGACACACAGCCGGACATGGATTGCAAAGGCGAGTGTCATCAAGGAAGAAGACAAAATTGGCTGTCAAAGTACCTACCCAACACATTAACTTATTATGGGCCCATTAATGCATACAGGGAAAGGGTAACGGAACCCTTTAAAAGTACCGAAAAGCGAAATCCATGTCACATGTGCTATCCTAGTGGACAGTCCAGAGTGGAAAATCCATGGAAGGAAATTAAATCTAAAATCCAGTCACAGCAGTTACAGCCAATCATAAGCCAGAAGCAGGATCAAGAAATTGGAGGGATTTTAAGCGCAAGAGTTGGCGTCGTTCCAAGTAACGGGCGTCTCGATGGGACAGACCATCAATGCTATAGCTTTGAAGCTATGGAGGAACTAACAGACTATATGCTCGCGATACTACTTACGCAGTGGCACGGGGATAGAAGAACAGAGAGTATCTTTTCTCTTAATCGATGCTTGCAAGCCCCGCAGGCTTACAAGAAATTACCCATAGCATTTTGTGGCAACCATACGTTTATGCTTTGTGCCCTGCAGACATTTCTTTAATTGTTACAGCCAAAACCTTTCTGTGGGTCTAGAATGAAGAGAGTGAGAGGAATGGAAGAAATCAGGGTGAAGAGCACCACAATCCTGCAGAAACAAACGATTGCTACTCCACATGCGGTACAGTTACTGAAGGAGCTACGATTAGAAGGATTGCAAAGCAAAGATTGGACATTGCACCATAGGCAGTACATGTTACAATTCTTGCAGAACTTTGAGCCTAAGACAGGAGCAACAACGGTGAAGGGAGTTGAATTAGAAGTTACTCCCCTATACCTAGAGCAATTGTTTGAATTGCCATCAGGTCAGGTGCATGTGGAGGAGCACAGGGCAAGACTGCAAATAAGGGACTTATTCCAAGAAGGGAGTTTCTTTAAAACTCAGGGTTATGCTTGTACCAAGGCCGTGTACCCAGGGCTAAGGGAGGTAGGCCAGGTATTGAACGTTCTGTTTGCCATGAAACAGAACCAACAGTATTTGAGCAGATCATTCACAGAGGAAATACTCAAAGCCCTGAGAGGAGAAGAGGTAGCATGGGCAGACATATAGCACCTTATTGTAGACACAGGCTGTATCAAGCAATCAATCGAATTGCCCAGGAGACAGGAAACACAGACCTAACAGCAAGGTGACCAGTTATAATGTGAAGCCGGAAGGGCGAGAAATAGTCATGGACTTTGATGATTCTATGCCAGTAATCCAATTGAGAATTGGAAGCACAGAACTAACTGATGTACTGATAGATGGAGGCTCTGGAGTAAATATCATGACAGACCAATTAAGGAAGAAGCTTGGTCTAAGTAACATAAAACCAGCCCCATTTACAGTAACAATGGCAGATCAAAGAAGTGTACAGCCATTGGGATTGATAAGAGGAGTTAAGATACAGATACAGAAGATGATCTTTATGATCACAGTAACTGTGTTGAAGATGGATGAAGTCATGGAGGCTTACTCCTTATTATTGGGACGTCAGTATACTGTGAAAAAGAGAACTTGGCTCTAACTCATGAAGATAAAATGAAAGAGAAGATTGTTGAGGAGATTGTTGAGGTTCAGATGGAGGAGGTACAATCTACTATGATTGAAAAAACCCTCAAAGATATCTTCTGCCTATTTCATTGACAGTGATGAATATCAAAGTGTTTCAGATGCACTTAGGAGTGAGAAGTCTTCACACTGGAAGAAAGGGATAATATGTCGATTCTAGGAAGGGACCTCATGTCGGGCCTTGCAAGAGAGACGAAGAGACCATTGGGGGTTCTCTCTCTCACCGCAGTTTGCGGAGCTCCTACATCGCGCCCCTTTACTTTTACTTTGGCAAATTGTCCATCCGTGCAACATGGGAGAAGGTTTTATTGTAATCCATACCTTCAATTTGTGAAAACCCCTTTGCAGCCAAATGAGCTTTGTGCCTTGTTACAGAACCATCTGCATTGCACTTAACTTTGAAAATCCATGTGCAGCCAAAAGACTGCCGTCCATATGGAAATTTAACAAGACTTCAAGTCTTAATATCTTGAAGACATTGAAACTCAGAGGCCATAACCTCGAAAAACACAACCCAAGCCATGGAATGGCATTCAAATGAATTCTTTCAGGAAAACTTAAGCCACAGTTCTTAACATCAAGACTGAGAACGCTGGGTTGCTATCTCAGCGTCTCTTCCTCATCCTTCATCCATGTCATATCCATTAAACTCCACTACAGATTGGCGGTGCAATTGATCTGTCCTTATCCCCACACGGCTGTGCCGTCGCCGTCACATACGAAACCTTTACTCCACCCTGCCATTTGGTCGGCCCCATAACATTAACATTTTCAATAGCCCGCCACCTTGCCTCCTCGCTGCGGGCTCCTGTCTCCACCGCTGGTATCTCCTCACTCAACCATCGTCTTCTGCCCCAACCTACACCATTCCCCTTGAATCCTTCTCTCTTTCTCAAATGGCTCCATTCAGCTCGTCCCAGCTAAAGAATCATGGCAATGGCTGGAAGCGAGCTCACCAGAGATCACCACGAATTTAGCAATTCAACCACCCTCCACCCTCCTCGGGCACTGGCTATTTCCTGGCGCATCAGGCTCGATCAATCCCCCCTCATCGCTCGGTCCCCGGCAGGCCACAGTCGCCACTTCTCCACGCGGCATCCAGCTCCTGGCAGCGGCCCAACGTTCCTCCTCATGATTCAATGTTCAATCCAACGATGGAAGACTCACCCATCCCCTGCGATCAGCAAGACTACCTCAAGGACACATTAGAAGAGCAAGAGGCAATGAGTGGTGAATGGTCTTTAGTTGAGGTGGACAAAGACGGTCTTGACAGTCGGGTTACTACAATGGAAGAAAAAGGCGTCCTGTTGCACTTTCCAAGCAGGAAAGTTAGCAGGGCTCACGTTAGGGACTGGGCCTCCCGCCATCTTGGGGGGGGGGGAAGGGGGCTAAAGTAGCACTTCTGTCATGCCAAAGGTAGAGGCTTCTTCTCAATCCTATTTGAGACGCAGGAAGCGGCAGATGTGGCATTGAAATTCAACCCACATCTCCATGGGTTCAATGTCAATGTCTTCTATTGGTCTTCCAAACTAGGCAACAGAAATTGTAAGCTTTGGGGGCCTAGAATCATCACAGTGCCATTTATTCCAGATCAATACCTTTACAACCTCCCAAATATTGCTAGACATTTTGGGTATTTCTATCTGGGATGCATGGGGGTGTTTGATCCTTTGCTTACCTCAGAAGATCTCAAGTTGGACCCAACATGGAAATCCACCACTATAGCCTCAAGGCTGAATGACTCAGGCTGTGCTAAATTTGTGGTTATGATGCCCAATGAAGAATCTTTCCCACCCTATGTGAGACTCCCCATTGACAGGGAAGGCAATTATTACACTATCCGACTAGTAGAAGAAACTGCTTCTCTAGCCTGCTTCAACTGTGGACAGGTGGGCCATATCAAAGCTAACTGCAAGGAGGGTAAAAGGAAAAGAAGCGGGGCCAGGAACATCCATCCCCCCTCGACTCACTTTCGCCCCTTTCTACAAGGGAGTTCTCGCCTCCCTCTCCATGTCATTTGAGGGGGCCATTTCAGGATCATTGATTGGCCGAGTTCCCTCTTCATGGGATGCATCAGCACCCACATGATGCATTAAGAGATCCTCCATGGCTTGCACATCCTCCTGGTTAATTCCATGCTCATTGTTGTTGTCACTGTCATTATCACTGTCAACGTCATCATCGTCTGGTACCATAGGAGCGGCGTCTCGCCCACGGCTCCCGCCTGATGTACTTGGGTTGTTTTCGGATGGGGTGCCAAGAGAAAAGACCGGGAAGGGATGGACAAAGTCCTGATACAAACAAATGAACATAAAGACATATATTATAATGTGTCATTGCAACCATACACTTCATTATAAGCGAAATGCAAACAACAACCTTCAATGTGTGTGTGCATCAAATATGTCATTCAATAATTACATGTATGTGCGCAACGTACACGCATGCAAAGTTTTAAACCCAAACAAAATCATTTGCCCCCCAGTGACGCATTCACCCTATCAACCAAATTTTGTTTATTAATGTGAAAGAAAATCCTCTCATGCCATTGCACCCAACAAATGGATGTGGCTCAAGCTTCATTTTTTCCTACATGTGCTTAAATATGTGTGCAACACCTGTACAAAGATCCAGCAGGATAAAAATTTAATAAAAAAAAAAATTTGCCTCCCCAACGACGCACTCACCCTTGCACCAATTTTGAATTAAATCGAATTTAAATTAATATAAATATTTGCATTTAGAAAATATATGATTGCGGTTTTGAGGGGCGTAATGATTTTATTTTTAGCTCTATTTTGTTCTGTGACATCAGGCTTTGCACCACTACATCCATGCAAAAATGGGACCAAAAAAAAAATGAAAAAAAATAAGTGTGTTTCTAGGGTCACTTTTGCAGAACTCTCTATCAAGAGTGCATGAAGTTGAAGATAATTCAACTTTGGAGTGCAAATGAGAGAACCAAATCTGGTTATGGGTCCAAATGACTTTTGTTTACTCCCAAATTTTGCACGCACATTGCATATGCTATCATTAAGCATATGGCTTGAAAATGGAATAAAAACAAAATCATCTGCAGGCGAAACACAATTTTCCGTCTCTATGACACGTAGCTGCGTTCAACACTAGAATGACCCATTGAATCAACTTGGTTCAAGCTCATATTTGGTCCACATGTGCATAAGTATGTTTAGATCACATATGCAAAGTCGCAACCCACACGAGCAACAAGAATTTTTTTTACATCAATCGATTAATCGGATGTATACAAAGTACATCATGAGAATATCTACAATGCCCCTCTACGCGATCCCTGTCTCAAAGGAACCCTATTTCTATCATACAAGTACAAAATACCTCAAACTTTCAGATCTAACAGCAAGCACTCAAGCCTATAGGTTGTAAATCAAATACTCATCTCCTTCTATCTCTTAGACAAAAACTCGCTCTGATACCATGTTGGAATTCGACAGAGAATAGAGATAAGATGAATTGATTACTAAGAACTCTCCACCCAACCATAGGACCACAACAAGCTGTGTGTCCACCCTCCGAGCTCTCCCTATTTATACTCAAAGTCTAATCCAGGAATAGCTGAGATAACTATAGCATAACCATTTCCTTTAACTTAAGTTATCTCCACCTGCTATTCTGGTACACTGACTTGAGTCATTAATAATTGAAGCTAATTTTAGCTATCTTTTAGCTAACTGAGGCTTATCTCTATTGTTAACTGTGACTTGTCAGCACTGCTATTATGGAAGCCTGACTTGTCATCACAGTAGCAGTAACTTGGTAAGGAGTTGATTTCCAACAAAAACATCCCTACAATTGTAATTTAGCTCATCTTTCTCATCTACTGAAATTACACACATGCGCACACACATACATATATAAAAATACGATTCCCAGCCTAAATCAGTGGCAACTTACCATGATAAAAGTAAATCTGATGCAATATATTTATTATCTATATTTGGTACTCATCCGTTGAAAATCTTGAGGCACATCAGATGGATGTATGTACAACATTTCTCAATGGAGATCTTAAATCATGTATTGATCAGGCTTTGTTGAAAAAGACAAAGTGATATCTCAAAGAGGTTTGAGATGGTGGATCTGAAAGAGATCATGTGATCATGTGTTGATCAGGCTTTGTTGAAAAAGACAAAGTGATATCTCAAAGAGGTTTGAGATTGTGGATTTGAAATAGATCTAGTACTGCTTGGAGGTATCGGTATCTCGTGTTCGACAAGACCGAGCGATTTACCTAAACCAGCGTAAGTATCTTGAAGATATCTTAAGGCGCTTTGATATGGCTGAAAGTACGCCGGTAAATACCCCGTTTGTCCCAAATTGCAAACTCTCAAATGAGATGAGTCCTAAGAGTGCTGCAGACTTGGAGACAATGAGAGATGTTCCCTATCAGAGTGTTGTGGGAAGTCTCATGTATGCAATGGTCTATACTAGGCTAGATATTGCACAAGCAGTGGGGGTCGTAAGATAATTTGTGGCTAACCCTGGGCAACTCCATTGGGTTGCAGTAAAGTGGATTTTTCGTTATCTGAGAGACACACTGGACTATGGTCTATGCTTGAGAAAGAACAATGATAAAGTTCAATTGGATCAAATGGGTTCATATGGTATCTCAGATAGTGCTTGCAAAAGCACAAAGCTATACGGCTATTGTGATGCAGATTGGGCTGGTTTCGTTGATGACCGCCATTCTATATCTGACTATGTTTTTATGCTAGCAAATGGAGCTGTTAGCTGGAGCAGCAAGAAGCAATCGACAGTTGTTATGTTCTCAACTGAGGCAGGATATATGGCTGCATCTCAAGCTACAAGGCAAGCGTTATGGTTATCATCATTTCTCTCAAAGTATTGGTCATCCACAGAGGGATACCATGGTCATATATGATGACAACCAAGGGTGTATTGCTCTCTCGAAGAATCCAATGTTTTATGCTCGCACAAAGCATATTGAGATTCATTATCTGGTACGAGAGAAGACTGAAGCTGGAGTTGTTAAGCTGATATATTGCAACACCAACAACATGGTTGCGGACATACTGACAAAAAGGCTTAATGCTGAAAAACATGAACGCTTTCGAGGCTTGATGGGAGTAGTTAAGTATTTAACTTGGTAACTCGTTGAGTGAGGGTGTTGGAAATCAACTCCTTACCAAGTTACTGCTACTCAGAGTTACTGTGATGACAAGTCAGGCTTCCATAATAGCAGTGCTGACAAGTCACAGTTAACAATAGAGATAAGCCTCGGTTAGCTAAATGATAGCTAAAGTTAGCTTCAGTTATTAGTTAACAATAGAGATAAGCCTCAGTTAGCTAAATGATAGCTAAAGTTAGCTTCAGTTATTAATGACTCAAGTCAGTGTACCAAAATAGCAGGTGGAGATAACTTAAATAAAAGCAAGTAGTTATGCTATAGTTATCTCAACTATTCCTGGATTAGACTTTGAGTATAAATAGGGAGAGCTCAGAGGGTGGACACATAGCTTGTTGTGGTCCTATGGTTGGGTGGAGAGTTCTCAGAAATCAATTCATCTTTTATCTCTATTCTCTATCGAATTCCAAGAGTTTTGCCCGAGCACAGTTCTCAAGGCGATGTCATATATTTATCGGAGAGGAAGACTAATTTATGATGCGGTGAATGATGAGGCATGACATAGCATGATGGGTGGAATGACACGTCATGACATGGCATGGCCGCCTTGCTGGCCTGCATTCTCTCTCGCTCGCGCTCGCTTGCTTTTTTTCAGAGGGGGCTCAGATCGGCCTCGCCCGCCGCGTCCGGCAGCAAGGCTTTGCCCTTTGTGTGCGCTCTCCCGTTTCCTCGGTCTCACCATCCTGAGCAAAGTCCACAAATTTGTTTTTTCCGTCACAAAACCTATATGATAAGGTCTGTTGAGATGTATGAAGTCCGATTGCCTCCAGGGAGCTCGCTACTGTGAGTTGAAGAGTGTCTATGGTGTGACTTCTCTTTTTTTCGGTGTCTGTCTCTGGGGTTCTGTAGCCTTATGACGTTCGAGCTTGACAAAAAATGGTAAGCGCAAGAGCTGGGTCCTTTCTGCCTCCTTCCACAGATTCTCCCTCTCGTTTGGCCCAGTAGTGTTTCACCCTCCAATCTATTTTCCCGGTAAGGAGGGGTGTGTGGGGAGGCGATAGCCAGTGAAGTGTCTGGAGGGTGGGAAGTCGTGGGATTACAAGGTCGATATGGATGGCTGCTGAGGCAAGGCAGCGAGCACGCACGATGTTTGTGTTCCTTCATGTGTGGATGCCGTGTGAAAAAAATTGGAACAACAAGCTTCGGTTTGACCACACTCACGATGCTGGCTAGACCGGGAAAAAAGTTCTCCCTTCGCAAGGCCTTTCACTTGTGGTGATGGGGCTTGTGCTATTCTTCAATTTACTGAAATATATCCACAGTTAAGCCTCCGACTATCAAGTGGCGAGGCGTGGAGTCTGGTGAGCTTTCGGCATCGGGCTCGAATGGCGGGGATGCTGAAGTTCACGGAACAGGAAAATCATGTATTGCACTGTTTGGTATAGCATTGCTATGTTTGAGACGGCTGTGAGCTCTTGGGCTGGACCAATGCAGGGAGGGTCTAGTTCAATGAGTGACCCTGCCCCACTTTTAATTGTCAGCTTACAGTTACATGATTGCATAGTAACCTGAAGGAGGTTCATGTTCTTATGTTGACGAGCTCTATACAGCAACTTCACATATTGCAGTTAGATACGATCTGATTGGGAATTTGTGGTTTGCCTCAGGAGAGGGAGCTTTATGAGAGGGTGGCTAATGCAGCGAAGGAGGCAAAGATGGAAGGAGATGCACAAGTCCAGGCAGCGGTGGCAGCGGCCGGTCCCCCACTACCAAATATTCCTGGAGGGATACCGCAGTTCGATAACTGGTCTCTTAAATTCCTTAACGCAAGTGTGGAGGGTGCCTATTGCCGCAAAATCAACATTAACACTGATAATCATGACTACGTTTCTGTAATATTTAAGCTGGCTTTATGTGTGCCCCATATGTTGCGAGTTTTAAAGGCACTTTCAAGACCTGGATCTTGGATTGCTCTACAGGTTCCTCTCCCTCCTCCTCCTCCTCCTCCTCCCTCTCTCTCTCTCTCTCTCTCTCTCTCTCTCTCTCAACACAATCTGTTTCCAGCTAGATGGCTCTGGTACAGGGCTGGAGTCAACCTGATACTTCCCAGTATGAAGACACATCTATACTAAACTATCTGCAACCGGATTGTTGCTAGTGCTGTGGCAATCTCGTTGAATCTTTCCACTCTAGTGGGCTGTACACCTGGGTGGCAGTATACATTGGGATGATGTCTGCAAGTTACATGATAGCCAAGCTGGACCGGCAATGGTCAATGAGTATATCTACCCCTTGGTGATTCTTCTGGGAGGAAAAGATGGCTATTTTCCTTTGCACTGTCGGAGGTGTGGGTTTGGTTGAAATGCATGTTATACCTTACAGCTCTGGTGATACAATGAAGGGTCAATCTGAAGATGTTGTAATGCTTTTTCTTTCTTTCAAGGAAATTTAACTTGAATATACAGGACCTAGTAATGGAAAAATCCAAAGGAAGGGCTGCTTTTGTGTTTATTATGGACCTCCTTATATACCTGTGTGTTAGTTATCAGGAAGAATGTACTGAGATTGTGCATCCCCTCGTAGCTCAGTTGTGGATTAGAGGGGCGTTTGAGAGCAAGAGAGAAGTGTTGAGGTCCTGGCATTCACGGGTTCTCTTGCTCAGATGCCACTGTCAGCAAAGTTGCATGTAGCCAGGATTCTCTGGGTGGGGGAGTGAAAGGCTTGACTGGTAAGTAACCCTTTTTCTGTGTTTTGGGTGTCCCATGGTCTAAGGCTGTGGTGCCACCTGGTCAGTCATTGATTGCAGCATGCCAGCTATGGCACATGTGTGTTCCAGTTCTGTGCACTGGTTGCTTGGCCATCCAGTTTGGCGATTCTAAATGGTAAGTCTAGACACTGGTTTTCCCTTTGAGCTCTCCCTTTGTCCAGACTGGCTATTCCTTTATGCATTTGTGATCTGAGGGCATTGCAAATGCTGAGTTATCTGTGGGTGTGCCGTTGAATTACTGTGTTATGGATGAATCTGCCTAGCATTTGTTTGACCTGCGTGAGTGGTTATGTGTGAAGGTACAGAAGCCATCGTGGCAAGACGCTTTGGTGGTTTGTTATGCTACTGTGGGTGTGTGAGAGCATCAAACTCTTTCTCGAGACTCATGTAAGATCTTGAACCAAAGTCTACGAGCCTGTGAGAGTAAGGAAAGGAGATACGGAAGAGAACAAATCAATGTACTTGCAACTCTTTGTTAGTACCTGGAAAGAAAGAAAGCTTCCCTAGTACCAGTGTGCTCTATCATGCTAGCAACTCGTTCATTATCTTTCCTTTTTTACTGCAGAAGGCAACCTCCACCCTGTGTGATTGTCACTTAGTGTATCACACACCAGTCCGACTGAGCAGCGTAAACATTAAATAGTGAACATGTAGTCTCAAACAGTTTGCCATACTTAGTAGATCTGCTTAAGTAGGCTGCATATTCAGCTGGCTTTTGATGGGGGACTGTTGTGAAGTAGAAGTTTGTATTAGCCTTTAGGTACACAAAGTAAGGTGTAGTTACCGAGGTATGCTGGTTTCCTGTTAGTATGCTGCTTCACCCATGGTGATTTCTGGCTGAAACCGTGAGCTCTGGCTACGAAAAATGCTGTTTCAAAATCCAGAAGCTGAGACAGACAGTCTCAGCTCCCAAACATATCTACTGCATCAATGTATCCTAAATGTGGACTTCGCAGCCTGTCAGACTCTCCCTCTTAAGCCTTGATCTCCTTACCATTATCGTGTTGACTGATACTGTTTTCTTCTAGGGTGTGATGCTATGGAGAGATGGGGAGTGCTGTTGAAGCACAAACAAGACAGAGTAGTGTAGCAAGGATCTCGATGCCCCAGGCAGATAAACTTGGGGACTCTGCTGGTGCATTATCTGCTCTCACAGGGGTTGAATCATCGTGACGCAATAGTGAATGAGAGTCGGTTGAGGGCTTCATTCTTGTGTAACTGCGTATTTTGTACTTCGCAGGTTTCGAGAAACTATCTTTTAGAGGTTGTGGTTCCATCTGTCTGGATGAGTTTTCTTCATCCAGTTCCATTTAAGTGAGTTCTTGGGCTCCCTTTAATTTCTTTTTGAGCTGGAATGTGACTGTCGTTTTGTGATGCAAGAGCTTAGTAGCAAGAGATATCTTGAGAAACCCATTGATCAGGAGGGCTGAGGCCTGCCGGCACACCTTTGCATCTCATAACTATGGGGCACACTGGATTCTCTTTAGGGAGGCAATGTCAGAAGTTGATGTACTCATTAGATTTCCTTACATCTCGCATGGAGCTTGGAGGGGAGAGAGGGAAGCAGGAAGATTGGAGCCACCTTCTGCAAGTGGCTTTTTGGAGCTTATGTTTTAAGATTGGAGCCACCATGTCTACTCACATTTGGGCATTTTGTATCGTGTTTGCAGTTTGCATTTGCAATTGAGAATGTTTGGATGCGGCTGCCAGCTGGCAGCTGTCCTGGCAAGGAGGGACAAAACAGGAGTGCGGTTGCTGGTGCCAGGAGTTATAGGTGGGCACTTGCTGGGGGTTGGGGTATCCTACGTTCTGGACCGTAAAGCTCGGACATGCTTTCGCAGGTCGCTCCCTGGCTGGTTGCTAGATGATGCCTTAGGCACGCATCAGGAGTCATCCAGATCATATCGAGCAGCCCTTTCAAAGCAGATGTGGAACATTTTCTATCCAGGTCTTTTTGACATGTCAGATTCTAGGAAGGGTGTGATGAGTGCTTTTCCAGGTGTGCCTCTTGGCCGGGAAACAGCTGCGCCTCGCCGGGCGCTGGGTGGGTTTGCAGGGGGTTTTGGTGGGGTCTCGGGTTTGAAATGCAATAATGCAGCTTTGTCTTTCACTCCTATCCCTCTTTCGTCTTCAAGTGATAGTTCTTCTGATAGAGGTGGTGATTCAGCCTCATCCTCAAGTGGTGGTCTCTTGGTGCATAGGCTGAACCAATCGGGTTCCAGAGGCCTGCAGAAGTGGCAGGTGAGGGGTATGGGTCAAAGGTCAGTTGCCGACCGGTTTCCTTCAGAGGCAGGACAGCTGGGTAGCAGCAGTGCATGTTCTCAAGTGGGCTCAGTGCTGGACAACCGGAAGCGGTGTGCTGTGGCCTCCAGACAAAAGTCAGACGAGGAAGATGAATGGTAGTAGGCAATTGTGATACAAATTTTATCCCATTGTTTTGATCATCTGCTGATCAGTCTAGTAATGTTGCTGGGTCCTGGGGACACAGTTCAGGCTGATAACAGAGGTCCCAGAGGTGCTTAATTTCCTAAGCTCTTCTTGGAGTACACAGGTTCACAGTGAAAGTGACTACGACAATTAAAAGGCTTGGGTTGCCTTTTATATTCAGTCTGCTGCCTCCAAGGATGCAAGGTTTCAGTTAGTTTCAGACCTACAAGGCACAACTTGGGGTCTGCTTTGTATCCACACATTTTTCATACCATCGATGGGGAGAATCTAAGGTGGTCCCACAGGTACTAGTGAGGCAATGCAGACTGGAATGAACACAACCCATTGTAATATGCCAAAGATGAAAGTTCCTGTATCTTTTTTTGTAGCTTATTGGTGCTGTACCAGGCTGACATCTGGGTTTCTCCTCCTTGCGCTGGTTGTGGGGCTTCTGCTCCCATCAAGAGCAGCAGTTGTATTCTGCCTCCGGGGTGCAACACAAATCTACTTGATTGCAATGAAGTTTGGCATATGCAAAAGTTGAAGAGACGGGACCTTTTTCCAACAGTTATCACCTGCATTCTGAAACTTCTAAGCCCTTGCTTGACCAGCGTTGGACACCTTTAAGACTCTTTTGGGGCGCAGTAGGAAACCCATGCGAAGTCTCGTACTCTGTCTCGCACCTTCATCAATTGACAAGATCATGCAGCAATTCCATGTAGTTCATATTCGTCCATTCGAGAGCTCACAGGGCATTCGCTGGCAGAACCGGCCGGTTCCGAAGAGGCTGGCGGCTGCTGGGAAGTAGAAACCATCTCTGGTAATACACTGCAACTACATTTGGAGTGTGGCAGTTAAGGTGTCGACCGATGGTTTGCATGTCTGACCGATACAGTACCACGGCATTTCGCCTGGCTCATATGATCACCTCTTGTAACCGCCAACATCTCTCTGCCGTCTTTCTACCTCGGTTTTTTCTTACAATCATGGGAATAGTACTTTTGTGGATCTAACTGAGGGGAAAATACGTCGGAGACATGTTGTCCTGGTTTTGTACACGACATCCTCTTCTGGTAGGCATGGATTCAAGGAGCAGTTTATTCAATCATTATCAAGTATGAGATGGAGAGGAAAAAAGCAATTTAGATTCCTTCCTAGCAGCAGGTTGATGTAATGAATCTGCTCGGGGTTTAGAAGGATAGGGGGTGCGCAAATGAGTCTGCATCTCATATGGTGCAAGCAGGGGTTAGAGAGAGAGGGAGCGCGGCAGAGCAATGAAGGACAACAAGGGGCGCATGTGTGCGTCGCGATGGAACCCCGGCAACGATGCGGGAGCACGCAGGGAGCGTGTGCAAGTGGTGGTCCGATGCCGGCCCATGTTGGACAAGGAGATGGCGGAGGGCAGGAGCAATTGCGTGCTCGTGGACACTGTCAGCAGCACTATTCGAGTCAGGAATGTCAAACAAGCAGACATGCCTCCCAAACTTTTCACCTTCGATCGCACCTATGACAGCTCCTGCACACAGCGCCAGCTGTACGATGATGTGGCTCACCCAATTGTGCACAGCGTTACAATGGCACTGTGCTGTCTTATGGCCAGACTGCCTCCGGTATAACCTTCACCATGGATGGCCCTGAAGATCCTCCTGGTGAATTTTCCTTCTGTCTTTCTAAAGCTTCTTTATACTCTACTTCTCTTGGATTAGAAAGATTGTATGAGCATGTGGCAAATGTGGTCTTCTCCAATGTAAAATCCAATTGCTGAAGCATGTGTTTGTGGTCCTGGGGCGGGTAGCATGACTGTTACTCCTCCCTCAAACCAGGCTTAGAGAGAGAGTGTGCTTATAAGACGTTGTTTGCTGTAGTCTTGTGGCCATAGACCCCGCGCCCTGTTTGGGCAAAACAAAAGTGAACAGATACTACCTTTGTGAGGGGCTCACTCTGGTAGTGTGACTTACCTTGATGGAGACAATTAGTTCGGGTTTTCCAGATATCCTCTAGAAAGCCCTTCACACAAGCATCAACCTGCTGTGTGTGAGCTACCCAGCAATTAGACCCCAACAGGGCCAGGGCTTTGGGCTCAGCCTCAAGATTTTGAAAGTTGGTGAACAGAGGTGCAGGTACAATGTTCTTGATCATCCTGAAGAGGGTCACTCTCTGGTGAGAATAACCTGGACAATGTATCAGAAAATGGACATTGTCTTCAGGCTGCCCGCACAGTGGGCAATTACAATCTCCTCTTCCTCTGTGCATCTAATTATTGTTGAAAGGTAGACTTCCTGTCCTGAGTTTAAATTTCACTCTAGTGCCGAGGTTAGGTAGGCCCTTGAAATCATCCTTAAGGTCCTTGCCCATGTCACAGACTGGAAACAAGTTCAGGGAAGTTATATTCTAACTCAGTTTCAGGCTTAGAGAGAGAGAGAGAAGGAATGAAAGAAACTTCATACTGTCTACAGAGGGCTACAAAGGTCCATGCGACAAGGACGCTTGAGAGAATGTACTCTAAATAGTGGGTGCAGCACTGGGGGTTCCCGTGAGGTCACGCATCCCAGTACTATTTCGGCCGAAAGGCTCTTAACCTCAGTTCTGATGGAATCTGGTGTAGCCTTGTAATGGCCGCACCAGAGAGAGAGAATGTAATCACAACACGTTTGCCATAGCATCACAAGAGAGGGAGAGAGAAACGAAGTCAGTGCAAATATTATAATCCCGGTGTTAATTATTGAAGTCGGTCATGCCAACAGTTGGACATGTTCTCATGAGATAATCTACTTGCAATGCTGCTTGATAACAGGCCAACAGTGGGTGGGAATTGAGATGCAGAAGTCAGGGGCATCATCCCAAATGCATTTGAGGATATACTTGCTCATATACAGGAAAGTCAGAGCTCTGATCACTTCCTGGTGCGGGCATCATACCTTGAAATTCCCAACGAGGAGGTACGCGATTTACTTGCAAGGCCCAACTCCTGGGCTCGCCTGGAACTGAAGGAGAGTACCGAAGGAGGAGTGTATGTGAAGAACCTCACAGCTGTGACGGTACAAAGCGTTTCTGACATCAGCCGCCTTCTCATGGTCCCTAGTCCCTCCCTACCTTCCTAAGTACCGGTTTTTCGATATAAGATAACCTATTAGTGGGGGCTTGAAAACTTCTAAAGGAACTTCTTCAATTATCCTCTGACCCACATAGAAAGGTTCAATCAGGCAGTCAGGGGAAAGCTATGGATGCTCAGCTGAATAGGCAACATAAAGGACACTTGGTTACCAGATTGGTGTGTCATGTTGGGAATTTGACGGCCGCCTCTGTCAATGTGGGTTACCAAACTGCATTTTAATAGGGTTTTGTGCAGACCTAATGAAGTTATCCTCTGCCAAGAAGTATGGTAATCATGTAGGAATAAGTGCAATATTCATGCTGGAATCTGTAGGATATCATTCGAATATTTGGCCCTCCTTGTCAGGCCTGTGAGATGGGGTAGTAAATGTGGAATCCTAGAGCGTCCAGTGCGAGAGGGCTTTCAACTGGAACCCTTGCGGCGTTATTTTGTATAGCCTGTAAGTCTGGCAAGGGGAGGAGGATGGACCGAGGAAAAGTGTGTGGTGCTCGTGTTTGTTTCATTTGGAAGCTTTATTGGTCACAGTAAGGGAACACCTGTTGGTCTATGTTTGAATGTTATTGTGTCGATTTCATGGTCACTCTAATGGAGGCACAAAAATGCTCAGGTCGATTTGGCAGGCACTGAAAGGCTGAACAAGACAGGAGCCACTGGGGGACAGGTTCAAGGAGCTGACCAACATAAACTGGTCTCTGTCTGCTCTACGCAATGTCATTTTTGCCCTTGTGGATGGAAAGAGCTCTCATATTCCGTATCGAGACTCCAAGCTCACACGCCTCCTGCAAGACTCACCCGGGGGCAACACATGTACTGTCATGATTGCTAATATAGGTACAAAATCCACGTATGTGGGAATAAAATACACAATGTTTTGGCAAGTTCTGGCGTATCCTGAAGAGAAAAGTTATGTCAGAGAGCCCAACAACTGCAAAATAATCAAGTGCGAATGATCAAGCTGTGTAATATTTGTAGATTCCTTCCCCAGGCACATACGTTCGATCGGGCATGACATAGTTGATGGGTTTTTCAACCCTAAATAATTTAAAAGCTAGTGAACGTGCTACATCCCAGCTCTGCTCTCCTTTATTCTTAATACTTGCTTCAAACAATGCACATGCTTCACCTTTCAAGCAGAATCGAAAAGAACTTGTTACCATATCCTTGGGGACCCGATTGAATTTGATGCTCATCTCAAAGAACGTGAGAAAACCCTCAAAATCATCCCCAAGCTTGAATTCATGAAACTTTTGTTTGTGCACACGTTTAGATTCCTTGGCTGCTGGTTTCGGAATTGCCTCAGCCGCTGGTTTGTTTAGTAGGAGTTGTATCAGGGCTGGACAACTTGCAGACAGTGTGTTCATGGCTTCACACAAGCCTTGTATGTCCACTTCTGCCGCAACTCCTGCAAACTCATTAACCAACCCAGGTTTCCTTGCGTGCGGAGTCTTATCATCCTCCACTAGAGGTTCATGCGAGATCGTAGCCTCGGACATTGGCTCCATACCTTGAGTTGCGTTATCAGGTGGCACTCCAGGCACAACATCCTCATCCAATTCACCTAATATCTTCCACGTATCCTGCTCATAACAAGCCCTAGTCGTAATAGGCATAGTGCAACACACAACTACCAAACTCAGAAGAGGATCTTACCTTCCCACTACTGGTTGTAGTTGTAGCTCCCAGTCAGTGATGTTGTATGAACTGACAAAACGCTGCTTGTGCTTAAGCCAGGATGTCACCCGCACCACTGAGCGAAATTCGATCTTATCTTCTGCTATCAAGGTGTGTACCAGGTACTCTGAGACCACTGACTTGGCTAGACTCAAGCCTACTCTCTCTGATATGAAGGTGGGACCACGGAAGATCAGAACGTCATTTTCAGTGTGCGGAAACCTGTCAGCAAGTAGTCCTGCTATCTGATCTTCCCATGGTATCACCACGTCATGCTCACGTTTCCAAGTTGGTGGATGGAGATTTGCTACGACTAAGGAGCTGCCTCCCCGAACCAGTTCCGGTCATAAGCGCATAGGACTTGGTTTTTCTGGTGGCATGAAGCCACCGAGCTTCGTGGTGATTTCTCCCGCAATGGTGAATTGCGGGAATACCAAGCTCAGCCCAACTCAGGCGCTCACCCCTGATCAACAACCTTTCCTTGGCCTCTGACAACTTTCTCGCAATCTCAGCAGCATAGAGACTTTGCAATATTGTGGCAGCTCTTGCACCTTGCAGTGTTTCCCGTATCTTTTTCCTTTGCTCCTTAGCCTCAGCTTTAGTTTGGGCGACCTTGAGCCCCTCTCTTGCCGCCGTTAATTCAAATTCACGCACCCAGTGCACTGAGGGCGTGTCCAAAATTAACTCGGCGCGGATTAAGTGGCTCATTCAAGGGATAGCCAAACTCCAGTACTATGAGACCAGGATCCAATGTCGATTTAAGCACTCCCGAGAAGATTGATTCAAAGTTGAACTCCGCAGTCGCTTTGTATACCTTGTGTGCCTCCTCAGCCAAGGAAGACGAAGAAGACGCCATTGTATGCTTCACTCAAACTAATCACCCTCCTTCCACTTGTCGGCGCCGCCATTGTGCGGCGTACTGTGTCATTTTATCCCTCCTGGCGCCCGTACCCTGGACAGAATATTACACCCGAATTTAACAGAAAAATTGCCCTCCATCTCCACCAAGATTCCTGTCTCTATAGGGATTCCACCTCCTTTACGATGATAGATGAGTCAGGGGTATGTAGCTCAGCAAAGCGTGCATGCAAGGTAATGGGGATTTTCTGCTCTGTCTAGAATCATCAGTGACCCCTCTGTCGACACTCTCATCACCACACTTGCACAGTACTCTTTCATCCACCAGTCGTACATGAGTTTGAGCACATGAGACAATACACCCCCAAAGCTCAAGCTTCTAGGTTTAAATAGATTAAGAGCATCTCTACCCTATCCACTGAAAACTTAACTGTAAAGCTCCATAAGGGACACCTATTCCATGCGCTAAATATTATTTTACGTTGCTCTCAATGCATCGACCCACCGCGGACGTGGAAAAGCCAATGCTATATGCCGTCGAGCTCTCTGACGACGACCCCAACGGAATAGCATGTGGCGGGAAGCTACGAGAGCACTTCAGGGAGAAGCTGCTAGAGCGCTTCAATCTCAAGCGTTTTTTTCACAATTTTCTCACACATTCACTTTGTGTACACATACAATGGATGCTTGGAGGCGTGAACTGAATCAAAATATTCAAGCTGAGATTAGGAGGGAGCTAGAGATAATGATGAGGATTTCATCATGGGTGTTATTGCTACTGCTAGTTGTGATCATTCTTTGCGCAGGGTTAAAGCTAGGAGTGGATTGAGACCATGGAAAACAGCTAATGTTGATAGAGAGAGGCACGCTGGACATGGGATTTGGAGAGATTACTTCTCTGAATCACCTGTGTACAATGAGAGGACATTTCGCCGTCGGTTCAGGATGCGGTGCGATCTTTTCTTGAAGATTATGCACTCTGTTGTAGCCTATGATCCTTATTTTAAGCAGATGGTAGATGGGTGTGGATTGTTGGGTTTGTCGAGTATCCAGAAATGCACAGCGGCATTAAGGATACTCGCTTATGGAGTAGCTGCCGATGCTGTTGATGAGTACTGCAGGTTGAGCGAATCCACTGCTATGGAGGCTATGAAGATATTTGTGCATGCAGTTCGTGTCTGTTTTGAGGAAGAATTCTTTCGTCAACCAACTGCACAAGACATACAGAGGCAAATGCGGATCAATACTGCTCGAGGGTTTCCCGATATGTTTGCCTCTTTAGATTGTATGCATTATGTTTGGAAGAACTGCCCTGTTTCTTGGCAGGGCCAGTATCAAGATAAAGATGGAAAGCGCAGCATTGTGCTGGAGGCAATTGCCTCTCAGGATCTTTGGATCTGGCACGCCTTCTTTGGGTTGCAGGCGGAAACAATGACATTGACGTTCTGGATCGCTCTCCGTTGGTTGCAAATTTGCTCAAAGAAGAGGCTGAGAATATCACCTTCACTGTCAACGACAATGTCTACAAGAGGTATTACCTCTTGACAAATGACATATATCCCTCTTGGTCCATTTTTGTGCAGGCAATTCATGAGCCTCAAGACCAGAAGATGACGCATTTTGCGATGATGCAGGAGTCGGTCAGAAAGGACGTCGAGAGAGCTTTTGGTGTACTACAGAGCAGGTTTTAAATCATACAAACCCTTCAAGACAGTGGGACGTATACACTGTCAAATCTATCATGTTAGCATGTGTCATACTTCATAATATGATAGATGACGAGCGAGACACTGCTTTTGAAGGCCAATTTGAGGGCGCTTCAGAAAACCTCTATTTGAAACGGCTGCAGGCTGTTCATTCCCCAAGGCATCTATATCGTCCGCCACCACATGGATGTCGTCTACCTCGCCTGAGGGAAGCGGCCGCTTTCTTTTCATTTTTGGAGTCTTCTTGCAATCGTCAAGGCGCAGCTCTGCCCAACGCGACACTTGCCTTAAGATCTCTCAATAGTGAAGAAACACAACGATTGGTTTTAGGGTGTTTGTCCACATAGAGTTTCAACGCCTTCTACATTTGGTTGTCCTCTGAAGTGCCATTCTCTCTCAATGCCACTACCTGCCCATACACTCCTACCATTTGCTTACGTCGTGGCGGATCGTTTGCCACTTTGATTCCAGGCTTCGATATGGCCGCTCAGGCAAACCATCAGGGCGCTTGTAGTTGAAATGGAAACCAACCCTCTTCCAAAATGCTTCGGATTTTTGGCCGTTGCCAGTAATCGGGTCTTGTGACACAGCCAGAAACGATCTACATAGTTGCCGCTCCTCTTCCACTACTAAATTCTTCCCCTTCGAGCGTTTGGTAGGAGCAGGTTGAGCCAATGGAACCCCGGGGAAGTCACTCCCTATCACTTGTCTAGGGCACGTGAGATAAATGGGTATTTTGTAGGGGGTATTACTTTTACTTTGGGTATTTTTTAGTACCCTATAATTACATAATTTTGTAATATGGTGAATTTTTGACATGCTATTTTAATTATAATTTTTGTTTCAAACAAATATTAGACACCCTATATTAATAATACAATAAAAGTTTTTTTTAAAAAAAGACAAATGAATTTATTATTTGGTTGAAATAAATTCAGTTAAAGCATTCGCATCATCAACATTCAAAGTATAAACGTTTTGTGCTCTATCGAAGGTCATAGTGACTGAACTAATAATGGAGTCTACATCTACTCACTTGTTGTCGGTATGATCATATTTGAATTTAAATTGTCCTCTAAATTTTGAGAAGTAGTTTAGTAACACCATAACTGGTGTGGTTGGTCTATTTAGGAGATCAATAGGCTATCGGGATATCCCCCACCTGCTCCCTGCCTTCCTTCTCATTTTTTGAATCTCACCTAGCCACCATTTTACTAGTAAGCTACATACAAATATCTATATCCTTCCCCTAAGAACACGTATATATTTTTGGAATTTTTCATAGGTATTATCTCAATCCTATAATAATTTTAATTTAAAAAATGAATCATTATTTTAGACCCTATAATAATTTAAATTCCCTGATCACAATATAATGTACCCTTTATTACTTTTAAATATTTTCTAATTTTTATCTTTTCTGAATAAATTGCACCCTATACTTTTTTGCACGTCGGTTGGAAATTTTTGGAAGTGACTTCCGCGGGAATGGAATGCAGGTGGCGGGAAGCTGCGAGAGCGCTCCAAGGTCGTCATCCTGACGATGAGGCCTATTCTGTTGCTTGTTCAGTGCACTGAAAGAAGTACGATTATTCTCTGTGCGGAACCATTTTCCGTGCCTGTACATTACGGGATTTAAAGTTCCGTGCAAAAGGTGGGGTGCCGTTTGTGTCCAAAACGGCACTGAAAATGGCCCTTTGGCGTTGGCGGGAGGTATTCCGCGTGAGGGTGAAGATGCTCTAAGAGGTGCTAAAGGGGTGGTACAACATTGGTGCCCCAAATTTTCTCCAGGTGCCATGACAAGTGGGCAACCACTTGTGCTAACCTTGAACTAGATGTTCACAAGAGACAAGAGTTTTAAATAACTACATGTGTACCAACTACCGTTTCGTCTTCATCCCAACAGTAACATCCTCATCCTTTAAAGCCGAACAAAACAAGGAGTGGAACAAGTGTCTTCAGAGGATGGAAGCCCTGAATTGAATTGATAAAAAATTTCTTTCTTCTTTTTAGGGGAAACAGGAAATGCTGAGAGAGGTAGCTCACAATTCAGTGCCGAAAACCAGGTCATGAAACCTTGGACGAGCAGAATCCACAAGGGAAGGACGCACCGTGTATGTAGAACCGTACAACACTGCTCAAAAATTCCCTTTGTAGCTATAGTGACTCCACTGATTAGATCTTCCTGTCGCATATGTCGCTCTGCCCAGGCAATTCTGGATTCCCTCGGCCGTAATCCGGGCAAGGGAAGAGGAAATTTTTGAGCAAAATGCTTTATGACCATCTTTCCTGGATTTTTCAGTCTGCCCTTATTCTCCCTTTTTGTTTTTTTAACAAAGGCCCAGGCCGTTAAATTTTACTGATAAGGGGAAAAAACTAAAACCCCAAAGATGCCATGATTACACACCTACGGGTGAGGGACGAACCCAGAGAGAACAGGCAGTAGCCTTTTTGCCTTATTTTCTTTATCCCTGTTAATCAGGCTCATTCACATTCTTATTTAATTCTAATCTTAATTTTCGCAAACATTAATTTCATATATTTAATTCTTAATTAATAACCTTTGTGAGAAGGGCGAGCCGCGACCCCCACCGGATCCACCACAGAAAGGACAGGACGGCATCCATGAAGCATGCATGATGCACATAGGATGGATGGCTACGAACTATGGACATCATGGAAGAGATGGAAGGGTACTGGAGTCATGAGTGGGGATGGATGGTATGATGATGTATGGGGCATAGATGGGTGGCAGTACGCTGTGTATACGGGAAACAAAGTACAGAACATCACAATAACCGTCGCATTAAGCTAGCCGGTCGCGAACTTCCTCGACCTGCTCCACCGGTCGCGGAACCTTCTGACCACCTGCAGCCGGTCAGATTATGATTCCACCCACCCAACTACACCGGAGGGCTATGATTTCCACGTGTCCACTGCTTATTACCTTGCCTGTCAACACTCACCGTATTTTCTATTTCTCTCTTTATGTTTTTTTTTCCTTTTTTTTTGTTCCCAAGGAAACATCTGCCCCCAGCAACTGGGCCGTGAGGGGGAAAATATTTTATTTGTATCTTAACAAAAAAAAAAAAAATAAAAAGGAGTTAGGGAGCCCTGAATTTCGCCTAAATTAAGCAGGGAAAGAAATTTAATTGTAATTAGATTAATTTGCACAGCAGCTGGTAGCTCAGCTGGTAAGTGCACAGCGTGTTGCCCTGGTGGTTCGGGGTTCAAACCCGCTGCCCTGCCTGGTGTGTGTATAGTTCGTGACCGGTTGGTCTGGTGGTGACGTTTCCCACCTGTGTGCCTAATGGCTTATCTGAAAGGGGGTTAATTTTCCCCCCCTCCTCAAGGGCCTGAATTGTGAGCAGTCGCTCCCAGGTTTCCTTTTTCAAAAAAAACGAAAAAAAAGGAACAACCCAATTATATTCTTATTATTAAATTCATCCTGTCACTGAGTTGGGATTGCGGGGGTATCTGGAAATCTCTGTCTGGTAAAGTCCGTCCAAATGGAAGAAATTGAATATGCATTGGCTATCCGCAAGGGGAAGAGGCTCTCATTTAGGCTGCCTTCAGCCGGCGTCATCTCTTCTCTCTCCACCAGCTACTAACTGAACTGAACCTACCATGTTATTGGCTTTCGCCGGTCACCCCTATCTCATCAGAAGCAAAATTATACAAAATAAAATCTGCCAGTGGTCAAGTTTGCAGAATACCGTAGTTGGGAAGGCTGATCCCGCACTGAAGTGCCGAATATTTATTTTCTTTACAACAAAACACTCCGGCACAACTTAAGGAAATTTCTAGATTTTACGGCAATGCCATGATGAGATTTTAAGTAATTCGGCGGTGACTCCCTGCATGAACTTGCTCTATCTACTGTACCATTATGTACCAACAGTCAGTAGCTTAGATGGTTAAGTGCACTGAGTGCCACCCAGATGATTCTGGGGTCAAATCTTGCTACCGATGGTATATGGTTCCTGGGCGGTGTCCCTCATTCGCATCCATGGCGCATAAATGAAAGAGGTTATTTTCTCCTCTCACTTACTAAGGGGCCAAATTTGTGAGCTGGCGCTCCCAGGTGTCATTTCCCTTTTTTCAAAAAAAAAATAAAAATTATGTGGGTTGTTAAGAGCCATGAGAACATCTGGTCAATCATCAAATGCAGTGATTGTTCAGCCAATTATTCTAGGATTTCTCAGAACTAAGGAAATATTTTCCTAGAGCTTTATGCCTTGAAACATGGATTTGGAGATTTGATATTTGGAGTTTGTTTGAGATTTTAGGCATTTTTTTTAAAGTTTCTGGAATTTCGGCAGTTTTTCCTAAATTTTCACTTAATTATTAGGCAGATTCATTTCTAATTATTCAGTGCCTGATCAGCCTTCCCACTACGGTAAGTTTGCTTCCAAAAACATAATTTTATATGTATATTATGGCGTCCTCTTTGCACCCTTGCCATTGTCATCCATTCTGCACCTCTGACATGAATTGCGCAAGTGAGAACAAGTTCTCACGTGTTAACACATTGAAATCGTCAAAATGGCAGGCTTGTGGACGGTTTGCACTTTCTGCATTTCACAGCATTTTAAAATTTATTTTCCACCCCTTGTTTCTATCTGCCAGTGATTTCCACCGATAACGGTTGATATTGCCGGTCGCCAAAATTTGAGGTTTTCCAGCAGATTCTGTCGGCAACGTCACCGGGACATGTCCGGCATGCATCTCCGGCAGCGATGGCATGCATGTGTGCACATGTAGTGTATGTAGATGGGCATGGTGTTCAGACATGTGGCAGCAACAGATGCATGCACAGATGTGCTCTGCATCAATGGCATCATACCATGTGTTCATGACAGTGCCCATTTCATTTTGCATGGGCGAGATTTTTTAGAAACCGATTTATAACTATAAATGTTAACATGGTTGTACATACGGTGCCGACGGGTTTGATGGCTGTTTGAAGCGTTCTGAATCATTTAGATCCGACGTTCAAATCTCTTGCGCGCCATGTAATGGAATCAGTTGTTTTGTGGTTTTTTAATCATCAAAATTGGAGGATACTTTCCATTAAACCAGTTTCCTAAACTGGTACACTTATATATAAGTTTCTCGCATTTTTTCTTTAAGGGACTTGTGTAAGAAATATTCACAATATTTCGCGTTTAAAAATTAATAATTTTCTAATCGTAGTCTATACGTCTGTACGAATACACGACTATGGTATGGTTACAAGTTATTTCTGTACTAACTGTATTGGAATACCAGAGACGATACAGCATGTATACTATACACTTGGCGAAACTGTGTAAGTGCTGCAATCCTCCCCTCACAAGGACTGTCACGTAACACTATTTCCATAAACCAAAACGTATGTCCTCTCCTAGACATATGCAAGGGTTCGCAGTTATGATTGTCAAGGACAAGATACTGTCTGCGTGAGGAGCAGGTACCTAACAACTGTACATATGTACCAGCATCCGAGCCGTCTTGTTCAAGGGCCAGTAGGAAGGATATCTAGGTGCTATCGGCATCCGTGTTCTTATGAAGTATTACTAGTACTACCGAGCATCAATTTCAAAAATGCTAACAATTTATCACCCGCCACCTTTTCGCAATCATATATACAGATTGTTCAAGGGCCTTATAAGTGGGAGGGAGATCTAGTATCGGCATCAGCCGTTTGTTGTTATGAGTACTACCGAGCACCCTTTTCAAAAGTGCTACCATTTAATTATCATCCCGCCACCTTTTCCAGACTGTAACACACCCTTCTGCAGGAGAGGAGAGAGAACGCGGAACAAACTACGGAGAACTTGGAGCAAACAATTTGGCATCTATCAATAGATTAACAGGATACATGAAGCATAGATTCTGTTGATTAGTGATGTAGAAACCTTTCAATGATGCTTTTGGCTACATGGATTTTGCAAGCTTCGGGTGTGGATTGTATCAAGTCACAGTAATAATTTAAGATTATATTTGGAAGGTGATTCTACATATTGCAAGCATTGGCCATCGGCCAACTTTGCGAGTAACACAAGCCCGGGTTCGCAAGCTTGAGCTTAAGGTGCCTTTCTTGCTCTCTTCTTGCTATCATGTTGTGGTCAAATTGACCGTGTGTCACTGACTCACCTTATATGTTTGTGTAACGGAATGAAGCAGTCCTCACTAAAATTAGCGAGCAAGTCATCTTTAGTGGTGGATTGTTGCCGTATCTGTAGATTTGTGGTTTTGCGTCAGGAAGTTACAGCTAGGTGTCCATTCAAGAGGTGCCCACGTTGTGCTAGCTACGCAATGTTTGGAGGTAAGAAGAAGTAAATGAGCTACACAACTTTCTTCATCTGTTGAGATGGCAGATACCCTCACTGTGGTTTGTCAACAAGGAGCCAATTGTGGTCCAAATCGATTAGCTCACCTAAAAATGCAGGACCGGCTGACTACAATTACGATGAGAGTATAAGCACCTTGAGGTATGCAAATCGTGCCAAGAGCATCAAGAACAAAGAGGAACGTGCCGTGGAGATGCAACAACTGAAGGCCCAGATGCGGCAAGACATGGAGCATGAAGTTTCAATGCACAAGTCAATGAGTGAGCAAGCCATGGCATGCATCAAGGCGGACCTTGAACGCAAGGTACATTGCATGCCAATGCACCTTGTCTGCAGGGTGGCCACCTAGTTTGGGCGTCTTCTTTCACACTTTCCATTGTGGAAGAGAGAAAGGAAGAGGGTGGAGTGCCCTTATACAAGTAGTAGTCAGGTCTTAGGAAGGTTGGCAACAAGAGGACAGGCTGACCATGTACGACACCCCAATTCCACAAGGAGAGTTCCAACAGAATGTTGAGGCCCTCAAGAAGGAACTCAATGAGCACATGCAGGTGTCAACCTCAAGTTGACTGACATAGTCAACGGGAACTAGCGGTGGAACAACCAAAACAAGCTTTACTTCAGAGATAGTGACAGCCATACTGGAGAAGGAGAAATGGGACTTTCAAGGCTAAGCTATCAGGATAGCAGGAGTAGATACTGTGGAGGATGGTATTTCTGTCGAGGCAGCCACCTTGTTCTGCCAGGAAGACTTGCTAGACACCTACTTCTTGAGCATGAAAGGCGGCTGTTTTCTCCTGTGTGAGTTAGGAGATCACACTCCATACATTTGGAGTGGTGATCCACGCACCCTCAACTGAACATGGCATGCCCACAGGAGACAAGCTATAAGCATTTTGTGTCCTGATAGATGAACGCCTCTGTTAAGGAAGAGCAATCTTCAAGGAGACAATGGTACTTGACCTGATCTCCTAGTATGTGGTGCACTAGGAAAAAAAATTGATGTTTTGTCTTCACATCAGGTGGTACATACTGTCAGATCCTAACCTCACGAGGTGTGCTTTTCCATGTCCCCATCTCAACGCAAAGCGACTCAAATGCTTAAAGCCATCAGGAGGGATGTGGAGAACTTTGCAGAGTTATCCGGGAAGCTGATGTTTCCTGGCGAGGATAGGATCTGTCCAGAATGCAATTTGCCTGAGATGCAAAAGAGTCACCGTTTTTTTCCCCTCGGTCATAAGACCATCGGATTGGAAAAGAGAAACTATTGTCTTTGTTCATCCTTTTGTTCATCCTTCAGGTTTGAAGTCCTTAGCAGTTTATTCCTGGTATCATCAAAGCCAGAGTATCTGCCCAAAATATTTGGATTTGGATTTTGGTATCATGTAGGACCTAGGGCTATTGGATTCCCATTGCAGATTGCTTCCATCTACTCGTCCTCCTTTGTTTGACTTCAATCAAATTGTCTACCCTTTGCTACTACACACAGAAATACCAGTGCAGGACAACAGTTGTGGGTAATGCACATTGTAGGCGCAGTTAGACATGGAGGCATTGAAGGCAGAGAAAGATAGGTCAGAAGAAGAGAAGCAAAGAATAGCGGAGCAGCTTCTCCAGCAGCATATGGAGCTGCAGTCCCACTACCAAGTGAGTCCCTTGCTTTCCTAATACTTTTCCTTCTCTTACCATTATAGATTTGCTGTCGAATTTTCTCCTAGAATTTGACCTTCCTGCCACTATGCTTCTAAATACAGAGAGCCACTGTGCCGAGGCTCTAGCAAAAGAAAAGAAGGACCGGGATGTGCTGGCAGCCAAGCTGCGAGGTTTGGAGGAGAAGCTGGTTCATGGCTCGAACAACAACTTGAACTGCTGGAGACAGCCAAACAGAAGGAGCTAGAGCTGGCCCTGCGTGAGCAACAACTCCAATAGAAGGAGTGCCTCGAGGCTTGCATCACCCACAACAGTCACTTAAATAGCTCTGGAAGAGTAATTCATGTCAGAAATTTTAATTTTACAGCTATGGAAGTTCCAAGTGGAAGGTATGGTGGAGTAATCTGTTGGAGTTGTTGTCAACCACTTCTTGTTCCTTTCTCAAGTCCTCAGCTTATTGTCTTTGCTTCATGCATGCTTGCCTTGTAGGGGTCCAGACGGGGTCTTATTTCTGGAATGTTGTAGTTATCATCAGAAAAGTAATGCCTGTCACTAGTTCCACATATGTCCGGGAGAAAAGATGATGAGATAGTTGCTATCAGGTTCTAGATGAAAATATCTGATACCTCAGCAGTGCCGTCTGTCTGGAGAACATGGAGTGGTCATGTATAGTTCTGAGGCCTATATCCATCTTTTTCCTCTTCCTGAAAGAGGGGGACATTTTTATTGCACGGTGGAAAAAATAAAACCCCCTGTAACCCCATAAAGTTTACAACCATCTTCAATGTTATGTCGTTCTAAGAAATAAAGGCTTTATCATCCATCTGAACTCTTGAAGGCACCTTCTCAAATTGGGAAAGGATATTAGGATTTATTGACGTCTTTGGCTTTCCCCTTCACTTTTGTGGAGATCATGTATCACAATCAATGTATATCCGAGCTGCAAGCGAATCCAGGTGCGGTCAGTTGGAAACATGGTTGAGGACATTGATGTTTCATTAGATGCAAGTTTGTTCCTGGGACTGGCACACTGATCCTACTTCTATTTGGATGAACTAATCAAGGAGTTACTTGGCTATGGGTGCAGAGTGGACAATATTTTGAGATTGGAACTGGATATGCCTGAGCGCACAACCTATGATTAGGAGAACTCAAGTGAGCGCGTCCGTGCGGAGGCTGATGTGGAGCTTGCTTTAAGCGAATTTGATGATGACACCCCCTACTTTTCGTATGACTCCAGCTCGCCAGCACCTGCCTTGTCAGGTGGTGTCCAAAGTCTGCACGCACACCATGCGCGCCCCCGGAGTGCTGCTCGATAGACTAACGTCCTTCCCATCCTGTCCAGCGTACATTAAAGGATCAACATGAGACATTAGTATGACAGTATCTCCATTATGGATGGAATGACTGTCATTGTGACCCCTTTACTGGCTCAGCAGTTAGTTCTACTGCTAGGAAATCCTCCCCTTGTACACCTTTGCGGATGCTAACCAATACGGAGTCTGCTGATATCAATTGTCGGATGAGGATTTTGTTAGAAATCTCTGACAAATTCTCTCATAACCTTGGAGACAGGTTTCTGTAACAGCTTTTAACTTGCAAGTGACATTTTGTTCCAAGTTTGACAGGCAAGAACTATCACTGATAGGCGGCCAGCAGATCAAAACGAGATTTGTTATGAATTTTAGAAGTCATTCAAAGCAGCTTTTTTGGATGCCGGGCTGCAGAATCTCGCTGCCCAGCTGCCCAAGTTTGCATCCGTGGGCACTGTTTTAGGGAACACCTTGTGGTCCTAAATCAGGGTTTTGTCACCGGATCTCTATTTCTCTCTTCTCTAGACGGGCAAATCACACAGCAGATTGATGCTTGTGTGAAGGGATTTCTAGAGGATATCCGGAAAACCTGGATTAATTCTTTATATGGAGGTAAGTCTTACTACCACCGTCAGCCCCTGACAGAGGTAGGTTCTGTCCCTTTTGTTCCCGCTCAAACTGGGCGCGGGGTCAATGGCCACAAGGCTACGGCAAACAACGTCTTATGAGTACAATCTCTTCTCTAGACGCTCGATTTGTGAGTTGATCTGTGGGTTGAAGGTGAACATATCATGCTGAAGATATCATGTCCGACACACCCCAAAATCAGGTGAGTCAAGGATTACCAAGCCGAGCCTTTACAAGCCCCTCATTCGAAATGAGATGGCCACGTTACGACTTCAACTTCCTCTCCAGTCTTCTTTTCTGCAATATCAACGTACAAACAAATGAAATCATTCAGCAAAGATGTCACCCTCCACCCTGTTGTGAACACCCATGATGACCTCTCTGGTAGCCTTAGTTTTGAAGTAGTAGTTCTTTGTCTATTGCTGTGTAACTCGATCTCTGTTCCCCATCTTTCCCGTCCCCCTTTAGGTCATGCTCACAGCATATGTTCAAACTTCCGCACATAACTTCCGCACATAACTTCATGCACACTGTTTCCCTGATCCTTTCCACCTATCTGGAGCATTTACATGCTTGTGTTGCCATTGCCTCTGCTAGAGTGCACAAGGAATGCGTCATAATTTTAACAAGTCTAAAGTGGTTTGGTTTCCATGTGGAAATTACAAGTCTCCAACTGTGCCCACAATCCAAGCAACTAATTTGCAAAGGAAAATTCAAAGCACATCACCTTCATGTCTGCAAGCATTTGAGGCATTTTCGCCATGAGCTCAGCTGTCCTTGTTCGCCTGTAGCATGCCCGTGACAACTTTACTTAGTGATACCATCCTCTGGAGCTTCATGCTTACCAAAGATCTAACCAAGGCACAACACACAGTGGACACCTCCCCAGCTTGGATCCCCCCACAGCAACATTCAGGATAATAAAGCTGGCAAGTGAGATGCGATGAACTGCTGACAAGAGTTGTCCAAGCAAATGTCTGAGATTACAACACATGGACTTTTCATGGTGTTCAAATATGCACCTGCCATTAATCAAGGGGCAAGTTCAAATCTCTTTAAGTACAATGAGGTGCCCGATCTTTGTTGAGTATCATTAATCATCTATTGAAAGAAAGAAAGAAAGAATGGAAACTTCAAAACGTCCCCAGGCAGCTCAAAGAGAAAGGCAAATAATAGGAATGATTTTTGCCGTGAAGAAATATCGGCACTGCTTATTGGAGACACCATTTACTTTTTTCGTTGATCACATGGCGTTACGATACTTGATCAACAAGCCAGACAACCAACAACCAACCACCCAGTGTTGAACCTGAAGATGCTACAAAACTTTTAGTTTGATCAGGGACCAGAGTTGAACTCTTTCCTCTTCCTGGTTTGGCGCATAAACATTGACCACTCCTACCGTACCAATGGACTGACCCAGATTTATAGCTATGAATTGCACCCTACCCTGGACCTAAATTTCATTAGCTAGAATGGATGGTCCCAAGGAAGGGGAGACCAAAATCCACCACCGAGGGGTTCCAAAAAGCAGAATTTGAAGGCCAAATCGAACCTCCCAGAGAGGCAATTTTATCAGCATCCAGCTTATGCTCTTGAAAGAAGATGAGAGAGGAACGGTTGAGAAGATTCGAGGCCCATTGTCTGATCCTCGCCCTTTTTGGGGCAGAATGATGAGACACAATGCCTCTAATATTCCAACTGGTGAAGGAGAGATTCATGTCACAACGACGAGGAGGCCCACGGTGTTCCCGCGATTTGATGGCCAACAGGGGAGAAATCGGAATTCAATCATTTTATCAGCAGGGTGTAGTGTGTATATCCACTTGAAGCCATCAGGCTGGGGGAGATTGTCCAGAGGCTTCCATACAAAAATGACTTTGGAAAATGACTCTTTCCTCTTACTGACACTGCCGAAATCCAGGAGCTTCAATTGCGGGGACTGGTTATCACAGACTAGTGTCAAACCATGCATAGGGTTGGATTTTCCAGGAACAAGGAAAAGGAGGGGAGAGTAAGCATGAAGAATCATGCTTACCGCAGGTGGAGAATCCACTGTTTCCTCCGGGAGAAACAGGTCCGTGTTGTTGTTGGCCCCATTGGAGGATATGAGCATATCCTTTTCATTGAAGATGACCAGTTCCTTGTTGGTGCAGTGCTCCACTTTCGTCGAGTTCTCTCCTTCATGAGTAGCCAGCCCCTTCAGCTTCTGGAGACTTACAAGCTCTGCCACCATTTTCAGTCCTTCTAGAAGGAGAGAGCTTCGGGCCCAGTTGTTGGGGTCAGTGACCCTACAAGACAATCCAAACTTATCCACCCACATCCAATTGTTGCGTTCTTCAACATTTTCCAGGTCCTTGAAACTGAAAATGGGGAGAACATGGATGATCGCCAGGTTCACAAGAGCTGCATTATTCTCAACAATAATGCCTATATGCTGCATGTGTGAGAGTGAAAGGGAGATGTGGGGAAAAAACTCCCTTAGAACCTTCCTGGTCAAGTGTAGGGTGATTTCTTTTGGATTTCCAGAACCTAGACCAGTTGCCAAAGCTTCATCAACCCAGTCAGACCTGAATCCTTCTCCGCTGATAGGGATACAAAAGTTGGTGAAGCCGTCAAAGAGCGTGAAGACAAGGGGGGTCACGCAAATCGCCGCCCTGTCCCTGGCATATGCAGATCCTGGAGCCCATCCTGTAAGAGGTCTCCTGGAAAATGAGTGAAGCTCCAGTGTTGCAATGGCTAAGCTGGTGCTGTCCAATAGCATGATCTCCTCCTCAGAAAATGGGAAAGAGGCCCAAGCATCCGCAATCTTGACTGGGTTAGGGTCGTATGGCCGGTTCGGGTGGATTCTTTTCGCTGCTTCTCCTCTTCGTTTCCTCTTCTTGAGGTTTAGTCCCCTTGGAGGCACTTCTGGGCCCGTTTCCATAGAAGGGACTGCCACCTTTGGGTCTGCCGGTGCTGTTCACCTTTCAAATGTCTCTTCAGCGCTTTGAAAGAAAACCGGGGTGGGAGTTTCTGTGACTTTTTGCCTGCCTAGCTTCGGGCAGTTTGAGCGAACGTGACCCTCTCCGTTGCAGGCAAAACAGATTGTGGAAATGATTTCCTCACGGATTGAAACGACAATGAAGGAGTCGTCAAGTGTAGGTAACTTGATTGAGGACCCAATTAGAACCGATTCTGGCATGAGAACAACGAGCTTGGGCACTCCATTATCCCTAGTGAAGTCATATTGAGCCCCTTCCGTGTCAACGCTTAAGATGTTCTCCTGTAAAGGCTCTGATACGTTTAAGGATCCGATGTAGGTGCCGAAGCTGGCTCCTATTTCAGGCAGGGATGTCAAGTAAGTTGCCGGTAGAAAGGGTATTGCTATCACCCTTGGCTTCCACATTACACCTTTTTTGTGGCCCCAGTCGTGTGTCCATGGAAATAAGAAGACTTTAGCTGCTGACATTTGAGTGTTGAACTTTAGCGCAGCTTCAGCTTCTTGTTGAGAGCAGAAAAGCACCAGGTAAAAACCTCTGCCCATAGAGAGACAGTAATGATGGGCAAGACCTCCCTGAGCACCCAAGTGTTTAGTGATCCATGTCCGGACCCATAGCCTGGGTCGCAGCTTTCCTGGGAAGTAAATCAGAATCCCCCTTTGCGTAAGCTTTTCCGCCTGAGATTTGAGTTTTCTTTTATCCAATTTGAGAACAGGTTGCTCAGGGATCTCTTGGGGGATGGAGTCTTCCCACAATCCGTCGTCCGATGGTGGGGACTGAGAGTCAACCTTGGAGGTCGGACCTTTGCCCAGTATCGAGTCACCCGAGCCGTTAGAAGTGGAGGCATTCTTCAGGATCCATTTTGAGCTTCCGCCTTTCACTGCCAGAGCTGAGCCGTGAAGCCTCATGGAGCCTCTACGCACTGTAGCGTTGCCTCGGCTATTACGCTTGCTCCCGACACCTCTGGCGTTCATCCTGGAGCTCGGGATTGCTGGTACCTGTACCAAGCAGCACACACGAGCTCTCACCACTCCACCCACCCAGCAGGGCCCGTAGTGAGACAATGCTAATGCCAGGCAGAAGGAAGCAGATGTAGATGGGGGAGAGAGGAGCGATGAAATCACAGGTCCCCCTTTCCGAGCAATCAGACTTGAAGACAGGGCGACCCGTAAGCAAAGGCCTCAAAGAATTAAGCGAGGGGACTGGGGGAATGGTGGAGGGGAGAATCAGAAGGGAGATAAAGCAGCGATGAAATGATGCGGGCAGTCCGACCAAGGAGGTTCTGATCCTGGGGAGAGTGGGAAGCATACTTGGACTCCGCATCCATTAATGAGGGGAAGGGGAGAAATCACTTCCCTGTTCTGATCAGCCGCATATGCCATTGGGCGCAATAAGGGGGGATAGCGGGCATGACAATGTCGGCTCCTCTTTATCAATCTCAGCCGATTTCACAAAGAACGAGGGGGAAGTTTGCTGCCCTGAGCTGGAATGCACAGTAGCGCTTAAAGAGAGCATAGGGGGTGGCGGCTTTGGCAGAGAGAAGAAGCTGCATATTGTCTGGCTGAGTAGAGATTCGCAGCCGAGCAGCGACGGCTTATAAATGACATAATGGAGCAAATGGATGAGAGGGGGGGGGGGAGGCGTTGGAGGTGAGGAGGGGTACGGGAGTTAGGGGAATGATGCAAAAATTCGTTGCGGGAACAGACAGAAGAGGGGTTAGGGCAGAGTTTATGAGTCTAAACTGCAATTCAAAGCTTCAAAGTGTTGGGTGCGACAGTCAAGTGGTTGGGGAATGCTTGCACTGGTAACTCCAAAATCTCGACCTGGAACAACCACATTCTTATGGATTCAGTGAGCAAATAGATTCACTCTTTTTATAGCCCACAGTAATTGATCAGACAGTCTAGGAGCCTGAAGATCCATTGGAGTTCTTCGTCTTATCTCCTTGTGTACACTACTTGCTTGTCGAAAGAGTGGTGATGAGCAGAAGGTAGGTCATTGTTCACGACTTGGCTGATGTTAGAATGTCAATACATGCCAAGTCAACTTTACAGTGAACATGCTCGGACACTCATAACCCTCAGAGTTCACCTATCCACACATGCAGCCAAAAGGCCAAACCTACTGCAGGCAGGGATTGCCAGGCTGTTGAGTTTCTCGAATTTAATATGCTCCTCCAACTGCGGGTTTTAGGTTGAGATCTTTGAGGTTGATCCTTATAATCTAGCTCTCTCCTGCACTTGGCCAAGCTATCAATTGGGAGAACTGCTAAAGAACGCCCAATTGAAGGCATTCCACCACCCCTTACCCTGTCATTTCAACTTGCTGATGCAACAAGCCTTGAATTCCTGTTTCTTCCTCAATGTATAACATCACCCTACCAAGCATTGCGACCGATCTCTATGATCTGACCTAGAAATGCAACACATTTCTTGAAGGACGTCCACCACAGCTTAGCTGGATGCCCTCTGTCTCTCTACCGACTTCAAAAGAGAAAGCTTCCCACCCCACTATTGCCTTCGGCAGTCTAGTGGACGACATTGAGAACTGGACATTCAGAAATCGTGTCCACCTGTATTTTCTCTTCCCCAATTAGAAAGCTTCCCACCCCACTATTGCCTTCGGCAGTCTAGTGGACGACATTGAGAACTGGACATTCAGAAATCGTGTCCACCTGTATTTTCTCTTCCCCAATTAGAAAGCTTCCCACCCCACTATTGCCTTCGGCAGTCTAGTGGACGACATTGAGAACTGGACATTCAGAAATCGTGTCCACCTGTATTTTCTCTTCCCCAATTAGAAAGCTTCCCACCCCACTATTGCCTTCGGCAGTCTAGTGGACGACATTGAGAACTGGACATTCAGAAATCGTGTCCACCTGTATTTTCTCTTCCCCAATTCCAGCTACGTGGATATTTCGGCGGGATTCACAAAAAAATTCGGCAAACTCAGTTTAAGGGGCGCAGGTAGGTGGCGCGGGAGAGGGCTTGACAAAAACTAAGTCCCAAAGCTCTCTCACCGCAACATGCGGAGCCATCGGCTCCCACCTTCAAACTTCCATATGATCATTCCGCCAGAGTCCGTGCTCTTCTGTCTCTTGCCCTGCGCACGTTGCGTCCCTTGTCACTGATTCTTTGCTCATGGGGAATGGTGTTAATGCTTGATCATGGCATTTATTTATTTGAACCCTGTAAGGCTTTATTGGCTCCTCCCTATAAGGGAGAGACCACGCATTGGTGCCAAACATGAGTAAGATCCTGATATACCTCCACTAGATAGTACCTACATGAAGGAGATAATCTTCCCCCACTTAAATCTTAACTTGAATATACCTTGATTAGATAAGACCCATAAATGAAGGGTATATAGGGATAGACATATCTGAATTATAAGAAAACTATAACAATAAGAGCAAGGTTTAATTTCCTTCATATATATATATATATATATAATGTTGGTGGCCCTGTGAAGGCTGGATTCCCTCCCACCTACTTTTTGGGCTTGGATGGATGGAGCGTGGATGAGGCTGGATGAACCGTTGCGTTGCTATAGCTTGGATGAGCTAGTACAGTTAGACCATATTATGATAGATTGTCTTTTTGTTAACAGCTAGTTTAGGATTAGATTAGATGAGGTGGCTCTGTTGAGTGGTCCAGCTGGGATGGCATCTGGCTGGCCAATGGATGAAGGCCGTTTGGCCTAGATTAGATTTCCTGCTTAATATTATTTAAACTAGTGCGCGAACGCAAGCTGGGTGGTGGATTTTAGATCTCACAAGGTGTACGAACTGCTGTGGATTGTGTGAGATTGTGTGTGCTTGAAGTTGGATGAAAAGTGCCTTCTGTGCATGGTGTTAGTGAAGATCCCGTCCTAGCTAGCGCGCTCCGCTCTACAGGGCATACAACCCCAGTGCAGGTAATTTCTCGGGATAAAGAGGAATAACCCTACGGCCCCGGAATCTTCGTGGAGATGGGGGGCAACTAAACTGTTACCTTGAACGGATGAACTAATCATTGCAGGTGCTGGTGTGTTGCAAGGAGAAGAAGGTACAGCCGTCAGAGGGCGAAATGGTGGCGATTCTCGTTCTTCGCTTATGCGTTTTTGCTTCTAACTTGTGCAGGCTAGTGTCGATCCTTCATGTTGTGCGCCATGGCATCCTCTTCCAGCTTTGAGCAGATTATCCCTAAAGTTACCCCAGAGCTCAACTTTGAACTTACATTTTTGCATGAATTGCAAGTTCACTTGAGTGAAGATATTTGTAGATACACTGCATTTTATGAGAATGAGCCCTGGGCGCGTGAGGAAATTGAACTAGACACACCATCTAACTTTTGGGTTGCTAAGTTTGAGGCTGAAGTGGCAGAAGAGGCAGCCAAGGAGGCGAAAACTCTAGCCCAGAAACGGGAGCAGAAGCGCAAAGTGGAACGGACATTGCAAGGGGCTTGGGCGGGGAAGCTGCTACAGGTCCTACATGTTGACGAGATTCTTGCCAAGCTGCCCTTTCTTGTGCTCAAAAAGCGTATGCTCATCGGTGAAGTATCTAGTTGGCCTCAGTTGGGCATTCCGCAGTTTACAGTGTCCAGGGACGTGCATACGGAGTTGGAAGGTTTTGCTTATCCTCATAAGCCTAGTCCCTTAAGATTGTGGGAAGGTGGGACGTCTCTTGCTCTTGCTAACCTGTGTCCAGTCGCTCCTGTTATTTCCGAGCCCGAGCCCACTTGGGAGGAAGTAGTTGCGGGGGTGCTTGAGCAACGTTTTGTGCATAACATTTCGGATGTTGTTGTCTTTCCCGGCAGGTTGTTCAAGCAAGAGCGTGTAGGGTTGTCCCAACCGGCAAAGGCCTCTGATTATCCATCCCACACCCTGGTGATCAAAGAAATGCGGGTGCGCACCGTGGTAAAGGTCTCATTTTGGCTCAAGTCAGAGCGGGAGGTGTGGCAGCAGCTGGATGAGGCAGTATACCTCTGGCCTAAACAACGATATATCAGCTGCCATTGTGTGGCAAACTGGGAAGACTTCATCCAGGCCCCATCTGATCGGAGGTAATCGGTATCACCTCTCCGCTCATGTGCATGTGTTCACCAGAGCCATGCTAGACAAAGAGGCTGAGGAGACTGTAGGGCTGAGTGAGTTAGAGGCTAGAGCTGCTAGAGAAAGGGAGCTGGTGGATGAGAAAGGGAAGGCCGAACAAGGAGAACACTCCAAAAATGCTCCAAAAGAAGATTGCATCAGGCCCAGCTTTTGATGTAGAAGAGTTGTGTGAGGCCATGGGTTCATCTCGAACTGTCCTCCTTTAATGAAAAATATTGATCAAACAACATACTCCGGAAACAACTGGGACCAAGTCTGATGATGCCAGAGAAAATATGCATAAGCAGCAATATCCAGATTATAACTTGGGTGATGACTTTGAGTCCTTTCTAGAATTTTTCAACATTAGTAAGGAGATCAACTCAGTGCCACAAAAGTTCATAGTCAAAATATTTCGTGTTTGTTTGAAGGGTGAAGCTCGGAAGATCTTTGAGTCCAGTATTAAGGGCAAAGATGAACTGACATGGAATGAAGCACGAACGCTGGCTGGTAGGTTGTTTCGTGAGGCCAAACCAATTGCATACACTGTCCCAGATCTAACGTTTACCCCTGGTGACAGCTTGTGGAAGTACTATTCTGATCTTCGCACAGCAGTATGCAAGGCGGTCGATGTCCTTTTGAGAGATCCGCTATCTTGAAGCATTGCTTCATCAAGGATTTACCTCCGACTGAAAGAGTCTTCCTGCAGAAACAGCTTTATCACCATGAAGATGCAATGATGGGTCTTCTGGAGGAACGACTTAGGCTCAAAGCTGCCAAAGCAGGTTTGCTCAACCCCCCCCCTCTAAGGCCACACAGTTGGTAGCTGATTGTAATGGCACTCACACTGTTGATGATCGTTCTTGTGGAAAAACTAGTGTTGATGAACTTTGAGAAAACGGGGGCGGACACTCATTCTCCACCTGCACTAACCTACTGTTGTGTGGCCATGAGTGTTGTAGGCATGGATGATCTATTTTACGATGCTCTTCTCCATAGGTGCAAAGTCGGCACCCACTTAAGTGGCATATCCAAGCTACTTATGAGGCAAGTAAACTAGCACTTACCCACCCATCGGGAAAGTGAAGGGCGTTTGTTCAGAGTGAATGCTTTGGAAGGCCAATCTGTTGTGGAAGTCCCTCCTAGGTCCGCTGTCCCTGCCTTGCTTGAATTGTATCATGCATTTACTTTCGCTAGTCATTTGGGGGTTACGAAGACAGTCAAAAGATTACAAGAACAGTATCACTGGAAAGGATTAGTGAACGACGTTTCAGCTTTCATTGCAAGATGTGTACCCTGTCATGCTAAGACCATACTATCTAAGACCGAAGCACCCATGCCTACCTTGCGATAGCTACGGAGTACCTAACGAAATGGGTTGAGCTCCAACCTCTGGTTGTTAAGGACAGTGATGAGGTGGTACAGTTCTTCTTTGATAAGGTGATTCTCCGACATGGTTGCCCTCTTGAGATCCTCACGGATCAAGGTACCCAATTCTGCAACCAACTCATGGAGATTGTTTTGTTCAATCTAAATACTACACATGCAGTGACTGCCCCTTATAACCCCCAATGCAATGGCTTGACTGAACGCTTTAACAAGATCATGTGTCAAATGTTGGAGAAAAATAGGACCCATATAGATGAGTGGGATATAGCCATTCCTATCTTGTTGTTTGCCTATCGCACTTTCATTCATGCTAGTACCAAAATCTCTCCCTTCGAGTTATTATATGGTAGAAAATGTCGTAGTCTCTTGCATATTTCTTGGCTGCAAGTTTCTGCTACAGAGCCTGAAAACTGGGAGGAATTCTACTCACTATAGATGCCAAGCGGCGTCGTTTGCGTGAAACTGCTACGTCTAACATTCGTTTTGCTCAAGCCTCTCAAGCCAAGCGTTACAATCGCAAGGTAGTGTATTCCGAGGCTTTCAAAGTTGGGCAATCTGTTTGTGTGAGACTTCGGCCTGGTAAACAGATTTCCAAGGCAAAGAGAAATGATGGGCCCTATCTGATCACTGAAATCTTGCCTGATAGGCAGTATGTCCTTCTCCCTCAACATGCTTCCACTCCTCATCTTGCTAACTTTGTCCATGTTTCTTTGTTAGTACCCTGCACATTCACGTTTGACTTGACTTGCTTGAATGTGGAGAATAGACAGGTTACCTACACATCTTCCAGAGCTGCTCTTTCTCGTGCATAGGCAGCAGATTCTGAGCCTTAGTTAGATATTTGTTTTCTTTCTTTCAATTTAGTCCTGGCATCACTATGTACAGTGTTTGGATTTTTTCAAGTTGATTTTTTTCCTTCGCCCACCTTGCAGGGCAAAGTTTTGTTCTCCTGGTTTTTTCATCATTTGCACTATCGGATGCCTAGTTTTGTTTAGTTTTTGTTGTAGTTCCCTTCCTGTTGTTCCTTAGCAGGGCGTGCTAGATTGTGAGCAGCACACGTGAGCAGAAAATACTGTGAGCAGAATTAGTGATTGCATCGAAGAATTGATTTTCAACTACGTTCTTCGGAATTAGAAATTAGGGTTGGGCCTATTACCGCGGTCTGTCAACTCCTAGAAGCCCTATTGCCGTAGGGCTTAACCGTCGAAAATGGGAGCTTAGTATTCCTGGAGTGTGACTAAGGCTTAGCAATAAGATTGGTGAGTGGATGAATGATTGATGAATGTGACATGATAAAAATTTGGATGAAAGTAGAGTGAAATAAAGGTGATACTATCTGATGTATGATGCAATTCCTGCTTTGATGATATGAGCATGGACTTGCTTGCCCTTCTCCAGGTATCCAAGGTTGGCACATACATTGACTCCGCTAATGAAAGTGACCATGATTGGTCGCACACCTTTCTGTGACCTTCCTATGTTGCATCCCGTGTTCCATCTCCACTGAGTGATTGCTCGACCACATCACAGAGAGTCATTGCAATGGTATGTCTGAATGGCTACCTATCTGGGTCTGGATTAAGATGGCGTTGACGCCAGCTTAATCTCCACCCCTCTAAGCTCAAGGAAATTGAAAAACAAAAAAGAATCAACCACTGAAGTCCTACCGTCTGTTTGTATATCTGTCTGTCTGTCTGTCTGTCTGTCTTTCTACCTGTCTGTCTAGGTCTGGATTAAGATGGCGTTGACGCCAGCTTAATCTCCACCCCTCTAAGCACAAAGAAATTGACAAACAGAAAAGTAAAAACCACTCAAGGACCATGTCTATATGTCTACCTGTCTGGGTCTGGATTAAGATGGCGTTGAGCAGAAGGATATTGAAAAAGAAAAGCAGCAACCAATATATATATATATATAATCCGATTTTTTTCATTTTTTTTTCCCGAGTGTGCCAGATTAAGGTGGCGTTGACGCCAACTTAATCTGGCTGGTCTGCTGGGCTGGAATTAAGCTTCTCCCAAATTAAAATACACTTATTTAAACTCAACAACGCATACAATTTTCGTTGAGCTTCTTTATGACACTTAAATTTTTTTCCACCTATTCTTCTAAATTTGAGCCTCCTTTCGCTTCGCTTCTCCACCTCTTCTACATTGTCGCTGGTTGGGGTTTATTCTGTAAGGTACACTTCACGAATTAGGGTTACCGTTCTGGGTTTGTGGTTTCCGTTTATTCTTTGGGGTTTGGGGTTTGGGTTTATCAGTGCGGGCTTGGGTTTTAGGCTTATGGTTTGCCTTGGGGGTTTGGAGTTTGGGTTGCGGGATCAGTGTTTGTGGTTAGGGTTTCCTGTGTTTCCCTGGGTTTAGAATTTGTTGTGTTTGCCGTGTTTGCCGTACAATCACTCTTATTTCAGTCCATCCATGCTCCATTAATCAGTGCGGATTTTCATCCATCATTCATCCCTTCACTTCTTTCATTCATCCATGCTTCTTTCATTCGGCAGGTTTTCATCACATATTCATCCCACATTGCATGCATGGAGCACGACATCTTTGGTCCCTGGCCGCCTACGTGAATTTCCATTCAGAAGTGTTTGCATCCACGGCAATAGGCCCTGTATTACCTCGATTGTGGGCCGCTTCCCTAATCTGCTCACGCTTACAATCTGCTCATGCTTAAGGGATTCTGCTCACAATTAGTGTGCAAAATTCCCTTCTTGGTTCATTTTACTGGCACCCCATGCATGTGGGCTTGCTAACTGACTCTCTAGTTTTCCCTCTGAATATCATGTGAGTCCAGCTCAGAATGTAAGATTACTACTCATACATCCATCCCCTTTCTAATCAAGGTTCAGAATCCTTCGGTAAAAGGGTTGGCTCAAATCTCTCTTGGATTTCCTTGGTCATGCAGCTTATCTGAAAACCCAGAATGTGGGGTCTATGTCCTTCACACAATCTCACCTTATGGCTCATGTGCTTGATACTCCGTGCAGTGAACTTAATAAACTCAACTCTGGGTTTTTCTCCTCAAACTTATAAAAAGAGGCAGGACCGTCCTTTTTTCTCTCATTTTCTCTTTCTTCTGTTGTTGGCACTTCTGATGACAACATTTGCACCTAGGTAACTCTAAATGCTATGCAACATCTCACACTTCACAGATTTTGGTTGGTCATCACTGGAAGCTTGGCATGAAACAGTAATAAACATTCACCCTATCAGACTGTAGATCATATATGCCTAACTGCTGCTATCCTTCTCCGTTGCCTAAGGCTCTTGGAATTTGTAGAATGAACAGAACAACATCCTATGCTTTCACACTTCTGGAAGTAACTTGCTGGTTCTCAACTAAACAAAATATAGATTCTACCTCACTATGATTCTCAATTTCCAGATGACCCTATGTACTTCAAACCCCCTTATCAACTGCTGCAGCCTTTCCAACACCCTTCATCATGATTCATCTCTTCAGAAACCTAGCCTAAGAACAAATCAACTAAACATCTCAGATCAGAGCAGCTCCTCTTCACAAGCTCTGATCTTTCTCTCACTCATTTCGAGAACAGATTATGATGCCACATCCTCACAAATTCCTCTCTGCATAGCAATCGGATTGAATACCCTGTTGTAGTGCTTTGTATTCATATCCCCCTTTCTCCCATTTTCCAATGTACAAGTTCTAGTCTATAACTCCGTCATCTCTGTTCATTGTTTTGTGTCCTAGAAAATCACCAGCCTTACCAACATTGAGAACACCCGTTAAGTACTACTTGGGCCATCCTCTGCAACCTGCATTCATCCTCATCACATCAGCGGCATGGAGCTTATCCCTTCAACAATCTCGAATCCTCCCACTGCTGCAGCAGGACCATCCACCTTGCCACTCCTTATCTCCATCATAAGTTCTTGCCGTCACTTCTTCAGAACAAGTATCTGCGAGTCGAGCATTCAGGTCTCCCTTAATTGCCTGCCGTCACCACTTGAGCAGCACGGTTCACAAGGCTGCTTCCCATCCTCTCTTAACTCCCCTCTTATCCTTGCACCACATGCTGGAGATACACAACCCAAATCGAGAAGAAGAAGTAAACAGCGGGCGCCAGTGCACTCATCTGCCCAAGTCTTCATGCAGGTCGTCGTGACTCCTCTTACCGTCATCCCGATATGCAAACTTCATCGCTTTAGGGTTAAGGGCAACGAAATGATTAGAAATTCATCCATGTGTTGAATGCCCTATTTACAATCAAAATTTAAATCTCAAGTGGCAGGGCACCCTCCATCACACTACACTGCATCCCACACAGAGAGAAGACTCCGGCCGAAGCCGGTGTACCTGAGAGCCACTTCGCCTTGCGGCTACTGCCCTCTTTCGGGGGTGGGCCCTATAAGAAAGACAGGTGTCCAGGGGGACACCGGGTAACTGAGGAAAAGAGGTACCAATATACCTCTGGGTACCCAGGGGGACCCTGGGGTACCTAGGGTACTGTCGTAGAGCTAGATTCCAGTTGCCGTTTGTTAGTAATGATGGTTGTGAGGGAACGTAACGCCGTGAGATGGATTGCTTTAAAACATGTGATGATGGTAAGCGGGCCAGTATTCCAGCCGGCGGATTGCAAGGATGAGCGGGCGTATTTTTTCCGTTTTTCCAAAATCGAGTCCATGGGGTAGCGATCGTGGCAGTAAGTGAATTCAATGAAGTGTATGGTGAATTTTGGGGAGGGTGCAGTGGGTAGTGATGTGTTAGTGGGTAGTCCTAGGACAAGTAGAATATCGGGGCAGAGCCTAGCGGGACAGGTGCATGGTGAGCGGGTACATGTACAAGGGAGCTACCATGGTGGTACCGTGTGATCTGGGGGTCGACCTTGATAGGTGTCGGCGTTAATGAGTGAGTACCACCTGGCTTCAGCCTGACTAAGAAGAAGTTTATGGATGTGCCAAAGTGCATGGTTGTGTCGAGTGATATGAAGACCATGGATAATCGGGTGGGTACATTGGCTAAGTAGGTGTGGCCAGATGTCACGCTCATGATGGGTGTGTGAGCATAATGGGCAGTATGGGGATGGGAAGAGGCGCGGCCAGAAGATATGTTTATGCTGGTGAACCGTGTATTGGGCGTATCTGAACTTGAGTGTTTGCCGAATCTGTGCGTCAGTAGTAGCTTTAGTGTGCCAAAAATAGTTTCATAGCTTGTGGTGAAGCACTGTAGACTGTGTCCATTCACTACAACATGATGCGGGATTTTTGACTGTCTATTTCACTGCCAAAATAATCGAAAGTACCATTTTTACCAAAAAAAAACCAGATAGTGACAAAGGGCGAGTTGTTTCAGGCATGCAGTGAAGTAGGAAGGACAGTCAAATGTGCCAGTGAAAATATTTTCACTGTGGTGGAGCCCACCAATTCTAGATAGATGGATTATGGATAGTAAAATATTTCACTACCCATATAGTGAACAACTTCACTACAATAGCCACATGGCAAATAATCACACATTATGATGGTGAATATCAACACTATGAGTAGTTTATACATTCACTATTCAGTCAGCACTGAAAGCTCATGAATCACTATGTAGTGAAATATGGAATCATATCACTAGGAATGCATAATACATTCCACTACTATAGAGGTGAGCATATAGTGAGGTAGTTCACTAAGAAGCCATGTGTCACAATCTTATTTGGTGAGAAAGAATATATGAATACGAGTTGAAGTTTAGTGTAGTACCGTATAATGAATTGGGAGTCTAGAGTTCTAGTTTTGTGTAGTACTACATAGTGAAATTGGGAGGTTGCACGTGTAGGAAAAGAACACATCACTATGATTAAGAAAAGATTTCACTACACATTATGATTAGTGGGAGCTAAACAATGAAGCCATTTGACCACACATGCATGGGTGAAACATACAACTGTCCACAATCTATGAGTTTCTCACTATAGCTATATATTTAACTCCATAACACTTATCACAACTTTGCAAATCACTACAATGGAAGACAATAGTGACAAATGCGACCATGTAGTCGATAATTAAACTGTGTAAACGTTTTGTTTACAACCATTTTGTAGCAATACACTGCAAATGTCAACAAGAGATCCCAAATTCCTAAATTTGAACATTCATGCAAGCTCTCTAGGCTTCAAGTCTTGAAGAATGGCGTATGTGGACTAAACCTAACAAAACCATGGCAGTCTGTAACTTCCCACAGATGGTTGGAAAAGAAAAGGAATGGCTAAATATCAGCAAAATTTAACTAAAGGATTCATGGGCACCGCAAAATCATGAAGGTCATAGTTGTGGCATGAAGCGACAATGTCATCCACGCCCTGCTGTTGGGTGGCCTCTGTGGGCATACGCAGCCGCCCTTCATTTAAATCCATTGATATAACCCTGCCTGTCCCACCGCATGCTACACCATTCTCACTAAGGAATCCTTGCTCCTCATTCATAAATTGCTTACTAATTGTAACTCCTTCAATGACTAGTCAATCTGATGTTTTGGTGAGCCCATGTATGTAGGCTCAGCAGACCTTTCAACCTGGCAGACTATAGATAACAGAAGACCTACGAGGAGGCATCATGCTCAAATAGGACTTTCTGCAGGAACAGAGTCAAAGAGATGTACCCCTCTCTCGTCCTTCCAATTCCCAAGCCTTGTGTTCTCCCTATTCAAACTGACCAGAGGATTGCTATAAGGGAAATGCAAACCTAACCTGTAGAGATCCATCAAGTTAAAATGTTGCAGATAGAAACCAACCCAATGGTGTCGTCATCTCAAACCATGGAGAAAACAACTGGAAGGGTGGATTGCCATTCGTGGAGCACCTAGAGCAAAACCATATACTATAGTGCAGGCATCATCACAACGAACTTGAGTGATGCAGCGGTGAGAGGTTACAAAAGAGCAAAGAGAGAATCTACCGTAAGGCCTGCATGGTGGTATGCAACACCAGTTGGAAGGGTTTCTGCCAAGATGGGGTCTAAGCCAGCTGGTGACTTCCGTAACTCCTCCACAGCCGCATCCCCATCCTTACAACCACTTGCATTTTCTTTTGTCAAAGGCCAAAAAGGTGGCAAGAATTTCGCGATGTGGCGAGCTGAGGTCTCACACCCTTTGTGGCTGGAGCAAAACAGCAATACTGAGAGCCCTTCTGTCACTACCTGCTTATCTATGGTACTGTATCAGCAACTGGCAGGCATCTAGACTATCACAGGAACATTTGCTAGCTTTTGAGGCATCAAACAGTGACACTGCCAATGACAGGTTTTGCTTACTCAAGCACGAGGATCTTACGAATGCACACATAGAGCATGATATTATGGCACACAACCACACCAGCCAATCAATAGTTACCTCACTGCATAATTCCACAACGTGATCAGGATCCTTTCCACCAAGGTTCGCACCTTTCCTAATCATTGTGGCAACTTCCATCTTCTCATTGTAGATAGTATTCCCAACTTTTAAGAACTCCTCCAGAGGTACTGGATGAAATGTTGTCTCATAATGTCCAGCCTGCAGTTAAACATTATCAACCATCATTAGATTTGATACATCCAGTTTGGGTAAAATGGAGAAAACATGGGAACATGGACTACCCCTACATAGAAGATCAAGTACTCTCTTTCTGATCCCAGAGTGTCTGTTGAATAAACTAGTACCCTCATCACAAACAACTGTTCCTCAATAGAGAGAATTTCTTTTACAACATGTATCTAGGAATGCTAACCTCAAATGCATAGCAAGGAACGTACCTGAAGCCAAGCAGCAATGGCAGGCTACGTTGGGAATGGTGGAACTCATGCCGACTATCTGCAAGCCGCTGTTACACCCTGCATTACTAGTTGTGACTCCGCCACAGTTGCTGACTGTAGAAACAGGCTCTCCATCACCAGTTGCATACCTTGGCTTTGTCAGCAACAGCTCCAATAAGTATCCTCGGTCCTTGTCCCCAACCTGCATATTTCCATCCTTATAACAGCAGTACACTGCCAAGGCAACGATAGAATATAATAATTGTAGCAGAAGTTTTGAAGACGGCTCACTTTGCGTGATTCAAGAACCAATCAGAAAACATTGTCATTGAGAATGAAGGAAGCAACAGCTAGAAGCAAAAGTGAACAGATCGCACAGTTGATTAAACCATCACCCACCATATGAAGCTGATCTATCACAACAATCGCTAGTTCAAACAGGTGCCCCTCCTCTAGGAGCTTATTGATAATCGAATTAGCCTTCTCACTAATGTATCTTTAGGTAAGCTAACACCACCCTGGGCTCCAAAAATGCCACAGACTTCTTGCCAAGGGGCTCCAAAAGTGAGTCCAAATGTTCTGCCTGCAATACGGGTCCCATTATTCTCCATTCTACCGCGCATCATGGTACATATAGAAACAAAATACCTCCATTGATCTGTTTTCTAGGAATTGCAACTATGCCAACCAGATCCTAGACATCAAACAACCATAAAGACAACCAAGACATGCATGCTACCCTACCTTCTCATGATGCTTACCCCAGACAGCAGACCAAATCCCCACTCATAAGTTTTTACCTTTATAGATTAATCAGGTGAGATACAACTAGGCCCGGTTATCAGCGTCACGTCCGTCCGTCAGCGTCAGGTCACGTCTGACGCTGACGGGACCTCCGTCACGTCAGGTTCGGGGAATATTCTGGTAAAAATAGTACCAGGTAAAATACTGCCACTTAAGCAGCCACGTCGCCGACACAGTGGCGGTGGCAAATACATTTTGAAAAATTAACAAAATGAACACGATCGCCAATTCGCTTTGGTTTTCAAAATTAAAAAAGAAATGGCGACCGCCATATTGGCGGTCGCTTCAATTTTTATTTTTTTTAAAGCAAAATTGGCGGTCGCACGGGCGATCGCTTTTTTTTTCGAAATAGAAAAATTCCAAAATTACAACAAATATGGTTGTACAACCTTTTTCGGGTGGGTGCTATTGATTTGTCATTTATTCATTTCACTTTCATTTCACTTTCATCCCTCTTGGAGCATATATAAGGGAGGAGGGTCACCAAGCTCCTCACTTCTTTTGGCGCAAACACTTGAGGTTGCTTTGGATGTTTTCTTCGATTGAACGAGAGTGTAGCCCAAGAGGAGGGTGCGCACATTTTGCCGTTGTGGCTTTCACTTCAGCAGATTATGTATAAGCTCAACACTACAACCCACATTGACCCACTTGGGTTGCTGACAGATGTAGAAGTGTTGGGCTATCGCATTGCACTTTACATTCATAACACGTTCATTTATAGATGACTGTTTTTTGTTGTTTGCATCGCTAGGTCCCAGGGGAGTGGATATTGGGTGAAGATGATGGAGGAATGGAGTCCTTGGTATACGACAATCTCGAACACTGTCAGTGCCACTGGTAGCGTTGAGTGCGACCTATGTGGATTAAAGCTTTCTTATCGTAAGGATTGGTTGCTCGCTCACCTATAAAGGTATGAAAAGCGCTGGGGTGGGTTTATGCCCCAAAGCATCTATGCGGGTAAAAAGTCACTTTGCCCAGTGTGGAGGCAATATTCCAATGTCTTTGGATCTGGACATGACCTCTGAGCAGAACACTCCATCTTCCCGTCAGGATGCCCCGATTAGTACCCAAGGCAACTCTTGTGAGGCTTCGGGTGTCTTTGGACAAGTGGGTTGTGCCAGAGCAACACTTGCTTCAACACCTCTTGTACCTCTACACTTCAACGGAGTAGAGGATTATGATAAACAAGTCGAGCTTATCTTTTAAGATATTCATCATGACGGTTGACGTTCTGCAAGTTGAAGTTAGTTCCTCAGTTTCTTGACATGCAAGAAGGTCTTAACTTGTCTGCGAAAAGACAGTTGGATAAAAAATGGGCGCAGTTTTTCTTCGAGGCCAACATACCATTTAATGTGGCAAATCTTCCGGCATTTGTCTCTGCTGTTAGAGCAACCTCGGAGTCCAGATCCACGTACGTGCTTCCGACTTATCACAATCTCCGCACATGATTGCTAGAAGACGTCATGACCGAGCTTACCCAAAAGGTCAACGATAGGACGGGCGAGTGCATCAGAAAATATGGAAGCACTATATGTGCCGATGGTTGGAGTTCTGTCACAAACAGACCGTTGTTCAATGTCATGCTCGTATGTCCAGCTGGGGAACAATTCTTGGGATCGGTCGACACTAGCAGCGAGAAGAAAGATAGACGTTATCAATGCCAACTATTGACGGACTTCATCGAACAGGTCGGAAGTGATAGAATCGTGCAAATATGCACAGACAATATCGCTAACATGAGAAACACTGCAGACATGTTGTTGGCACGTTATCCCCATATGTACTATCAAGGTTGTGCTGCTCATATCTTTGACCTCATTTTTGAAGATTGGGGAAAAGAACAGTGGGTGAAACAACTTGTCAAGCGAGCGAAGACTATTGTGTCGTTCATCCGCACACACCACATCCCTTTGACAATATATAGGAGGCACAAACCCAAATACAGCCTCCGCAATCCAAGTGAAACTCGTTTTGCCACTAACTTCTTGATGGTGGATGGGTTGGTGACGGTGAAGAGCAGTCTGGAGCACACCATCATCGATCCTCAATGGGATGCGTACACACGGACATTGCGGGACTCTAGAAAAGCCAAGTCATTAGTCAAAAGTCGAAAAGTTTGAAATAACATTCGCAGCGATGATTTATGGAAGAAATGTGAAAACTTTGTTTATATGGTTGAGTCGGTGTTAATCATCTTGCGGGAGTTTGATGGAAAGCAACCAGTAATTGGCAAGGCATGGTTATTAATACAAAATCTTGAGAAGCACGTCCAATCCTAGAGGCATCCTCTCTTCTCCTTGGAACCTGAACTTGCGGACAGTGCTGAGAATGCATTTTACGACCGTTGTTCGATGGTTCGAACGGACTTGCATTATGCGGGGGCTTTTCTCAATCCATTATTGCTCGACAATACCATGCTCCGAGACGACGCTGATGCCAAGGCCGGCCTCGTGCGAGTGCTCATGCGACTGGCTCCGCCGAACCATGCAGAGAGAGCTATATCCGAGTACCAATGCTTCTCAGATCGCCGCGACCCTTTTGAGGACATGCCGGATCCAAAAGAGCTCAATATGCTGTCACATGAATGGTGGGATCTGATTGGAGCTGGAGCAAGAACATTGGCTCCCATTGCGAAGCGTATTCTTGTTCAAGTGTGCTCTGCCTTATCTTGCGAACGCAATTGGAATAGTTACTCATTTGTTCACAATAAGATTCGCTACAGGTTGAATCCCGCGAGGGCTGATAAATTGGTATATGTGTATACCAATTGCCGACTGCTACGTGAGAGGGCAGCGGATGATGCTGCAGCATGATATGAGAGGAATTTGCATTCCGAAGACTCTGCTTCTGAGGCTGATTCGATGAGTGACGATACTGAGCCTTAGAGAGAATCATCTCAGAGGGAATCATCTGCCTCTGATAGTGAAGATGGATCCGATGATGCTCCCGAAAATGCGTATGACCCGTTTACATTCACAGAGGATGATGCTTATATCCAGCCGACCTTTGATGACCTTCTTGAAGAAGTGCGTATCGCAGATGAAGGTGAAGCTGCAATTGTGTCATCCCCAGAACATGGTCCTCAAAATGAAGTTGGGGTCGATCCTCGCCCCCCCACTACACGCTGAAGCCACCGGTAGTGCCACAATGAAGCTTAGGGGTGATGTACTCTCAGGACTGATCGACGTACGCAACCCTGTTCATACAAATGATGGTGTCAAACCCATTGTACAGTCGACGGGACGGGATCATGCCTCACCGATACGACCAGCTCTACCACAATGCCAAAACCGATCAGCTCCCCATCAACACAGCGGGCATTAAGGAGCAACAGGGTTGATCTGTTTTCCACACGCATGCATCATTCAGATGCATTGGACCGAGCGGAAGTTGAAGCCTCGGATGATGACAACCTGCCACTACAATTCCACCTTAACCGACGTGTTGCGTAGCAGACCCGTGGTTCCTGACATGCCGGACCATCTAATGTCGGTCCATCTCGGGCAGTCCCCCCTCCGGTACCTCTTTCGAGACCACCTTCGATTGCATCCCAAGTCCATAAACGACAGAGAACAGTCCAACCTTTTGTAGGCGATCGGCCCACAAACAGGCCAGATACCGTAGATGGTATTCAAGACCGAAGCGGGAGTCGACCTCAGAGAGAACTAAATGTGGTTCGAGGTCGCTTGCAGATTCAAATGCCAGGACATATGAGGTCGGATAGGGAGGACGATTCCAGCATTGATCATGGCAACGGTGGTGAAATCGAAGGTGACCCGGATTTTCAACCCATCGGAGCATTATGATTAGGATCTTCTTCGTCCTGCCGTCGATGCAGTAGAAGGAATTGAAGCAAAACAGCTGAAGACATGCATCAGCACTTTTTAGTGGACATGTTTATATTTCTGTACTGAAGTAATACCAATGTGATCATTGTCACTATGAGTATTTGTATTGTTGTTGTGTTGGAAAATAAAAGATGTTGCCCATGTGTATACTAGCCAAAATGTCGGCCAAGGCACCGTCATTTGCTCATGTTTGTGTTCGGTGATTTGCTTGTGGAATGGAGAACAATTGTACCATGCTTCCAACTGTGCATTCATTTTTATTTAAATGGAGCGACCGCCAAGGTGGCGGTCGCTTCTACGAGGTTTGCCCTCCGCGTGGAGTGAGGAATGAGGGGGGGGGGGGGGCATATAAGCTCCCAGTCATTATTATGGAAATGAAGCGACCGCTGTTACTGGCGGTCGTTTTTTTGTTTTTTTGGATCAAAATGGAGCGACCGCCATTAGGGGCGGTCGCCGTTATTGTTGTTTTTTGTAATTGCAGCGACTGCCATTAGTGGCAATCGGTTTTATTGAAATTTGGTTGGAAATGGAGCGACCGCCATTTATGGCGGTCGCTTATATTTTAATTGTTTTGAAAATTAAAATGGAGCAACCGCTTAGGTGGCAGTCGCTTCTACGAAGTGTGCCCTGCGCATTGAGCGAGGAGTGAGGCGGGGGGAAGGGGGGCATATAAGCTCCAGGACATTCTCCCCTCACTTCGTTTGAAGTTCTTTTTTGTTTTTATAAATGCACCGACCACCATTACTGACGGTCGTTTTTTTTTTTTTTTTTTGGCGAAATGGAGCAACCGCCATTTGTGGCGGTCGTTTTTTTTTTGTTTTTAAATGGAGCGACCGCCATGGTGGCGGTTGCTTCTACGAGGTCAACTTTGCGCGTGGAGCGAGGAATGAGGGGGGGGGGGGGGGCATATAAGCCCCTAGTCATTCTCCCCTCACTTCCATTACTGGCAGGTTTTGTTTTTACAAAATGCAGCGACCGCCATTTATGGCGGTCGCTGTAATGGTTATTTATTAAGATGCAGCGACCGCCATTACTAGCAGTCGCTTTTATTTTTTTATTTTTGGAAATGGACGACCTCCATTACTGGCGGTCGTTTCTATTTTAATTATGTAGGGGTGATGTACTGCCAGGACCGATCGACGTACGCAACCCTGTTCATACAAACGATGGTGTCGAACCCATTGTATAGTCAACGAAACGGGATCATACCTCACCGATACGACCAGCTCCACCACAATGCCAAAACCGATCCAGCTCCCCATCAACACAGCAGGCATTAAGGAGCAACAGGGTTGATCTGTTTTCCACACGCATGCATCATTCTGATGCATTGGACCAGGCGGAAGTTGAAGCCTCGGATGATGACAACCTGTCACTACAATTCCACTTTAACCAACCCGTGGTTCTTCACATGTCGGACCATCTAATGCCGGTCCATCTCGGGCAGTCCCCCCTCTGGTACCTCCTTCGATACCACCTTCGATTGCGTCCCAAGTCCATACACGACAGAGAACAATCCAACCTTTTGTAGGCGATCGGCCCACAAACAAGCCAGATACCGTGGATGGTATTCAAGACCGAAGCGGGAGTCGACCTCATAGAGAACTACATGTGGTTCGAGGTCGCTTGCAGATTCAAAGACCTGGACATATGAGGTCGGATAGGGAGGACGATTCCAGCACTGATCATGGCAACGGTGGTGAAGTCGAGGGTGACCCGGATTTTCAACCCATCGGAGCATTAGGATTAGGATGTTCTTTGTCCCGTCGTCGAAGCAGTAGAAGGAATTGAAGCAAAACAGCTGTAGGCATGCATCAGCACTTTTTAGTGGACATGTTTATATTTTTGTACTGAAGTAATACCAATGTGATCATTGTCACTAAGACTATTTGTATTGCTGTTGTGTATGTGTTGGAAAATAAAAGATGTTGCCCATGTGTATACCAGCCAAAATGTCGGCCAAAGGCACCGTCACTTGCTCATGTTTGTGTTCGGTGATTTGCTTGTGGAATGGAGAACAATTGTGTCATGCTTCCAACTGTGCATTCATTTTTATTTAAATGGAGCGACCGCCAAGGTGACGGTCGCTGCTACGAAGTGTGACCTGCGCATGGAGCGAGGAGTGAGGCGGGGGGGAGGGGGGCATATAAGCTCCGGGACATTCTCCCTTACTTCCCTTGAAGTTTTTTTTTGTTTTTATAAATGGAGCGACCGCCATTACTGGCGGTCGATTTTTTTTCTTTTTTTGGCGAAATGGAGCGACCGCCATTTGTTGCGGTCGTTTTTTTTTGGTGGCGGTCGCTTTTTTTTTGTTTTAAATGCCCTGCCATGGATTGCGAGGGAATGGAGGCGGGGAGGTGGGGGCAGGGGGCTATAAGCCCCCAGTCATTCTCCCCTCACTTCCATTACTGGCAGTTTTTGTTTTTACAGAATGCAGCGACCCCCGACAATTACTGTGCACTATACGCTTTTAGATTTTTATTTTTGGAAAATGGGGCGACCGCCATTACTAACGGTCGATTATTTTATTTAATTTATTTTGGGGAAATAAACAGCGGGACCGCCTATGTGGCGATCACTTATTTATTTAAAATGTTTGATTGAAATGACAGTCGACAGCCCTTTCCTATGCGGCGGTAGCTTTATTTGCTTTTTAAATTTTTTTAAAAATGAAGCTGAAGCCTATGTTGGGCGGTCGGTTTTTTTTTGTTAAGTTTTGAAAATTGAAGTCCTGACTCATCCTGGCTTGCTCTATGTCTGTCGGTCGCTTTTTTTTTTAAAGTTTTTGAAAATGAAGCGTAGCTGCCAATGTTGGCGGTCGCTTATTTATTTTTAAATGTTTTTTTTGATTTTTGAAAATGAAGCGACCGTCTATGCTGGCGGTCGCTATTTATTTTAAATGTTTTGAAAATGAAGCGAACGCCTATGCTGGCGGTCGCTTATTTAAATGTTTTGAAAATGAAGCGGACCGCCTATGTTGGCGGTCGCTTATTTATTTTAAATATTTTCTAAATGAAGCGACCGCCTATGCTGGCGGTCTCTCTTATTTATTTTAATTTTAATTTTAATGAAGCGACCGCCTACGTTGGCGGTCACTTTTGTTTTTAATGTTTTGAAAAAAAGACGACGCCATGTTGTGGCGGCGCTTATTTTTTTAATTTTTTAAAATGAAGCGACTGCCTATGTTGGCGGTCGCTTTTTTTTAATTTTTTTAAAATGAAGCGACACGCCTATGTTGGCGGTCGCTTATTTTTTATTTTTTTTTAAATGAAGCGACCGCCTATGTTGGCGGTTGTTTATTATTTTAAAGTTTTGAAAATGAAGCGACCGCATGTTGTTGGCGGCCGCTTATTTATTTTAAATGTTTTAAAAAAGCGACCGCCCGTGTTGGCAGTCGTCCGAGCTAGATCTTTAACTGTGTTGAACAGGAAGCGACCGCCTATGCGGGCGGTAGCTTATGGTTGGCGGTCTTTTTATTATTTTGAAAAATGACGAACTTTTTTTGTATAAGGAAACGCTTATTTAAATGTTTTGAAAATCGCGGGTCGTTTATTTATTTTAAAGTTTTGAAAATGAAGCGACCGCGTATGTTGGCGGTCGCTTATTTTATTTTAAATGTTTGGAATTTTAAGGAAGCGACGGCGCCTAGCTGGCCTATGTTGGCGGTCTATTTTTTTTAAGTTTTTTTAAATTGAAGCGACCGCCTATATTGCGGTTCGTAATTTTTTTTTAAAGTTTTTGAAAGTGAACGCGAGCGCGCTATTTGTTGGCGGTCGGCTAATTTTTTTTTTTTTAAAAAAATTTAAAAAAAAAATTATATGAAGCGACGCCTTAGATTTTTGGAAGCGATATTGTTTTTTTTAATGTTTTGAAAATGAAGCGACCGCCTATGTTGGCGGTAGCTTATTTTTATTATTTTAAATGTGTTTCGAGTTTTAAAGTTTTGAAGCGGGACCGCCGTTTGTTGGCGGTCGCTTATTTTTTTATTTATGTTTAAGGTTTTTTTAAAAGGAAGCGACCGCCTTTTAAAGTTTTTGAAAATGAAGCGGCCTATGTTCGATTATTTTTTTTAATTTTTTTAAAAAGTACCGACCGCAATTTTATGTTGTGCGCTTATATTTTTTTATTTTGAAAATGAAGCGACCGCCAATGGTGGTCGCTTTTTAGAAGATTAGCCCTGGCTAGTTTGTGTCGCCGGAAATGGGTGCTTCTAGGGGGGGCGGCCGAAATGAAATAACCAAGAGAGGCTTATTCTCCCTCTCTTCCTCTCCACACAACTTATGTGTGCGTGACATTTAATTATTCAACGACACGTTGTCCGCGCACTCACTTCGGTAAAGCTCCCCCTTCAAGTCATAGTTACTGCCCAATGAGCGCGCCTGACTCCCAACCTGGGCCGCCCGGGCCAACTTGGAGCTTCGGCTGCTCACCGGGAATAACGGTCCTCCCTTCGCTTCCCACTAAACCCTCCCTATTTGGGGCCTAGGAGAATTCCGTTGTAGATGGCAGTCCGGAACAGCTCCCCACTATTTGGTCGCTTTCCGGCTCGCTCGCTTACTCACTAGTTTTGGTCACCAACGGGTGCACTGTTCTCGGGCGTCACTACTCCCCCTTATATATACTTCTGTAGCGTCCGCGGGGGTTTCACAACCAGCCATGCCATTTTATGGCGAACCACCACGAAAAACTCTCGACTCCCGGTGATGAGTCGCGGTGAGTCTTGGCCCACTCACCACGGCACCTCTGGACTGCGATTGAGTACCATCGACTCCCCCCGACTCCCACCACGAGGTCTCCGCCCCCATGGTGAGTCCTATGCCACCCCACTAAGTCCGCTAAGCTACCACCACCTTGTGGAGCCCCCTACCGCAACCGGTGTGCGGGGCTCCACCTAGTGAGCGCCTCCGCCTCATTGGTGCCTTGGGCACTCAAGGGGTGCTTCAGCCCCCCATAACCTATCGCTGCCGCTGCCGCTGCCCCCACCACAGGGGCAGCCCCTCATGTGTCCCGACCCCCTGCCCTCAAGGCAAAGGGCCGTGACACACGTAGTCACGTGGAGAAGGAGGCCATTGGTTGGGTAGGGGTAGTTTTTGTCGCGATTTCTGTGAGGTCGTTGCAGAATGCTCCCATAGGCCCTCCTCTGGCTTCCAAAATCATTTTATTTAACAAAATTAGCTTTTAGGAAGTATTTTGATACTTACTCAAACCTACTTAACGGGAAAAGGGTTTAGAGTTACGTCTTTTTAGAAAACCTCGTTTAGTGTTGCTCCGATTGTTGTAGAATGGCAGAGGGCCAGGACGATGACCGTCATGGAAGAGATGACCCCAATGACCATGGACCGCCCCCTAAGAAAATCAAAGGGATCGATTGTGGCCTTTGGATAGGCATGACGTGCAAACCCGAAACAATTACGCAGAGTCCAGGTCTTGCACGAACTTGCATTTTCAGCATAGGGCGAATGAGGTGCATTGCACATGGTGGGGTCAACCTCTCTTAAAGGGTCAGATCCCATACACCTTGGCAGCCATGTTGTACGTGGAGGTCATACTCTTGCGTCCAGTGAATTGACAAACTGTTAGTAGGAGGAACGCAAGGTTGCTATACGATTTGGAGTACATCCCGGACACGTTCGGAATACAACCGGCTGCAACGTTAGAGGAACAACTAGCGGAAAGAGACCAGCGAATCAGGACCCTACAAGACCGACTAGACTGGCAAACACTACGCATATCCGAGTTGGAAGCTACATTGCAAGACATGCCTCCGAACAATGAAGGCACTGTTGTCCACAATGAGGATCGAACAAACGTCGTGGACATGGACTCGGAGTTTGCGATGCCCGATCGCAGTATTGACCTCATCATTCAGGAAGTTACGGACGTCTTTGACTCTGTGGCCGATGAAACCATGGTTGAGGAACAGCGAATTACGGATGAGAGAAGGAGGAAAGGAAAAAAACCAGTACTGGAAACCAGGGAATGCTCGAGGGTCACCATTCAATCGGAGATGAACCCGATATTAGATGTCGACCGCGTTACAAAGGAGCGGGACATTGCCATGGCAACTGCATGGCGCTTGTCCAAAACGCTGGAGATTCAGGCATAGGTCCCATTGAATGGTGATTGGGAGAATTGGGTACAATGCGCGACCCATTTGGCCTCCAAAGAAGCACGGGTAGAGCGGGCACTGTCAGGCTTGCAGCGTGTCGCACGCATGTCGAACCGTAACGTGGATAGCATTTATGCCAACATGCAAAGGTATAACGATCTCCGCATCGCATCAAGCGTGTTCGCCGGGTATACCAATTGGATAAATGTGGATTCTATGTTCGATCGATGTGAGCACAGAATTTCGGGGTCGAACAGAAGCATAAACTGGGAATTGGAGATAGAGGAAGAGTGGGACACCACAAGAAGGATGACCAGTCATATCAAACCGGCCCAGAGGGAGGAGATACCACGAGGCGTTTTGTCGTCATGGATATCAGATGACATAGTTTGTTCGATGTGTAGGAATCCATACGGCCCAGAGGGATGTTATGTGCTTGGATCATGTGGACATATGTTCCATCTCACATGTCTTATCCCGCAAGCCTTGCGGACGAGCGCTTGCCCAGAATGTCGTACACCAATCCATCGTCGTTTTTATGAGCTGGTGGGTTTGGAGGATCGGATGCCCATAGGTTTTGAATACAATCAACACAACATCCCATTGGATGGGCTACCATACACATTTCTAAATTGTGTGCATTGGGGCAAGAACTTGGTATGGGATGCAGACAGAGAGATGCATGGCATACATGCCGGAAACCCGGCATACATCAAAGATCCCCAGTATTTCTGGGGCACATCTGATTGGGAGATAACCATACGTGCGGGAGGTATTCGAGATTGGTGGGAGAGAGAGCAGTTTTGCCGCAATCTAGTAGGGCATTGGAGTCAAAGAAGGTCCAGGTTTATCCGGCTCCCACAGGTTCCATGGGTGCCGGAGGAGAACGAATTGTATGACCGACAACCGATTGGGAGACATTTGTTGCTGTCCGAACTGGAAGATGCTATAATATGTCAACGCCGAATGAATGATGCGTACGAGGCGGCTTATCGTCGAAACGACACAATGATTAGGGACAGGGCCCGCAAGAAGCAGTTGGAAAGTTTCAAAAGTACCATTAAGGCAGTTGTAGAGAAATGGAGGCGATTATGGACAGACTGTTATCATCATGTTTCGGGGGCTGTATTGCCGGATGTGGACGGCCTCGTTGCCGATTTGCATGCAGTCCGAGCACTTGTTCTCGATCCACCTCCGCCACGTCGTGAGAGTGAAGAAGAAAGTCAACTTTCACCGCAAAGTAGGCGGATGCAGGCTAGAATTGATCACATGCCGTTGGGCCTCTCATTGACCACGAGATCACGGTCGCAAGCTTTGGCAATTGGCAGTGCAAATCAGGCCACAACATCAAATTCCACGTCCTCGGACAGTGACGACTAGGCTTTGAATGACTGGCATCATAGTACATATACAATATGCATTTTTGTTGTACCTTGAATATTGTTGGAAAACACAGTGATGGCATTCCGCCAAGTTTTTATATCACCAATTTTGTTAATACATAATGCATTGTGCGGCACCTGCCAATTTCAATTGCATGAGCAGCGTTTTCTTCACATTTACACTCGTGTGATGGGGAAGAAGTAGTTCACCCTGTAAACAAATTTACAATGGTGTTATATTTGGTCGTGACGTGTATATGGGTATTTGCAATGAACTCTGAAAGCTGGAGAACAAGGAAAATTGATGTTAACAAGTAAGTTATAACGAGTTACGAACGGTCATCTTCCAAACAAATTTCGCCTGGTCCCTGCGTATTTCATAATCATTTCGCAAAATCTATGATCTTTCTACAAACATACCAACAAAGTTCTCAAAGCACAAAATAATTTCGATTGATCTCATATTACACTAGGACGTATCAGAGGGTACATTGAACACACTGGCCAAGTTTGAAAGCGAACGAAAATCATTTGGATGGGCAACCATCCGTTGGCCCATTGAACGAATTTCGATTGATCTCATATGGCCTCTTACATGGCACATTGAACATAGTGGCCAAGTCTCCAAGCGAACCAAAATCATTTCGATGGCCAACCATCCGTTGAGCCATCGAATGAATTTCGATTGATCTGATATTAGTCCAAGACCTGTGAGAGGGTGTCTGGAACGTGCTGGCAAAGTTTGGAAGCTAACAAAAATGATTTGGATGGGCAACCATCCGTTCACCCGTTGAATATATTTTGTTGGACTGTGTTTCGCGTGCTCACGATTTTTTTTTTTCATTCTGTTTTTGAATGGGGCGTGTAATGTAGCCATATGCAACGTGCGTGACAAATTTGGGAGCGATCAAAATTCATTTGGACCCAAAACCACAGTTCTTCCCTGTTTTGAACTCCAAACTTGATTTGTGTTCTACTTTATGCACTCTTCATAGAGTTGGTTGTGACAGCTCCAATCAATAGAGAACTCGCACCATCAGTTGCGCTCCAACATCAGTACCGGTCCCCCGAGTAGATAAAATTCCGTTGTAAATAATAAATTGCATACGCTCGAACATCACAAATGTCATTTCAACAAAACCGACCGTGTATTGTGGCACTGTTTGTAACTGCGAATGTTTCAATGTTTCTGATAGGGTACTGAGAAAATGATATATTGGATCCATAGGAGTTGGACAACAAACGTTCCATATCTCATTCAACTGTGCGATACTACCATGAGTGGCATGGATAAAAAATTAATAGGTGTACATGCGACCTCCGCACGTTTAAGTAGAGACCTAGTATCAAACGTTCGGAGGTCGCATGTGCACCTATTACTTTCCGATCCATGCCTCTCATGGTAGTGTCGCACAGTTGAATAAGAGAAGACGTTTGTTGTCTAACTCCTACGAAACTAATACATCGTTTTCTCATAACCCTATCCGAAACCTTGGAACATTACAAATATAAACAGTGAGCCAGTACACAAACCATTTATGTTGCGATGACAGGTGTCAGGGTCGAGCATATGCAATGTAGTATTTACAATGGGACTTTATTTATTACATGCATGATCAAAATTGAGTTATGTCTTCATAAAAGAACCATTGTACCGTCAGAAATGTCATATCTACGAGACTATGGTCTACTCCGCCCTATATACGTCTTTCGGCTCAGGCCAATTGAATGGCTTGCCCATGAACCGAAGTACTACATGGGCTAATGTGACTCTCTCATTCTTGTTGTTGTCGTACAACCTTTGTAGCATTGAATGCCAACAACCTCCCGTAAATTGGTCCTGGAACATACTTTGATCATAATGAACGCCGCCATTTATTCGTACCGCTATCTTCCCAACGGCAAAGGCCTCCGACGTTATGTCCTGGGGGGGGGAAGGCGTGGCATTCGCATTGAAAACTGATGCAATATCTTTTTTCACCCACCATATTTTCGCGAGTTCCTGGTCCAGCTTGTCTTGGTTTTCAAACTGGTACGGCGAGGCTTTGCATATGCCCAATGGGGTGGCTAAGCCCCAATCACACACCCCAATCTTGATCTCCTCGGTGCCATCTGGAAAATGCAACAAGATGTTGTCAGGGGACAAGTCGTTGTGCAGGACACCGTTCTTGTGGACAACATCCATGATGCACACCAGTGCCCATGCAAATTTACTACGCACTTTCCGGAAACGAAACAAGCGATCGTATTCCCGGAACTCTGCTTCCTTTCCCCTTTGTTCCAAAATCATCATGTTGTCCGAATCGTTGCCCCATTTTCTGTCAAGGTTCATCATGTCGCATATTGTCCCCCCATTCCACCAACGAGTGTAACCCTCGACCTCACGTGTATTCACAGCAAAATACGAGATAACACCCGGATGCTGGAACTTCACTGCCAAACACTCGTCGTTATGTTGTCTCAACGCATTTTCTGGATTTTTGGACTCGGGTTTTTTTCCCGCTAGCTCCCAACGTTCCGGTATTCTAGAATCGCCAACAATCCTACAGTGACGGACCTTAGCATACCCTCCTTCTTTGTAAGGGCCAATCTCTACCACCTTCGCACTAGAGTTCAGGTAATAAAGACCAATTGTGCATCCCCCGTCCGATGACCCCGCCTTCCAAGGGACAACCCTAGTCCAGCGATGTGAATTCTGACTTGCCGAGCAAGCCCAATACTCAACACGCCACATTAACTCGGCTTCGGCGGAGGTAACTCGGCTTCGGCGGAGGGCACTCGACCCTCGGTTGTTCTACCCTTCCATGTCTTCATTAGCTGCCTCAAATTTCACGTGGCGTCTTTCGCCCTGCTTTGGATCCACCGATTGAACTTCGGCTTGTCCTTGTCCGCCGTCCACTTAGCCCCTGCCAAAGCGTTTGTCATTTTCCTCTCCATATTTTGCTGGAAAATCTGAAACCCCTCCCATCCATGCCTAACATAAGCACTCTCCAGCCTCATCATGTCCCTACCCTTGAAATAATCCGCTACCACTTCTTTCACCTTATCCAAGGCATCCGGTCTCGGGTAGTCTGACTTGTTGACCTGGCTATCCCGATCGTGGGCACGTTTTCTCTTCCTCCGCCTCCCAGACGATCCCGCCCCATAACTTGAATTCACAACCCCCGACATTGTATAAACCTTTGCCCACTACAGGGTCCAAAACCTTAGAAAAATGGCAATGAACGCGTGTGGATGGTGTCTTCGTAGTTTTCTGCAAAAAAACAGGCCGCCGGAGATCCGGAAACGGCAAAATGGTGATACGATGATTGTACCGTGAACAAGTGTGTGGGATTGACCAATAGAAAACCGACAAAACCTCCCCCCCCAAGTAATCACCTTTGCACCTCCCGTTGGCAATGCCAAGCAACGAAGTCCGAAAGGACTACAGGATGTCAAGGAACCACACCACAAGAGGGGCAAAAGTGATCAGAAAATGAGGGGGGAATGGTTTATATAGGCGCCCACCAGCACCCCCCCCAAAAAAAATGGCATTATGCTTGAAAATGCGCGGCAGGCTAGTGACGCCTCGCCACGTGTCAGCGCGGCACGACTGGCCAGTCACACCTCGTCACGCGCACCCACATAGGAGAGGTCAAGGGTTCAAAACCACCTCCCCCCATCCCATTTGTTTCGTTTTTCCTGACCCGTGGCACCTCGCCACGTGGCTGGCCGAAGCGCCGCTTCATGATTAAAAATAAAAAACAAAACGCCACACGGCGGGTCCCTGGATTTCTAAGAAAAAAAAAAACACGCGATCGCTTATTTTAAAATGTAATAAAATACAAGCGACCGCCAATATGGGCGGTCGCTTCATTTAAAAATAAATAAATTACGGGCGACCGCAAATATGGGCGGTCGCTTCATTTATAAATAAATAAATTACGGACGACCGCCAATATGGGCGGTCGCTTCATTTATAAATAAATAAATTACGGGCGACCGCCAATTTGGGCCGTCGCTTCATTTAAGAATAAATAAATTACGGACGACCGCCAATATGGGAGGTCGCTTCATTTAAAAATAAATAAATTACGGGCGACCGCCAATATGGGCGGTCGCTTCATTTAAAAATAAATAAATTACAGGTGACCGCCAATTTTGGCGGTCGCTTCATTTAAAAATAAATAAAATACGGGTGACCGCCAATTTCGGCAGTCGTTTCATTTTTTTTTTAAAATTACGGGCGACCGCCAATATGGGCGGTCGCTTCATTTATAAATAAATAAATTACCGGCGACCGCCAATACTGGCGGTCGCTTAATTTAACAAAATATTAAATTACAAGCGACCGCCAATATGGGCGGTCGCTTTTATTTAAAATAATAAATTATATGCAACTGCCAATATAGGCGGACTCATTTTTTTAAAAGAATTAATAAATATTAATAATTGGCCACGTCTGTTTTACACCGTGGCTGCCACATCATTACAAAGGGTAGAAGTAAATCGTAAAAGTCAAATGTAAAAAAAATTACGTGGATAAACGTCCGGATTCGACGTGACGTGACGCACGTCGAACGTGACGGCCGACGTGTCAGCGCCACGTCACGTCAGGAATGATAACTAGGCAACTAGGCTATAAAAACCAAAACGGGGGGTGAGATTGTTGCCCAATAAAATAAGGTCCTACAAAGTGGGTAAGAAAAGTTGCAGTCCAACCTTCTCGGAGCATAGAGCCACATCAGGCAGCACTAAGAGTGTCTTCTTCCCAATTGACAACACTTGCCGCAGCATCAACACTTCAACAACCAGGCTCTTTCCTGCACTGTCCCACCCCATCCCCACTTCATGTGTTACTTGCTGTTTCAAGATGCAATTGCCTGATGTCTAGTAGCAACAGTGCATAAGCGAGCAAGCCTTATGCAGTTGTCAGCCATAGAACCAGTACCTATGTCTCTTTTTTCCCACTTGTACTCGCAATAACTTACGGTGACTTTTATTAGCAAGGATAGATGTCTCTCTTTCTCTAACTAATTTTTCATAGTTCAACGCCTACATAGGACAACCCTTAGCGGGAATTACACCAACAGAATGAGAGAATCTGTATCAGTCATGGATGCACAGTACACGAGATTTCGACCCTCCAAAACACAACATATACCCTTGAAACAACTCAGTCCTCCCAGTTACATTTCTGCAACCTGCTCCCACTCTGGGTGTGCAGCAAACAGAATAGCCTCTTGCTCTTCATCAAGTCCTCCCCTCCAGTCATACTCTCTGACTCCTCGAGGTCTTCTGGTAGCATGTAGCCTACTAGATTTCTTAGTGGTGATTTGTATTTGTGCTTCCCATCATACACAGTCAGTAACTGGGAATTCCAGTCATGGAATACCTTGGCCTGTTTCAGCCATGGTCGACCCAGCAATAAGGAGTAAGCTTCCATGACATTATCCATTTTCAACACAATCATTGTGATCTTAAAATTCATCTTCTGAATCTGTATCTTTACTCCTCTTATCAAGCCCAATGGCTGTACACTCTTTTGATCTGTCATTGTTACTGTGAATGGGGCTGGTTCCATGTTACTCATACCACGATATGACACGGCCACGTTAGCATCGGCTTTAACCAATAGAGGGAGTAATGGACCGTTTACCACTATGGCTCACGACCACTACAACGAGCCACTTTTTTAGCAAACCTTTTAGGTTACGTAGGCAGTTAAGCAAACGGTCATTAACGACCGCAGGCTGTAACGGCTCTTTCGAGCATAGTATAAAAAGACTACACGCAACTTAGAGGGAGAGCAATATATGAGTATCAGTGATCAGTGTGTATTCAGGGGACTCAGAGTGATTCAATGTGTACTTCTGTGACATGATGAACTCTGAAGTAAAGTCATGCTATTCGAAGTATCTATGTGTAGAGTGAACGTGAGATGGAGAGAATGTGCATTATGAGAGAACGTGAGATGGAGAGAATGTGCATTATGAGAGAACGTGAGATGGTGAGAATGTGTATCATCTCAGAATAGTTCTTGTTTTGTCTTGACTACCATCTACTTGTATGAACAAAGGGACTGTAGGTTGGGCTTAATCAATAGGATTAAGCAACCTGTAGGGATATGGATTCATACGACATTCATGTTTTAGCTATCCTTAAAACGATTACTTCGTAATGGTTTCTAAAAGCATACCGTCGGACAACCTCTGTTGAATGTCTTAGGAAATGGTCAGTAGTGCTGATAGCCTGTTTTGTCTAAGTCATAAACCAGCGGTTAACATTTGGCGACCATACTGGGGACTAACGGTATGTTGAGTTCAAGTGAACTCAAGGAATGATGGTTACTCAGTGATTTCTTGAAATCACAAAAGAACGAGTCAACGGAAGCAGAGGAATGGAAAGCATTCCTGAAAAAATTTCATGGCTTACCAATAGCAATACAGCAAAAGATCTTTCTTTCAATTACGAAAAAAGATGACAAATGAGGATTAAAGGGAGGAGTGATCAGTATTACACGAGCACCTTGGGAATGTAGAATCAAAAGTGAAGAATGGTTGTCCCGTCTAGCTTTATTGATTACTCTAATCCCAATCAGAAAAATTTGCTACACTAGTTATATTTTCAGGGAAGGATGTTCAAATTATGAATATTGTCATATGATCATAGAAGCAGTGGAGTACTGGATACCCAAAGACTTGTTACAAGTCAGATACACTGAGAAAGACAAATGGTATTATTGTGCCCATTGAAAGATTGGTGATCAATCAGTAAAGGGAAAACTAAGTCGTAATACGGATTCTGGCAAGATAGGGTAAATCTTGGAGAAAGGGTAGAGACCACTATAATTTTTCTTACTGACATACCAAGACTGATTAAAGGGTACTGAAAAGGAATTTTGTATATGATGTGGGAATGAATGAGGAAATTAAAGACAAAGCTAAACAAGACAAAGCTAAAAGAATAGAGAAATATGCTGCAGAAAAGGAAGCTCGGTTGAGAAAAGAGTTCCCAGAATTACAAAACTTGAATATTATTCAAGGTGAGACATCAAGACAAATTGACAGTGATAAACCAGAAGATCAGGAAATCGGATCGTTGGAAAGTGAGAACACTACTCCAGAAGGAGTTGCGTAATGCGCTTGATGAATGGTTACCACAAGAAAGATCTGAAGGACCTTCTATTGTAACAAGTCCAAATCGAGGCTTTGCTGAAATATTGGAAGAAATATTTGAGAATATTCTGAGTGAAGAAGGTGAAAGAAGTGAAACTACTTCTCCAGAAAGGATAACCAGGACTGCACTCAAAGTTTTTAAAGATTCATTAAGCTTAGTAGGGACAGAAGCTGGAAGACGGCTATCATTGGGACAATGACCTCCTAGCTTTGAATCATTGTTTGGAAGACAAACACCAACAACGCCACTAGCCTTGACAATCCCAACACCACCACAGCCAGCAGCAGTGGGACCATCCCAGTTTGGACAACCAATTGTACAAGCCCCGGTTATCAGCGTCACGTCCGTCCGTCAGCGTCAGGTCACGTCAGACCTGACGCTGACGGGACCTCCGTCACGTCAGGTTCGGGAAATATTCTGGTAAAAATAGTACCAGGTAAAATACTGTCACTTAAGCAGCCACGTCGCCGACACGGTGGCGGTGGCAAATACAATTAACAAAATGAACACGACCGCCAATTCACTTTGTTTTACGAAATTAAAAAAGAAATAGCGACCGCCGTATTGGCGGTCACTTCAAAAAAAAAAAAATTAAAGCAAAATTGGCGGTCGCAGTTGCGGTAGTTTTTTCTTTCGAAATAGAAAAAGAAATAGCGACCGAGATATTGGCAGTCGCTTCAAATGTTTTTTTTTTTAAAGCAAGATTGGCGGTCGTCTTATTTTTCGAATTAAAAAAATAAATAGCGACCGCTATGTTGGCGGTCGCTTCAATTTATTTTTAAGAAAAAACAAGATTGGCGGGCGTATTGGTGGTCGCCTAATTGAAAAAAAAAAACAAAAGACTGCCGTATTGGCGGTCGCACGGTGACAAATACATTTTTGAAAATTAACAAAATGAACGCGACCACCAATTATGGCGGTCGCTTTGTTTTTCGAAATTAAAAGCTTCAATTTTGTTTTTTAAAGCAAGATTGGCGGTCGCACTGGCGGTCGCTTTATTTTTCGAAATAGAAAAAAAAATAGCGACCGCCATATTGGCGGTCGCTTCAATTTTTTTTTTTTTAAAGCAAGATTGGCGGTCGCACTGGCGGTCGCTTTATTTTTCGAATTAAAAAAAGAAATAACGACCGCTATCTTGGCGGTCGCTTCAATTTATTTTAAAAAAAAACAAGATTGGCGGTCGCATTGGCGGTCGCCTTATTTTAAAAAGAAAACAAGCGACTGCCGTATTGGCGGTCACACAATTTTGTAAATATGTATAGAACAAGCGACCGCCATATGGCAGTCGGATAATTTCAAAAATATATAAAAAAAACAACGACCGCCATTGGGCAGTCGCTTAATTTAAAAAATATATAGAAAAACAAACGACCGCCATAAAATATAAAGATTAAAAGCGACCGTCTTACTGGCGGTCGTTTTTTTTTTTAAATATTAAAAATAAAAACGACCACCATATTGGCGGTCGCTTTATTTTAAATATATTAACAAATGAAGCGACCGCCATACCGGCAGTCGCATTATATTTTGAAATAAAAAATAATAGCGACCGCCATACCGACGGTCGCTTAAATTTAAAAATATACAAAATAGAAGTTACCGCAATATTGCACAAAATGAAAGGAAATAAAAGCGACCGCAGTAGTGGCGGTCGCTTGTTTTTCATTAAAAAAAAAGTAGCGACTGTAGTATTAGCGGTCGCTTAATTTCAAAATTACAACAAATATGGTTGTACAGCTTTTTTCGAGTGGGCGCTATTGGTTCGTCATTTATTCATTTCACTTTCATTTCACTTTCATCCCTTTTGGAGCATATATAAGGGAGGAGGGTCACCAAGCTCCTCACTTCTTTTGGCGCAAACACTTGAGGTTGTTTTGGATGTTCTCTTCCATTGAACGAGAGTGTAGCCCAAGAGGAGGGTGCGCACATTTTGCCGTTGTGGCTTTCACTTCAGCAGATTGTGTATAAGCTCAACACTACAACCCACATCGACCCACTTGGGTTGCTAACAGGTGAAGTGTTGGGCTATCGCATTGCACTCTATATTCATAACACGTTCATTTATAGGAGACTGTTTTTTGTTGCTTGCATCGCTAGGTCCCAGGGGAGTGGATATTGGGTGAAGATGATGGAGGAATGGAGCCCTTGGTATACGGCAATCCCGAACACTGTCAGTGCCACTGGTAGTGTTGAGTGCAACCTATATGGATTAAAGCTTTCTTATCGTAAGGATCGGTTGCTCGCTCACCTATAAAGGTGTGAAGAGCGCTGGGGTGGGTTTATGCCCCAAAACATCTATGCGGGTAAAAATCCACTTTGCCCAGTGTGGAGGCAATATTCCAATGTCTTTGGATCTGGACATGACCTCTGAGCAGAACACTCCATCTTCCCGTCAGGATGCCCCAATTAGTACCCAGGGCGACTCTTGTGAGGCTTCGGGTGTCCTTGGACAAGTGGGTTGTGCCGGAGCAACACCTGTTTCAACACCTCTTTGTACCCCTACACTTCAACGGAGTAAAGGATTTGTACCCAAAATGTCAACGATAGGACGGGCAAGTGCATCAGAAAATATGGAAGCACTATATGTGCCGATGGTTGGAGTTTTGTCACAAACAGACCGTTGATCAATGTCATGCTCGTATGTCCAGCTGGGGAACAATTCTTGGGATCGGTCGACACTAGCGGCGAGAAGAAAGATGGACGTTATCAATGTCAACTATTGACGGACTTCATTGAACAGGTCGGAACTGATAGAATCGTGCAAATATGCACAGACAATGCTGCTAACATGAGAAACACTGCAGATATGTTGTTGGCACGTTATCCCTATATGTACTATCAAGGTTGTGCTGCTCATATCCTTGACCTCCTTATGGAAGATTGGGGAAAAGAACAGTGGGTGAAACAACTTGTCAAGCGAGCGAAGACTGTTGTGTCATTCATCCGCACACACCACATCCCTTTGGCAATATATAGGAGGCACAAACCCAAATACAGCCTCCGCAATCCAGGTGAAACTCGTTTTGCAACTAACTTCTTAATGGTGGATCGGTTGGTGACAGTGAAGAGCAGTCTGGAGCACACCATCATCGATCTTCAATGGGATGCGTACACACGGACATTGCGGGACTCCAGGAAAGCCAAGTCATTGGGCAAAAGTCAAAAAGTTCGAAATAGCATTCGCAACGATGATTTCTGAAAGAAATGTGAAAACTTTGTTTATATGGTTGAGTCGGTGTTAATCGTCTTGCGGGAGTTTGATGGAAAGCAACCAGTAATGGGCAAGGCATGGTTACTAATGCAAAATCTTGAGAAACACATCTAATCCTTGAGGCATATTCCCTTCTCCTTGGAACCTGAACTTGCGGACAGTGCTGAGGATGCATTTTACGACCGTCGTTCGATGGTTCGAACGGACTTGCATTATGCGGGGGCTTTGCTCAATCCATTATTGCTCGACAATACTATGCTCCGAGACGACGCCGATGCCAAGGCCGGCCTCGTGCGAGTGCTCATGCGACTGGCTCCGCCGAACCATGCAGAGAGAGCTATATCCGAGTACCAATGCTTCTCAGATCGCCGCGACCCTTTTGAGGACATGCCGGATCCAAAAGAGCTCAATATGCTGCCACATGAATGGTGGGATCTGATTGGAGCTAGAGCAAGAACATTGGCTCCCATTGCGAAGCGTATTCTTGCTCAAGTGTGATCTGCCTCATCTTGCGAACGCAATTGGAGCAGTTACTCATTTGTTCACAACAAGATTCGCAACAGGTTGAATCCCGCGAGGGCTGACAAATTGGTGTATGTGTATACCAATTGCCGACTGCTATGTGAGAGGGCAGCGGATGATGTTGCAGCATGGTATAAGAGGAATTTGCATTCCGAAGACTCTACTTCTGAGGCTGATTCGATGAGTGACGATACTGAGCCTCAGAGAGAATCATCTCAGAGGGAATCATCTGCCTCTGATAGTGAAGATGGATCCGATGATGCTCCCGAAAATGCGTATGACCCGTTTACATTCACAGAGGATGATGCTTATATCCAGCCGACCTTTGATGACCTTCTTGAAGAAATGCGTATCGCAGATGAAGGTGAAGCTGCAATTGTGTCATCCCTAGAACATGGTCCTCAAAATGAAGTTGGGGTCGATCCTCGCCCCCTACTACACGCTGAAGCCACCGATAGTGCCCCAATGGAGCTTAAGGGTGATGTACTGCCAGGACCGATCGACGTACGCAATCATGTTCATACAAACGATGGTATCGAACCCATTGTACAGTCGACGGGACGGGATCATGCCTCACCGATACGACCAGCTCCACCACAATGCCAAAACCGATCAGCTCCCCATCAACACAGCGGGCATTAAGGAGCAACAGGGTTGATCTGTTTTCTACACGCATGCATCATTCTGCTGCATTGGACCGGACGGAAGTTGAAGCCTCGGATGATGACAACCTGCCACTACAATTCCACCTTAACCGACGTGTTGCGTAGCAGACCCGTGGTTCCTCACATGCCGGACCATCTAATGTCGGTCCATCTCGGGCAGTCCCCCCTCCGACCACCTGAGATTGCGTCCCAAGTCCATAAACGACAGAGAATAGTCCAACCTTTTGTAGGTGATCGGCCCACAAACAGGGGCAGATACCGTGGATAGTAATCAAGACCAGAGCGGGAGTCGACCTCAGAGAGAATTAAATGTGGTTCGAGGTCGCTTGCAGATTCAAAGGCCAGGACATATGAGGTCGGATAGGGAGGACAATTCCAACACTGATCATGGCAATGGTGGTGAAGTCGAAGGTGACCCGGATTTTCAACCCATCGGAGCATTATGATTAGGATCTTCTTCGTCCTGCCGTCGAAGCAGTAGAAGGAATTGAAGCAAAATAGCTGTAGGCATGCATCAGCATTTTTTAGTAGACATGTTTATATTTCTGTACTGAAGTAATACCAATGTGATCATTGTCACTATAAGTATTTGTATTGCTGTTGTGTATGTGTTGGAAAATAAAAGATGTTGCCCATGTGTATACCAGCCAAAATGTCGGCCAAGGCACCGTCATTTGCTCATGTTTGTGTTCAGTGATTTGCTTGTGGAATGGAGAACAATTGTACCATGCTTCCAACTGTGCATTCATTTTTATTTAAATGGAGCGACCGCCAAGGTGGCGGTCGCTTCTACGAGGTCTGCCCTCCGTGTGGAGCGAGGAATGAGGGGGGCATATAAGCTCCCAGTCATTATTTTGGAAATGAAGCGACCGCTGTTACTGGCGGTCGCTTTTTTGTTTTTTTGGATCAAAATGGAGCGACCGCCATTATGGGCGGTCGCCGTTATTGTTGTTTTTTGTAATTGCAGCGACCGCCATTAGTGGCAGTCGGTTTTATTGAAATTTGGTTGGAAATGGAGCGACCGCCATTTATGGCGGTCGCTTATATTTTAATTGTTTTGAAAATGAAAATGGAGCAACCGCCAAGGTGGCAGTCGCTTCTACGAAGTGTGCCCTGCGCATTGAGCGATGAGTGAGGCGGGGGGGAGGGGGGCATATAAGCTCCGGGACATTCTCCCCTCACTTCACTTGAAGTTCTTTTTTGTTTTTATAAATGCAGCGACCGCAATTACTGGCGGTCGTTTTTTTTTGTTTTTAAATGGAGCGACCGCCATAGTGGCAGTCGCTTCTACAAGGTCAACCTTGCACGTGGAGCGAGGAATGAGGCGGGGGGGGGGGGGGGGGGCATATAAGCCCCCAGTCATTCTCCCCTCACTTCCATTACTGGCAGACTTTGTTTTTACAAAATGCAGCGACCGCCATTTATGGCGGTCGCTGTAATGGTTATTTTTTAAGATGCAGCGACCGCCATTACTAGCTTTTATTTTTTTTTATTTTTGGAAATGGGCGACCGCCATTACTGGCGGTCGCTTTTATTTTAATTATTTTGGAAATGAAGCGACCGCCATTGCTGGCGGTCGCTTTTATTTTAATTATTTTGGAAATGAAGCGACCGCCTATGTTGGCGGTCGCTTATTTATTTTAAAGTTTTTGAAAATGAAGCGACCGCCTATGGTGGTGGTCGCTTATTTATTTTAAATGTTTTGAAAATGAAGCGACCGCCTATGCTGGCGGTCAATTATTTATTTTAAATATTTTTTAAATGAAGCGACCGCCTATGTTGGCGGTCGCTTATTTATTTTAAGTTTTTGAAAATGAAGCGACCGCCTATGTTGCGGTCGCTTATTTATTTTAAATGTTTTGAAAATGAAGCGACCGCCTATGCTGGCGGTCGCTTATTTATTTTAAATGTTTTGAAAATGAAGCGACCGCCTATGCTGGCGGTCAATTATTTATTTTAAATATTTTTTAAATGAAGCGACCGCCTATGTTGGCGGTCGCTTATTTATTTTAAGTTTTTGAAAATGAAGCGACCGCCTATGTTGGCGGTCGCTTATTTATTTTAAATGTTTTGAAAATGAAGCGACCGCCTATGCTGGCGGTCGCTTATTTATTTTAAATGTTTTGAAAATGAAGCGACCGGCTTTATGATAAATGCTTCATGCTCCGCTGGTGCTACTGGTGTAGTCTGTGACTGCATCTGTGTTTCAAGATGCAAATCATGCTGCAATGGTCTATCATGGATACCACTGTATCCCTTCAACTTATTGGCATTGACTCTACCAAGCATCTCTTTGGTAATGGTTTGTAACATAGTTGTGTTGCTATCATACATCTTCTGTATGACATAAGGTCCTTTCCATGGTGATTTAAAGCTTAGCAGCTTTAATCTTTCCCTTCTTCTGCAATCACAGTTGATCTTTCCTCTTCATCTGAATTCTGGTCATGTTATCTGCTGCATCAGCACGTACTTCTTCCATATGATATAGTTCATGTTTCCTTACTTTAATTGAATCCTCCAATTCCGTTCTCCTCCCCCATTCAGTTCTCATGGTAGGTAATAAGAATTCCACTGGAAGTAAAGCTTCCATGTGACGAGCCCTGAGCGCGCGCGGTCAGGGTGACGGCATAGTAGTCTAGGGGGGTCGAGGTAAGTTGCGGTGTAGGTTGGGCTCACTGAACCGCCTACCCGACTGCACATGGCGAGTTTTCATTTCTAAGTCCTACGGTATCCTACAATCTACTCAGTAATTGCCTTCCAAGTCTTTGTGTTTTATTGTCTAATTCCGACCGCTTAGGCCCCCGAGCCGCCTACAGCAGGGACATGTTTTTATCCCTTCACAAGGCAGCTGCCGAGCCTAGGAAGAAGAGGGAAAAATCTTCCTCTCCCAATGCCCCTCCTTCACCGAGGGCTTGAGTTCAAGTCACCTCTAATGGAAGGGCCAACGCTTCCTACCCCAGTGCCTAAATACTTTGTTTTAGCAAAGGAGTGGCCAAAATGCCTATCGTCATCCAATAGGTTAACCAAGTTCAATAAGGTGGTTCTAAGCCCCTCAACTCAACTAGTTCAATCAGTTTAATCAACGCCCTGCAGGCTATAACGAGCGCCACGTGCATCTATCATATTTAAGCAATTTCACAAATCGGAAATGCTGGAATTTTTTTTTTTTTTTTAAAATCAGAAAAAATACCTCCCATATGGGAATTACCTGTAGGGAATCCAAAGATATCCTTGGCGCCTAAAGAGGCCCTTGGGAACCCTGTGAGAACCCAATGACAACCGAGGAACACCCGAGAACCGTTCCCTGCCGCGGCTCTATCTGTCGTGCGCATACGTATCGCTACACAACTACATCGCTGTCCAAACTACACCACACATATATGCACAATAAAGTAGTCTGTCATGTTGGGCAGAGCTGCTATTGCAGGGTTGGGCCTCATGGAGGCGGACATGGAGCCTTGTCCTTTCCAGATACAGACATCTCTAGGAGGATCAGAGCAGTTCAAAAACTACCGCTTGGTACTTACCGTGTTAAATCAGCATAAGAAGGCCTATCTTAAGCATCATTGGATAGCCTTATAAGGTCTGGAGATGGTACTCCAGCACCATATCAAAATGCAGCCGAAGCTCAGACTGGTATCATGCCAGAAAACTGATTTACAATCGGGTCGAAAACCCCACTAATATGGTGCCAAAGTTCAGACTGGTATCATACCAGAAAACTGACTTATAATCAGGTTACAACCCATAAAAACCAAAAAGGATTAAGGTTGAGAGGCCGAATCGTATCAGATGCCCCACTGAAGCAGTATGTAGCGTCAATCGTCACCATCGCCAAGTCCTTTGATCATCTGCAAACTGAAAAAAATACACATCAAGTGAAGACCCTCACCTGTGCCCGTCCCAAAAACCACCACATCAAGATGTGTGTTAGTGAGGATGCACGAGGTGAGTAGCAGGTCTTCACAGTTGCTATCCATGTCCAACATGCATAAATTGATCAAAAGTAAAACATGGATGCGACACCACAAAGAACTTTAATCGTTTGTGGAGTGGGACGCTGCGGCATTCAACACCTGAATCTCAAGAGATCACAGCATAATGCAACAAATTGGGATACTTGAGGACAAATTGCATATTTACAAAGTGCACAATACTTCCCCCATCACCTTATGAGCGCTGCTGCTTCATGAATAAGAAAGATTGCATGCAAACACAGCAGTAGGTCATTTGCCAGTGCGGGAAACGGAAGGGCCTGCCGCCATCGCGCAAGAAAAAACAAAATGCACGCGGATCGTGATGCTCGAGCACTCAGCTCAGCCGCCATCGCGCAGGAAAAAACAAAATGCACGCGGATCGTGATGCTCGAGCACTTAGCTCAGCCGCCATCGCCATCCTCCAGAGAAAACAAGCACGAGTATCGTGCCGTGCTTAGGGTAGAGAGGCGGTTAGCAAACCATCCCGTGATTTCATGCATTGGGATGAAATTTTGCACTTCATTAGAGTTACATCCGTTAGGGTAACATCCAGGATGGATGTAATCCGTCATGGATGAAGAATTGCAGGCTACATCCTTAGTGGTAAAGCTCAAGACAACAATTCAACCAGTTAGGGATTATACCTGGCATATTTTTCATCCGGTATGGATGAAATTCAAAACATATTCCATCAGGGATTAGAAAGAAGGTATTTCCAAACCAGGTAGGCTTAGGAAAAATTTTGTTAATCCCAAACAGGTAATTGGAGAGAGGGAGAGAGGGGGCGCCCACCATCCAACCCCTGGCATGGCAGTCCCTTATGGAGTGAGTGTGGTGTGCACTCACCCCGTAAGGGAGTGCATAACAGACCCATTCTCATAAGGCTCTCCCTCTACAATGTAGTTCTATCCTTGGACTTGAATACCAAAAAGATAAAAGGTCTACATTCTCTCTGCCCTCAGATCACGAGTGAACATTGGCATAGCATAAATCAAACTTGGCAAGAATATAGAGTCATGCGTTTTCCATGTTACCTTATCTTGTCAACGAGCTCTTGTAAAGAAGTAGAGACCAAGGAAGGATCTCCGTGCGATGTAGTTTTATCTTTGGTTAAAAAGCTACAGTCTCTGCTTCCCAAGTCAAGAGAAAATATGGACAAAACATTCATATAGCTGGGCACGCAAGAGTTCAGAAATTACAGGTGTTCTTCAACCGATGGCAGTAAATTACTGCACATTTTTCCACCATATCAGCCAACTTTATGGTTAGAACCGTTTTTCCAAAGGTACGAATAAGAACTTGTGTTCTTCAGCCAGTGGCAGTAGTCTACTGCCCGTGATTCACAACATGAACATGTGAATAAGAACATTGGCAACAATCTGCTGCCCATCTTTTCACCATATCAGCCAGCTTTATGGTTTTAAAACCAGATTTCCTTAAGGTATGGAAAAAGGACATATCACGTTACACCTGGGCATTTTTTTAGTGGTGCTATAAAGAGCAAACCCACATCCAGGAGAAGTATTAAAGCCCACGAGTAGGGAAGGCTTTTCATCATAAGGGATCTGATGCTGACATAAGGCATCAACTACAGGTTACCAGTTAACAGGAGTAATGTGCATTGATCGGATCATGTAGAAGGTGTACACACATACTCTAACAGGCTGTTTTACCCGGGCCTAGCTCATAATATCAGTATGCAAGAAACCCTTAGATGTTCTTCAAGTAATATCAGCGATGTCTTTCTCTCGTTGTCCAATCCGCCAACAAATTTTTGTTGGAGAGGATCATCATACCTTATGAGGTATTTGTTGCTCCACACTATTGTTATGGAGGTATAGGGGGCTGATACCCCATGGCTTTCCTAGACCCATGCAAAAGCCATTAAAGGTGTTAGTACATCATAGTAAGAACCCCAGCGCCTCTACGACGCCAAGGCGTCGCAACAGCATCACCACAGTGAGAGTTTTTTTTTTTTTTTTTTTTTTTGGGCTTTGCGGCCCTCAACTTCACAAAAGCGTCGCTGGGGGCGCCCCGCGCTGGGACGCCCAACGTTGCGACATCAGGGGGTTGCAATGGCGTCGCCATAGAGGGTCGCAATGGTGTTGTGGTCAGCTTAAGTCCACACAAGGACGTCGCTTGGGCGCCCGGCGGTGGCGGGGTACAACAACGGCGACGATGCTGGAGCTGGGGCTGGGGCTGGGGCTGGGCACTAAGGCTGTGGAGGTTGCAACTCCCCAACGTCACAAGAGAGACCCCCTTAGAAGGAACTTGAATGAACTCTTTAGGTCTTGAGCTCAAGTATGCATTGCATGATATATGTAGAACCAACGACGCAATGGCGTGAGCCTTGCGCGTGAGCGTACGCTCTCGCAGGAGTGATGTGGCGTGAGCGTGATGTAAGCAGGCTGATGTGGTGGCAAATGCTAAATGGAGGGATAAGGGATGTCATATCATTGCACCGCCGACGATGTTGCAAACGAATTGATTTGAATTGACTTTCCATGACAATGTTGCAAATTGCACATTTCATAGCATGATCGTCCATATACCACATGGCATAGTTGATGCTACATATGTGTTGTATCCCGCTGCAATAGAGTATCGACCTCGTTGAAACTCAGAGTGGCCTGGTGAACGAAGTTGTCACATTTGGGATCGCAAACCATCATCTTCAAAAATACGAAATACAAATGTTTGCAGGGTATGAATTTACCTCTCTTGCCCAAACTGGTTGATAGCATATTCACAAAATCAGGACATGTGCAATTGGGAAAATTGGAAACCGTGATGTCGTATGCCCTGTCATGAACAGCAGATGTCGAAGTGATCATTGTGTACACCCGACCATATCCTGGATCGGGCACTTCCGTGGTGCTTGCAACATGAGCTTGGAGCATTCTTGCGGACTCCACTTTGCCGAAGTGTTCAGCGGTTGGAGGGAAACGCCGAACCAGCTTTCCATCTTGTTTGGTTGGCCACAAGTGAGGATTTGCCGGGGGACCCGAGAGGACGCAGAAGTAGAAACACATGTATGCAGTAGGGGTTGTCTCGCAAGGGAAAAGCCTGCCTCCTCCAGCATTGCAATCTCCTGACTTGTGAGATGTGTTCCCACCTTGACGGGCCAAACGGTTGGAGGAGTTGGCTTCATCACCACGGAAGGACGCATAGTTCCATGCACACATCTACCACAATTGTCTGCGCAGAACCAGAACTTGTGGTTCTTTGCTTCTGGTTGGCCGTATGGACGCATCAAACCCGTGAAAGTCGGAGCAGGAGTCCGGGCACCGCCTCTGGATATAGATGAAGTGCACTTCTCGAAATTAGTTGCCCTGATCGCTGTACATTTCACACGAGACCCTGCACTTGTGCGTTCTATGTGCCAAACGTGGTTGGGGCATGCGGACTCCAGCACATCAAGGGGGTAGTTTCTCTCCTGCACCATTTCAGTGGCACTGTTAGATGCTGGAGCCTGCCGTCGTGTCGGAGGTTCCTCCAGAATGGAGGTTCCGGACATGGATCTGCCATGCAGGGGAACACGAGGCTTCGAGAAGTTATCACGGTCTGCCCTGTGCGAATCGGAATCCGAACCAGGTGGGGTGTTCAATTTCCTCTTACATGAGCCGAATCTCTCCTCCCCTTCAAGATGTGGAACTCTAGAAACAAGTGGCGTTCCCTGGGCATACATGCTCACCGCCCGTGCTATCTTGCTTGGATCCCCAGATCTGTTTGCAGCACGCAACATCAACTCCTGTTTGTCCGGACCCTTGCCACCAGCCCCTCCTCGCAAGAAATCACGGTATCTGGTTTGCTGTTGCAAGGCACGTATCAGATCATCTGTTGTTGCCACATACAAATCCCGACCTCGTTTCCCAGACTGTTGCAACCATGCATTGTGCACAGTCTCTGCCAAATTGCAAGATGGCATGTCCGTCATTTCCTCAATGGACATGTTCTGCAAAGAGCCGAACCACACTTCAGAACAGTGCACAGGGAACAACATAAAGAAAGCAAGGAGAGCAAAATTTGGAAAGTAAATGAATGAATAAAACTAACAATACAAGCCTCGCACCATTGTCATGGCTGCTCCCCACTGTCTGTACCAGAAGTGCCAAAACACCAGCCAATCTTCCAATGCTCTCATATTCTCAAGCGATGCCGCTCCAGAAGAGAACCACCAAGCACGAATTGTCTGGAACAAAGTGTCCGCCTCCTTCATTGTTCTAGCATCTTTGTACTCTTTGCACAATTTATGGTGTTGTGTCTGCATCTCTGGTTTGATGTCTGATTTTGTATGTTTCTCCAAAGATTGTGTCCAATGGAATCGACATGTATGCTCTCTTCCCAACATTGGTACTTTTGGGTCGCCTGATTCGAAGACAATTCGAACTGCATTGAAATTTGCCTGAGCACTATCTGCCATAAAACCAGCAAAATTTGGAGATGGCACCCCATGGCAGCCCATAACACGTACAAGGGAATTCCACATGAGCTTCTGGGATTCCGTATCCTCGGATTGCATGTCACAAATTGCAATTGTCATAACTCGTTGGTACATTGGATCGTACACATGACAAGCCATCGTCATCCAATCTTTCACTCGTTTCACATGATCAAACATAAGAAAACAATTCTGTAGGTCCCCAGTCTTCTGCATCCGCTTCACGAGGCTAACCCCACTACCCTCCCCAACAGTCGACATTTTGAAAAGAAAAACTTTGATGGCACCTTGACCTGGAAAAACATTGTCCTGGATGTAGTCGTACATGCTCAGTCGTTTCAACTCCAAAATGTTGTCTATGTAGCCTCTGATCCGAGAGCCCATTCTCAATGCATTGATCTGATGCCGAATGTTAGGTGAACTCAACGTGGAGAAATGATCCATGACAACGTCGAGTGCTGCACCGTCAAGTTTAGTCCCCACAGAATCCCCTTCACTCAAAATATGGCTTTCCAAGAAGGACTTGCGCCAAGAGCGATTGCGGATGTTGTTGCGAATGGGTTTCTCTTGTACTCCTGTTTAATCAACCTCGATACTGTCTCAACACTCTCCCTGTAATCCCCCTTCGAGACAGGATGGTTATGGAAACCGAAATGCACACAAGCTCTTGTCATGGTTTCCAAACGGTGGACAACATAGTACATTCTTGCTCCACACAGCACCAGGCAGGGATGCCTCGGCGTGAGCCTGGTCACATGAGCGCGTGAGCACAACTGCGCTCACGCCACGTCACCTTGCGCCAATGCCACATCACGGGACTCACTCCACGTCATCACACTTGAAGACCGCGTCACCACGTGCCCAGGAAGGAGTGGAGTGTATTCCCGCGGATTGGCACCCTTTACCGTGGAAACAAGCTGGACGACATAATAAAAGGCAGTGGTCATTCCCACCTGAAAGCAACAGATGAATAAAGGATGGATGAATGTACAGTTGGATGATAAACAAATGGATGAGTGTGAAAAATGAATGTAGATGGATGAATGAGGGATGGATAAGAGTCAAATGGATGAATGTATAATGGATGTTGAGCAATGGAAAACATTCATGACAGGAAGATGCATGACTAAAACTTTAGACGAATGCACAACGTATATGACATGAGTGTGGTAGGTTTGTGGGGTGGATTAAAGAGTACAGAGGATGAATGTGCCATCAAAGTTTTTCTTTTCAAAATGTCGACTGTTGGGGAGGGTAGTGGGGTTAGCCTCGTGAAGCGGATGCAGAAGACTGGGGACCTGCAGAATTGTTTTCTTATGTTTGATCATGTGAAACGAGTGAAGGATTGGACGATAATGGCTTGTCATGTCTACGATCCAGTGTACCAACGAGTTATGACAATTGCAGTTTGTGACATGCAATCCGAGGATACGGAATCCCAGAAGCTCATGTGGAATTCCCTGATACGTGTCATGGGCTGCCATCTCCAAATTTCGCAAGTTTCATGGCGGATAATGCTCAAGCAAATTTCAATGCTGTTCGTATTGTCTTCGGATCGGGCGACCCAAAAGTGCCAATGCGAGGAAGAGAGCGTACCTGTCAATTCCATTGGACACAATCTCTGGAAAAACATACAAAGTCGGACATCAAACCAGAGATGCAGACTCAGCACCGTAAATTGTGCAAAGAGTACAAAGATGCTAGAACAATGAAGGAGGCGGACACTTTGTTCCAGACAATTCGTGCCTGGTGGTTCTCTTCTGGAGCTGCATCACTTGAGAGTATGAGAGCATTGGAAGATTGGCTGGCGTTTTGGCACTTCCGGTATAGACAGTGGGGAGCAGCCATGGCAGTGGTACGAGGCTTATATTTCTTGCTTTATTCATACATTTACTTTCCATTTTATTGTCTCCTCGCTTTCTTTATGTTGTTTTCTGTTCACTGTTTTGAAGTGTGGTTCTCCACTTTGCAGAACATGTCCATTGAGGAAATGGCGGACATCCATCTTGCAATTTGGCAGAAACTGTGCACAACGCATGGTTGCAGCAGTCTGGGAAACGAGGTCGGGATTTGTATGTGGCAACAACAGATGATTTGATACGTGCCTTGCAACAACAAACCCGATACCGTGATTTCTTGCGAGGTGGGGTTGGTGGCAAGGGTCCGGACAAATGGGAGTTGATGTTGCGTGCTGCAAACAGATCTGGGGATCCAATCAAGATAGCACGGGCGGTGAGCATGTATGCCCAGGGAATGCCACTTGTTTCTAGAGTTCCACATCTTGAAGGGGGAGGAGAGATTCGGCTCTTGTAAGAGGAAATTGAACACCCCACCTGGTTCGGATTCCGATTCACACAGGGCAGACCGTGATAACTTCTCGAAGCCTCATGTTCCCCTGCATGACAGCTCCATGTCTGGAACTTCCATTGTGGAGGAACCTCCAACACGACGGCAAGCTCTAGCATCAAACAGTGCCACTGAAATGGTGCAGGAGAGAAACAACCCCCTTGATGTGCTTGAGTCCGCATGCCCCGACCATGTTTGACACATAGAACGCACAAGTGTAGGGTCTCGTGTGAAATGTACAGCGATCGGGGCAACTAATTTCGAGAAGTGCACTTCATCTATATCCAGAGGTGGTGCCCGAACTCCTGCTTCGACTTTCACGGGTTTGATGCGTCCATACGGTCAACCAGAAGCCAAGAACCACAAGTTTTGGTTCTGCGCAGATGATTGTGTCAGATGTGTGCATGGAACTGTGCGTCCTTCCGTAGTGATGAAGCCATCTCCTCCAACCGTTTGGCCCGTCAAGGTGGGAACACATCTCAGATTTCAGGAGATTGAAATGCTGGAGGAGGTAGGTTTTTCCCTTGCGAGACAACCCCAACCCCATGCATGTGCTACTACTTCTGCGTCCTCCCGGGTCCCCCCGGCAAATCCTCACTTGTGTCCAACCAAACGAGATGGAAAGCTCATTCGGCGTTTCCCTCCAACCGCTGAACACTTTGGCAAAGTGGAGTCCGCAAGAATGCTCCAAGCTCGTGTTGGAAGCACCACGGAAGTACCCGATCCAGGATATGGTCGGGTATTCACAATCATCACTTCCACATCTGCTGTTCATGACAGGACCTACGACATCACGGTTTTCAATTTCCCCAATTGCACATGTCCTGATTTTGTGAATATGCTATCAACCAGTTTGGGCAAGAGAGGTAAATTCATACCCTGCAAACATTTGTATTTCATATTTTTGAAGATGATGGTTTGCGATCCCAAACGTGACAACTTCATTCACCAGGCCACTATGAGTTTCAACGAGGTCGATACTCTATTGCAACGGGATACAACACATGGATAGCATCAACTATGCAATGTGGTATGTGGATGACCATGATTTGAAATGTGTAATTCACATCAATTCGTCGGCGGTGCAATGATATGGCCTCCAACTATACTGAGTGAGCTCTGAGTGGCAACTTTTAAAAGCACATTTGTCATTGCACCGTTCGAAGTCTACATGTCTTGCTGTCGCTATGCACTACAATCATCTTTTGAAGATGATCCTAACTCTCATTGTTATTTGAGGAGGGAGGAAGGTCTTCCCGTGGTAGCCTCTATGGCACACACTTTGTGAGGATATTTTCTCGTCCTCGTAATTGTAAAAGTGAAACAAGCATTTGTAATTGCACAATGTTGGATGCTACAATTGTAGGCCTCATGGTAGTCTTGATTCTATTTAGGCAAGATTCCCTGCATTAATTCCATGGTCATAGGACCATCCTTGGTTATAGGCGGCGCATGTTAATGCTGATGTGGCAGATGACGGACAGTGCCACATCATCATTTGCCGCCACATTAGCATGCTGACATGACGCTCACGCCACGTCACTCCTGCGTGAGCGTACGCTCGCGCGCTCACGCCATTGCGTCGTTGCAGCGCCAGGCAGGTTGGTACTAGTTTGCAGAATTTGCAAACGAAAGTGGTTTCCGCTGGAGGAGCAGTCCCAGGCTTAAATGGATTTTCCGCGAGACCCTCCCACTCACTTTGATTGTGAACCCCAGACTGAAGAAAGTGTCTGCAATTCAAATTATCACACCTAAGGTGTCCATTGCCAACTGTTCTCCTGAAAACAAACTTGTCCTCATTTTGAATATTGGATGTTTTTGTTCTGCACCATGGGTGCCCGTCGTGTTTCTTGTCCATTCCGTGCATCATGCTTGTTATACCTCCAACTTGCGGAGGAGGAGGCAGCTCAAATAGGATATCCCCATCAAAAGTCTCTGGCAGGAACTTCACAGGCACCTGCTTCAAAGCTTCCCAATCAATTCCCCACAACTCACTTTTGAAACCTGCCATTCCTCCCATCGCCCGTAGTTTTGGAATGACACTACAAATGTCTTCTTCATCCGCTTCCACAACTACAGTACAAAGGACTGGAGTTGGAATTTCACTAATGTCATCAGCGGACGAATCCGAAAGCTCAACGATTGGAGTTGAGCACGTTTCTTTTTTTTTCACCACCACCTCCATTTTGTCTTCAAGGACTGAAGCAGCAGTCCCGGGCGTCACATATGATCCAAGGAACTTTCTCCGAGGCTCTCCAAGTACTCTGTATCTACCAGGGCGCACTCTCCACTGGCTCACATGAGCCATCTCATCACGATTTTGAAAAGAGTATTTCAACAACTTCCCGTCGAAATCGTACACCTCTTTCTCCAAGAAGATGGACCCATTCAAAAATTTGACGGTGACTTGTCAGGAACCGTCCCACATTGATTAGATGGAATATCATAATATGCACAATCTTCAAGGAACGGGTGGTTTCGCCTCATTTCATGTGCAACCAGTGTGTTGCATAGCTGAATCATCTGATTTCACAAAGGAGCAGCTGAGGAAAGAGAACCCCCCGCTCGGGGACGTAACATGGCTTCCTCCGAAGCAGAGTTTTATTCTGACGACAAACCAGTGCCTTTCTCCAAAGAAGCACTTGACAATGGATTCGCGACTGTGACGGAACATGTCCTGGCTACCCGGTTTGAACTTTTGAACGTTGATGGAGGTACAAAGTCCAGGATTCTCAACCAATTCTATAAAGGGAGAATTTCATTGTCACCTATGGATCTGATTATGTATGTACCAGGAGAATTGGAGAAACTGAAGGGAATTGTTAAAGTTGTGGAAAAGGCTGTACATCAGCAAAAGGAGGCAACAAATGTGGTAACAACAACAAAGCTGACACCAGGAGTTCAGCCAACAACTACTGTTGCACTTGTGGCAGGTCCTAAGAAGAAGTCTTGAGCTGAGGTGGCATATACACATTTAGGCAAGGTGAAGGCCTTACATGCCATGGTTTCTATTGGTGGACATCAAGTCTTGGGGCAGGTGGATACTGGAGCCATGTTATCTGTTAAGGCTGCCAGCACTGTCAGAGATTTGGGTTTGATGGGGTCAGTGGTGAGTGATAAAGACATGACTTACAGGGTGGCCTCAGGTGCTGTAGAGACAGCCATGGGTAGACTTGAAGATCTCAAAGTCATTGTAGGGGAACTCACCAACAGATTATCTTTCATGATTGTTGATACTGATACCTACCACATGTTGTTGGGACTTGACTTTTTAAAGAAGTTTGGGGTTGTGGTTGACACGGAGAATGAGACCATCAGAATTCGATATGGGCCAAGCAAGGATGTGGCACACTTTCCACTACACACTGTCAATCAGTGTGAGCCAGATTACAGGGTAGTTGCAGGATTGACGAGCTGCTCTAATGAAGAGAATCACAAATCTGGTGTTGAGGAGGAGGGCATCATGAGCATCACCAGCTCTCCCAACCTAGTGGAGGTGGAATCTGATACAAGTGAAGAGACTACCACCAGTGAAGACTCAGAATCTGATGATGAGGAGTGGCACAACACCTCTGGAGATGATTTGCTAGACGATTGGGATGTGCCACAAGGAGAGGAAGAACTGAACAAGGCCATAGATGTGACAGAAGGCACTGAAGAGGTGCTGGAGGATCAAGGTTTAACAAGTCTCCTTGATGAAGAAACTGCAAAAGGAATGGCCTCATCCACGGGGCAACAACATTAGCCGCCATTGAACCTAACCAACTTCGCTACATGCGAAACCTACCTTTCCCTAAATACCTGCGACACAAAGAACCCACTTTGACATTACTTCTGTTTGTCCATAATGACCCTGACACCCTTATACCTCCAGACTGCTTCACACGCCTTAAACATCTTTTATCTCATACTCATGATATGTTACTTACCACCTATCCACTCCCACCGGGCCACTGCTCCTCCACCAGACCATCATATATGCAAAATATTAACACAATATGAGACAAAATCCCACCCCGCCCCCGCACCCCCCCTAATGTAACCCCTCATGACGCCCCGCCTGTCTACCTGGGGCCTATCTCCCCCAAATACCCCCCACTCCACTCACACTACACAGATGGCTCCCAATCTAGCTCCCTTGCCAGATATGGCGTCTCTCATGCCGCCACCAACAAAGGGACGGCCCATAGGCTCCCTGGACCCGCCACCATCCTCCGGGCCGAGCTTATGGCCATCTTTGAAGCCCTATCACAAGTAAATATAGACAAGTACACGGGAGGAGCCAGTGAGGACAGTATGATCCGGGGGTCGGCCTTGATAGGTACCAGCATTGATGAGTGAGAACCATCTGGTTTCAGGGCGGGTCATGAGAAGTTTATGAATGTGCCAGACAACGTGGTTATGGCGAGTAATGCGGAGGCCATGAATAACCGGGTGAGTACATTGACTTAGAAGGCGGGGCCAGGTGTCGTGTTCTTGATGTGTGTGTGTGCATAATGGGCAGTAGGGGGATGGAAATAGGCGTGGCCAGAAGATGTGCTTACGTTGGTGTCCCATGTATTGAGCGTACCGGAATTTGAAGGTTTGTCGGATTTGCGCGTCAGTGATAACCTTGGTGTGCCAAAAGTAGTTTGATAACTTATGGTGAAGTACGGTAGATTGAGTCCATTTTTGGATATGGACCTTGGTGTGGCTGGTGGATGCTAGGGCTTGTTTGTTTGTCTCACGAGTGAGGATGGTTTGTAGATCGTACTTTGAGAAAGTGGATGGGTTTGTCGATGGTAATTGCTAGTTTGATAATAGCAGAGATAAGATTGTGATCGGGGTGGTGGTGGTGGTGGGAGGAGGGCAGGCCAGATGATTACGAAGTATAAAGAGTGAATTGAGACGATCCGTAAAAATGTAGTACGGTGGTGGGAATACCGCTCCTGCCCCGTATCCTAGGTACCACTACCCCTTGGTTACTCGGTGTCCCCTGGACACCTGTTTTCTTTACAGGGCCCACCCCCAAAAGGGGGCAGTAGCTATGAGGCGAAGTGAGTCTTAGTTACGCTGGCCTTGGCCGGAGTCCTCTCTCTCTCTCTCTATCGTTCGGAAGTTTGGAGAATCCACCTTAGGTATCACTACACCGTTTGAGGGGGGTTTGAGAGGGGTTAGCGACGCCAAAGCGATGTCTGACGTCCTCAAACGCCCATCCCCACGAATAAATTCTAAAAAGCGATATTCAAGTTGTCGCTTATAAACTTAAAAGGGACCCCTTGGGAATTATTTTTTGGCCATTCACCTAACCCCCCAAAGCGACAGGTCAGCTGTTACACATAAAAACGACCCATGTCGTGTCGCTTCGAAAAATAGGACGAACATGTTGCTTTGGGGATGTACAATTGACAACGACCTCCAAGCTTCTAATATATTTGTTTTTCTAATTTCTAGTTTTATGTGGGTGTAGAAAATCTCTGTCATGGAGGGATATCCTAAAAACAATCCCGAGGGGACGAGCGCTTCTAATAAACGACCAGTATTTATTTTTTTAAAGAAAAATTCTAGGTGTGTAAAAACGATTTCCAGGTAATATGTTCCAACAAATATGTTTCTTTTTTTAAAACACATTTCTGGTCTAACATGGGTATTTGAAAACGACCTAGAATGGGTCGCTTTTTCTGTGACCCAGGGGTTGCTTTTGAAATGGCACCCTCATTCTTTGGGCCAAGAGGCGACCTGCAAGGATCGCTTCCTGGAGCTTCTTGCTAACTAGGTGTAATTTGTAGAGTTGAAACCTATGTATCCACAGCAAATCAGAAGAGACATGAAGACAACAAGACTTGTACGTCAATAAACCATAAAGAGGTCAAAACCTTCAAGATCCTATGCATTTTGTGCACTACTACTCAATATGCATCTTGTACATTACTACATACACTCACCAAGTGCTTGCACAATCTATAATTGATATAGTGAGATACTTGCTAACCTCAAGCATATGTTGAGACAGAGGGTGAGACACAGGTTTTGTGGTGATGAAGGTCCAGGATGTGTGGAAGCTGTCTACATCCTCCGTGTTCATCTTCTACATTTTTTTTTAATGAAATAGGGTTTCTAGTGAGACATCTACTCTTTCAGTTGGATACTCTCTCACTTCGTTAAAATTTCTTCAACCTGCATGTCCTCAATTCCTTCCAAACAATAGTAGTTTCCGCCCAACTGCTCTGAATGTTTCTTTCAATGCCACCACCCAAAATGCTGAGATTGTCTACACTATGACAGACCCTAAGATATATAATCCAGGGTCAGAACATCCACAAAGGATACAGGCCTGCGACACAAGGGACCACTTTATTTGAGTCACTAAATTATTGACTACTCCAACCACAACATACATTATAGTCTCCCTGACCCTCCACACAGATAGGCCCCTCTTCTATTGGGGGGGTGGCAGAGGGAGGCCTCAAGTCAGAGTTGATTGACAATATGCAACCAAGCTAAATCTGTGAGGTGAGCCGAAAGGAAAAACTCCCAAAAAAGGGTTGTCAGTATAACCAGCATCTACCCACCAAGGGACACTAGCAAAAACCCAGGCAGACGTGACTCTAGAACAGAAAGGAGTGCCTGCTTACTTGACTTGACAAAACTCTCCTCTGATGGAAAATGACCACCTGGGTTCAGCTTCAGGGCAGCCTCAACCAGCTGGCCCCTTAGCCACTGAGAAAGAACCACACCGCTTGAAGCCACACACTCTTTATAGAGAGGGAGATAGGCAACAGTGACTTGCAACTGCAATGGAAGTTCTTGTAGGTGAAGAGGAGAAGACCCCCTTTTCAGCGCACGCATGACATTGAGATGGTGAGCTTGTCCCAGCAATCGTCCCCTCAGAAAGGCTTCCTCTGACCATTCTTTCAACAAAAAGGCTCGCAGCTCTGGAGTAATTGCTTCATCCGCTGACGTGGCAATGTTGTCAGCAATCCTGTAGGTCACCTCGGAGTTGCTCAAAAAATCAGCCTGTAGGAGAAAGGCTATACCCTTGAGGGAACCCACTGAGCGCTCGCCTGCTGCCTGAAGTTGCCGAATCAAAAGACATCAGGAGGGTTTGAGGGGAATGTTTGTAGGCGTGTCATGAAAGTGTACATTAGAGTTTCAATGGCAGCTGAAGACACAATCCACACCTTTACTGCAGTCGGGACACTTCTAGCTTACACCTTAAATAGACCAGGGATGTTTCAAGGTATAGTACCTTCAAGATTTCTGTGCTGAGAGTCTGTAGCACATGATGGGGAACATGATCGAGAAGATGGGCTGCAACTTCAATACGACTGCTAGAAGCTGCCGCAGTGAGTGCCAAGCACAACTCCATATCTTTGCAACCCCGTTCTACGTACCATTGGACAACCTGCATCACAAGTGGTTTCCTCTCAACATGGAAGTCTCTATCGCTCCCACTTCAGGTGAGAACAAACAAAGACATGAGGTCACAAGGCCGGCATTTAGTCACAGAGACATTTATCCGTATCAAGTCCACCCAATGGCAATAGGCTTCCTAGAGGACAGGGAGAGGGTTTAGGGTTCAGGTAAGGTAGTGCATTGGATTTAGTTGGAGAGTTTGGGGCCTCCCCCTCTTTAGAATATGCCTACGCGGGCCATTCCCTGCAGCTCCCTGGAGTGTGATCTCTCAATGGTAACAAGCGGACCCCTACCGCTTGGGGGCAGCCCCTCCGCCCAAAATGGGCAGTTGTATGCTCTGTCTAGCATACTCGGCACTTGGGCTAGGGTTGGTCCTTGTGTTTAAACTTATAGCCTGCGAAATCAAACAATATCTTATCCCTTGTCAACAACAACACTCCCCAGGGTGATTCCTGGGAATTGGTTACTTATGCCAAATCTAGGGCTTCATGTGTAGTTTTTGGGGTGAATCCCAGGATGGACGACGTGTCCTTTAAAACTACATGCTCCAGCTTAGGCTTGGATTATGTGGCTAATGGCTCCATCTCGAGACTTGATAACAGAGGTAGTCTGAAGGTTTCAATGTCTAAAAATGCTACAAATAGAGTCTCACATCATGTCAACCTCAAAGAAGTTCGTCCCTTGACAGGCTGGAGAGTGGTCTTAGACATTGGTGATTCAATGAGGCAACAATTTGAAGTGGGACAAGTTCTTCAGGCAAATGGTATTCATATCTGTGCAGGGCCAGAGACATGGGAAACTTCGGACAAACTGGTTGGAGATGTCATTGGTTATAGGTGGTTTGATCAGATGGTGTGCTCTTAAGGCGGCCTCTGCCAAACGTGGTAAAAAAGGGATTGGCTTCTTTGTCCGTGAGTTGTGTGACAATTGTGAAATTATCAACAAGGGTTTGCGGTATGAGCACAGTATCTGGCTGAAACTGAAATTGAAGGGCGGAGTGAATACGAAGGACCTCTTTGTGGGTGGTGTTTACATGCCCCCAGAGGGAACCCTTAGTGCTGACGCGGACAAGCCTTTGACGACGTAAAGCTGGACCGTGCTATGTTCCTCGCCAAAGGTCAGGTGGTCTTATTGGGTGACTTCAATGCCCGGGTGGGCAAAGGTCTTCACCAGGATGATATCATTGGGCCTTTCGGTGAGAACGAGCTGAATTCTAATGGAAGACGGTTAATAAACTGTCTGGAAGAACTTCACCTTTTGACCTTGAGTCAAAAGAAGACCAAGTGCAGTGGACTCCTAAGAAAGCCCAAACTGGGGACGATCCATTGTGGATTATATCATACTGGACAAGAATTTGTTTCCCCAGTGTGCCAATGTATTGATGGACAGAACTGACATCGGTACCTTTGACCACTTCCTGGTTTGGACTAAGATCAAAAGGTGTTTCCCCAACACTAAGAGATCTGTGAAACGTTTGATTCGGAAGTGGCGCATAGAAAAATTCCAAAATGAAGAGGTCAAGGCTAAGTATGTCCAGGCCTTGCAAGAGGCTCTCCCTCACTTTGTCCATTCACTCCAAGATCTTCAGTCTTGCTCTGGCAATGCAAGAAATGAAGTCGAAAGAGCAGTGGAATCTTGGGAAAGTTTCGTCTCTGTGGCTGACAAGATCATTGGGAGGAAACTAATTGTCTGCGGTAGAGCTGCTAATTGGTGGACCAATGAGATCAAACTCAAGATAGCCGAGAGACTAGTCCTATAAAGAGTGCTGCAATTTGAAAGCCAACGAAGAAATGTTTAGGTACTACCACATCTTCAAAGATATCGAAGGTCTCAGAAGAAATTATGTTGGGACAAGTTATATAGTCAGCAAGTACAAGCACTGAGGACTACTAAGGGTGCAGTGGTGACTTCAACGGGTGACATTAACAAAACCTTTGAAACCCACTACAGTATCCCCGGCAGAAAATCTAGGTCTAACAGTGAGGGATCTTCTGAAGAATGGAAGGACACAGTTGAAAAAACTGTTCCTATGATTCAAGACAGCCCTGATGAACCGGAGTATATTTCAAAGGGTTACAGCGCTCCCATTAGTTCTTCTGAGATTATGGAAGCAATTGAGCATTTAAACGGACATAAAGCTGGTGGACCTGATGGCATAGTCAACGAGCTTATCAAGCATGGTGACCCCATGATAGAGGCCCTTGTACTTCTCTTTAACCTTATCTGGAGGACTGAAATGATCCCTTTTCGCTGGCGACAGGGGGTCATTACCAACCTATACAAGAAAGGTGACAAAGAAGAGCCGGGGAACTAACGAGGCATCAGGATTCTCAATGCAGTTGGCAAGATACTTTGCAGAGTTTTAAGACTTGTCTCGAGGTTGATCTGGAATCTAGAGGTTGTTTCCATGAAGGCCAAGCTGGCTTTCGGAGAAACAGGGGCTGTGTGGATCATATCTTCACTCTAAGCCAGATAATCCAGGGAAGGAAAAAAGAAGGGAAACCCACTTTTGTCTTTTTCTTGGATGTCAAAAAGGCTTATGACACAGTGTGGAGAGATGGTCTATGGCTCCAACTCTGGTCATCTGGTGATGAAAATGAAGTTAGGCAGAAAACTTCCCTGAACTTGTTTCCAGTCTGTGACATGGGACAGGCCATCATGGATGACCTCAAGGGTTTACCCACCCTAGGCACTAGACTGAAAGTTAAACTCAGGGCAGGAAGCCTACCTTTGAAGAGGAAACAGATGCAGAGAGGAAAGAGGGATTGCAATTGCCCGTTGTGTGGGCAACCTGAAGACAATATTCATTATCTGATTCATTGTCCTGGGTACTCTCACGAGACAGACGCCCTCTTCAAATCCATCAAGGGAATTGTGACTGAACCTGTGTATACCAGCTTTGAAATTCTCGAGGCTGAGAATCAAACCACACACAGCAGATTGATGCTTGTGTGACGGGATTTCTAGAGGATATCTGGAAAACTCGGATTAACTGTCTGTTCCAAAGTAAGTCATACTACCGGCGTCAGCCCCTGACAAAGGTGGTTTCTGTCCCCTTGTGTTCCGCTCAAACTGAGCGCGGGGGTCAATGGCCACAAGGCTACGGCAAACAACATCTTATGAGTACATATATCGCTCTCACTCACACCACACACATGATTCCACAAGCTAAGGCAAGCAAAAGAGTACATCATCTGTCTAGTATGATAGATAAACTAACAGTGTAAAAGTCTCACATTTCCCAAACCCTAATGTCAGGGACGTGTAGTTGAAAGGTTCATGCAAAAACAACCCCATGGCCCACTTGCATCTAAGACCCCAGTTTGTGTGTACAGGTATCGGTATCTTAGCACAAGCCAACTCCATTGAAGGAAGAACAAGACATGTGACTGTTGAGATTCTTATAGGCTTTTAATACTCTTATTGCCATAAGCCATACGACAGACATGAAGCCACCATATTCGACCTTGATGATAGAACCAAATCCACATCAAAAGGAACCAACCTCCATGCAACCCCTTTCAGCAGCCCGCATGAGAGGTCCCAAGAAGGCCTGTGTGTTGCCATCATCAACCAGGCAATCCATGGTGGCAATCTTGCAATAGTGTGAAGCAAAACCCAGCGCCAAGTCCACATCTAGCTCTACGCCATTCCTGTGTGCAATCTGCACAGCAGACAATCAGGGCCCTACCCTGGTCAACAAATAGGATAGAAGGCTCTAATTATCTGCAAAGTGAGAGAGCAAGAGAGAGGGAGAAGTACTAATCATCAATTTTTGTCGGCTATGACATATACTGACACCTTAGTCACAGTGGATTGCTAGGTGATAACCATCACCACACAGACAGCAAGTGAGTAGGACAGACAGACATTTAATTATTTAGGATCTGCAAATGACTCGTGCATTAATGTCACACCCAGTTGTGTGTGAGAGAGAATGTACTCATGCCATTCCGTGCGAACGTTGCCTTGCCATACCCTTCGAGCCATTGACCCCACGGGAAACTACTCCTCCCAGAGCCTTTTGTGGAGTTCCCACCCACCAGGATTTAGCTTATCCCTGCAACTCAGCTGCAGGTATAAACTTATTTTCCCGCAACTGCCATACAGGCACTCACTGAGGCACTTGTCTGCAAGCAAACTCGAACAGCCCAGGTGTGTGTGTGTGTGTGTGTGTGAGAGAGAGAGAGAGTGTACTCATAAGACGTTGTTTGCCGTAGCCTTGTGGCCATTGACCCCGCGCCCAGTTTGAGCGGGAACAAAAGGAACAGAACCTACCTCTGTCAGGGGCTGACGTTGGTAGTAAGACTTACCTTCATATATAGAATTAATCCGGGTTTTCCAGATATCCTCTAGAAATCCCTTCACACAAGCATCAATCTGCTGTGTGTGATTTGCCCAAAAACTAGGCCTCAGGAGGGCCTGGGCTTTTGGCTCAGCCTCGAGACTTTCAAAGTTGGTAAACAGGGGTACAGGCACAATTCCCTTGATAGAGTTGAAGAGAGCGTCTCTTTGATGAGAGAACCCCAGACAGTGTATCAGAAAATGAATACTGTCTTCAGATTGCCCACACAACGGGCAATTGCACTCTCCCTTTCCTCTCTGCTTCTGTTTGCTGTTCAAAGGTAGGCTTCCTGCCCCGAGTTTAAATTACAGTCTAGTGCCGAGAGTGGGTAGATGACCCTTGAGGTCATCCAAGATGTCCTCCCCCATGTCACTGACTGGAAACAAGTTCAGGGAAGTTTTCTGCCTAACTTCATTTTCATCAGACAATCTCATGGCAACAGACATGGCTTTGGACACTACAGCCTCTAAGTCAGATTTATCCAGCAGGGTCAAGACTTGCGGATCCAGGTCCAGCTCCTTGAGAATCTCTTCTACTCTCTTCTGCCAGGACTTAGCCTGTTTGACAGGGCAGTCCTGTTTCCAAAGTTGATTAATTTAGGATATCTGGTGTTGGGCATATGTTGCAGCTGACCCCACCATCTGACCTTGAATTCATCTCGTCGGGAGCTTAAGGACGGAATGCCAAACTCACCCCTAACAGCCACATTGGCTGTTTTGGAGCATGCTGACATACACTCCTTAAGCACCCCACTTGAATGGATTCTAGAGACTTAGCCTGGTTGGAGTTATCAACCCATATAGCAGATCTGTACTCCAAGGCAGGTCTAATAACGCGACAAAGCATGGTTTTCTTAACCTCAGAGTTGACCCCTCTGCGGTGGAAAAATTTAGTGAGCCCCAGAGCTTTGCCCTTGCCAGTTTGAACAACTTTCCGGATATGTGCATCCCAATTACAATTGGAGGAAAACTCAACGCCCAGGTAAGTGTAGGAAGGGAGGACCGGGATCTCTTGGCTACCCCACTGCCACTTAAGATCACTTCCTCCCTCTCCTCTGTCGTTGAATGCTACCACTGCACATTTGCTGACATTAGCCTCTAGCCCCCAAAGATCAAAGTATCTCTTCGCGCAATCAATCAACTCCTGGAGATTGGTTGGAGTCTCCCCTATGCTTGCGAAGTCATCCGCAAACATAAGGGCTGGTATGGTGGTATCACCCACCCTTAACCCAAATCCCTCACTTTCCACATCCTCGAGGAGTTGATTGATGAAAACATTGAAGAGCAGAGGGGAGAGAGTACATCCTTGAGCTACACCTTGGTCTATGTCAAAGAAGTTGGACTTCTGTCCGTTAACAGTGACACGGCTTTTGGTGTGAGCATACAAGTTGTGGACAACTCTCCACATCTTTCCCTTGATCCCACAAGACCAGAGGCGGAACCATAGGCCATCCCTCCACACTGTGTCATAAGCCTTTTTGACATCCAGGAAAAAGACATAAGTGGGTTTCCCTTCTTTTTTCCTTCCCTGGATAATCTGGCTTAGAGTGAAGATATGATCCACACAGCCCCTGTTTCGCCGAAAGCCAGCTTGGCCTTCGTGGAAACAACCTCTGGACTCCAGATCAACCTCGAGACGAGTACTTATAACTCTGCAGAATGTCTTGCCAACAGCATTGAGGAGCGTGATGCCACGGTAGTTCCCCGGTTCTTCTCTGTCACCCTTCTTGTATAGATTGACAATGATCCCCCTGTCGCCAGCGAAAGCGGATCATTTCAGTCTTCCAGATAAGGTTAAAGAGGAGAACTAGGGCCTCTATCATGGGATCGCCACCGTGCTTGATAAGCTCGTTGACAATACCATCAGGTCCACCAGCTTTATATCCATTTAAATGTTCAATTGCTTCCACAATCTCAGAAGAACTAATGGGAGCATTATAAGCCATTGAAATATACTCCAGTTCATCAGGGCTGTTTTGAATCATAGGAACAGTTTTTCCAACTGTGTCCCTCCATTCAGCAGAAGACCCCTCACTGTTAGACCTAGAAGTTCTGCCAAGGATACTGTAGTGAGTTTCAAAGGTTTTGACAATGTCAACCGATGAAGTCACCACTGCACCTGTAGTAGTCTTCAGCGCTTGTACTTGCTGACCGTTTTTCGGTTTGTACAAACGTTGAAGGGCCAACCAGAATTTCTTGTCATTACCACCATGGTGGTTTGAGTTTATTTCACTGTATAACTTGTCCCAGTATAATTTCTTCTGAGACCTAACAAGCTGATTAAACCAGGAAGTGGTCAGAGGTACCAATATCAGTTCTGTCGATCAACACATTGGCACACTGGGGGAACAAAATTTTGTCCATTATGATATAGTCCACAATGGAACGTTCCCCAGTTTGGGGTTTCTCACGAGTCCACTGCACTTGGTCACCTCTTGTCCTGTTATTCAAGGTCAAAAGCTGAAGCTCTTCTAGACAGTTAATTAACCGTCTGCCATTAGAATTCAGCTCGTCCTCACCAAAAGGTCCAATGATATCGTCCTGATGGATCCCTTTGCCCACCCGGGCATTGAAGTCCCCCAATAGTACCACCTGACCTTTGGCAAGGAACGAAGCACAGTCCAGCTTTACATCTTCGAAGGCCTTGTCTACGTCAGCACTAAGGGTCCCCTCTGTGGGCATGTAAACACAACCAACAAAGAGGTCCTTTGTACTCATGCCGCCCTTCAAATTCAGTTTTAGCCAGATACTATGCTCGTACCTCAAACCCTTGTTGATAATTTCACAATTGTCAAACAAGAAATCACGGACAAAGAATCCAACCCCTTTTTGACCGCGTTTGGCAGAGGCTGCCTTGAGAGTACACATCTTACCTGCCCATTTATAACCAATGACATCTCCAACCAGTTTATCCGACGTTTCCCATGTTTCTTGCCCAGCACAGATATGAATATCATTAGTCCGAAGAACTTGTCCCACTTCAAGTTGTTTCCTTTGGTTGGTCAACCCTGAGAAGTTGAAAGTGGCCAGCCGCAAGCCAGCCCTTTGCGTGTGAATTGTTTGTCGTCTAGGTAGCTTGTGATTGCTCCTGGACGGCCAACCGTTCTGCAAAGGGGGGACAGTTACCCCATGTGTAGATTTTGCTCGTCTTGTGTAAACTTTGAGAATTGGTAAACCATTCAGGGTACCAAATCTTTCAGTTACACGACGCACAGGCTCCGCACACATAGGGGCAGATTGTCCGTCAGACTGCTTGGGGAGAACAAAAGGAGAGAGAGAGAGAGAGAGAGAGAGAGATATTACACCTTTGTAAGCTGGCACTGATAGACACTTTAGCCCACCAGGGTTGGGGAAGAGAGAGACCTTCGTGCCCTGAACTAAACCCTATACCATGAGTTTTGAAACTCAGTTGAATCATCTTCTATGGCCATTTCCTATGGTAATTGTTGTCCTACGAAAGGCCAGTAAACGCAGACTAGTACACATGAAAGACACAAATCCGACAGACATATGAGAAGAACTGGTTGGCACCAAGAAACAAAGAAAGACAAGACAGACCCAGAAAAGTGAAAAGAGATAACAGGAAAGGGCAGATATAGCTGCACCTGAAGCAGAATACGAACAAGCTCTGTACTTCCAAATCGAGCCGCCTCCAAAAAGCACTGATTTACATTGTCTGCACCTCCTTCAACCAGCAGGCCAAGCAACCCTTGCATGGCACTTGCAGCAATTCCACTTGCCCACCCTGGATCTATAGCACTGGAAAAGAGAGTGAGAGGAAAGCAGGCAGCATCAAAGGCCTCAGTGTAGTCCTTTTTGGTCAACTGAGTTCCTGCAAGTTCCAAGAAACGCTTGAAGGCCATGAGCTGGAGCCGTGACTCAATAGTCGAGCTATGGATTCTGGCAGTGGTCAAGTCCACTTGTGTGCCAGGCCTGGTCCCCTTTCCCCTTGAGTGTGATCCAATGCACTTCAGAGCCCATTCTGTAAATCTTTGGACCTTAGCAGCTGCCTCAGCCTTCAACACTTCATCACCGTTGCATTCCTGGAGCCTCTCACGGAGCCTGCAGAAACAAATTAGTGTACTGTAAGAGCCGTTATCATTTCCTACCTACCTGCATACAAGCCTGCTTGTTAGACAGAAAGATGATCTCAACTGTTTTTGGCATTGGATTATTCATTGCTTGGTGAAATTGTGGAAAGAAGAGAGTGTGAGAAAGAAAGAGAGCTTCCCCAACCTTTGAGCCATGACAGTGACAGTGTCTGCCAAACTCATGGTCCGGCTTCGGCATGCTGACACGCATGAGGCCAGGAAGGAGGTCCGGAGAACAGCCCTTGTGAAATCATAGGCACCTGCCAGAATCAGTCTCTCTGTCAACCGTGTTGCCGCTGCTAGTTCCTGTGTAGTGCTGAAGAGAACCCCATCCACACCTGGTATCAGTTTTCTGACTTGCAATCTTGACTACGTTCCTTTCAGCTCTTTCAAAATTAGGAAAACCAGAGTGAAAGAAAGTAAAGCAAAAGAAAATGACGTTTATAATGTCCAGAGGAAGCCCACAGGGCACACATGAATAAACAAAACAACAGAAAACCAGGCCTACTCCCCACAACGGAGAGTGCATAGACAGCCTAGGATATAGAAAAATACCCCTCCCAAGGGGCGTGGGGGAGTTAGTGGGTGAGAGAATGTACTCGTAAAATGTCGTTTGCCATAGCCTTGAGGCCCTAGACCCCGTACCCAGTTTGGGCGGAACAAAAGGCAACAGACTACCTCTGTGACGGGCTCACTCCAGTAGTGGGACTTAAAATTAATATGCGCTTTCCAGATATCCTCTAGAAAGCCCTTCACACAAGCATCAATCTGCTGTGTGAGCTGCCGGAGCTTTTAGGCGACTGGGTTAGGGAGAGAGAGAGATGTTGTTTGCCGTAGCCCAGAGAGAGAGAGAATGTACTCATAAGACGTTTGCCATAGCCTTGTGGCCATTGACCCCGCGCCCAGTTGGAGCGGAACACAAAGGGACAGAAACTACCTTTGTCAGGGGCTGACGCCGGTAGTATCATCTACCCATGCAGGTTTCTTGTAGCTATTGGGTTACCTTTTAATGTCTGTATGATATTGTTACTCTGTAGTTAGATGATTCGATCAACTTGTTTGCCGTAGTCCCAGGACAATGAGAGAGAATGTACTCATAAGACGTTGTTTGCCATAGCCTTATGGCCATTGACCCCGCGCTCAGTTTGAGCGAAAGACAAAGGGACAGAAACTACCTTTGTGAGGGGCTGACGCCGGTAGTATGACTTACCTTGTAACAGACAATTAATCCGAGTTTTCCAGATATCCTCTAGAAATCCCTTCCCACAAGCATCAATCTGATGTGTGTGGTTTGCCCAATAACTACGCCCCAAAAGGGCCTGGGCTTTTGGCTCAGCCTCGAGACTTTCAAAGCTGGTGAACAGAGGTTCAGGCACAATTCCCTTGATGGATTTGAAGAGGGCGTCTGTCTCATGAGAGTACCCAGGACAATGAATCAGATAATGAATATTGTCTTCAGGTTGCCCACACAACGGGCAATTGCAATCCCTCTTTCCTCCCTGCAGCTGTTTCCTCTTCAAAGGTAGGCTTACCGCCCTGAGTTTAAATTTCAGTCTAGTGTCAAGGGTGGGTAAACCCTTGAGGTCATCCATGATATCCTCTCCCACGTCACAGACTGGAAACAAGTTCAGGGAAGTTTTCTGCCTAACTTCATTTTCATCAGACAATCTCCTGGCAACAGACATGGCTTTGGACACTACAGCCTCTAAGTCAGATTTATCCAGCAGGGTCAAGACTTGCAGGCTTAGACTCAGATCCTTGAGAATCTCTTCTACTCTCTTCCGCCAGGACTTAGCCTGTTCGACAGGGCGATCCTGCTTCCAAGACATAGAGTTGATTAACTTAGGATATCTGACATTAGACATATGTTGCACCTGACCCCACCATCTGACTTTGAATTCATCTCGTCAGGAGCTTAAGGAAGGGGGATGCCCAACTCACCCCGAACAGCCACATTGGCTGTTTTGGAGCATGCTGACATGCACTCCTTAAGCAGCCCCCACTTGAATGGAGTCTAGAGACTTAGCCTGGTTGGAGTTATCAACCCATACTGCAGATGCGTACTCCAAGGCAGGCCTAATAACAAGGCAAAGCATGGTTTTTTTTACTTCAGAGTTGATCCCTTGGATGTACCGTCTCCCCTCTGCTCTTCAATGTTGTCATCAATCAACTCCTCGAGGATGTGGAAAGTGAAGGATTTGGGTTAAGGGTGGGGGATGCCACCATACCAGCCCTTATGTTTGCGGATGACTTCGCAGGCATAGGGGAGACTCCTTCCAATCTCCAGGAGTTGATTGATTGCGCGAAGAGATACTTTGACCTTTAGGGGCTAGAGGCAAACGTCAGTAAATGCGCAGTGGTGGCATTCAACGACCAAGGGGGGAGGAGGTGATCTCAAGTGGCAGTGGGAAGCCAAGTGATTCCGGTCCTCCCTTCCTACACGTACCTTGGCGTTGAGTTTACCTCCAACTGTAATTGGGATGCACATATTCAAAAGGTCATTCAATCTGGCAAGCGCAAAGCACTGGGTCTCACTAAAACTTATGGACCACTCCCCACATCTTTCCCTTGATCCCAGATGACGAGAGTCAGAGCCATAGACCATCTCTCCACACTGTGTCATAAGCCTTTTTGACATCCCAGAGAAAGACAAAAGTGGGCTTCCCTTCTTTTTCCTTCCCTGGATTATCCATGAGAGAATGTACTCATAAGACGTTGTTTGCCATACCCTTGTGGCCATTGGGTCCACGCCCAGTTTGAGTGGAACAAAAAGGGACAGAACCTACCTTTGTCAGGGGCTGACGCCGGTAGTAAGACTTACCTTGGAATAAACAATTGATCTGGGTTTTCCAGATATCCTCTAGAAATCCCTTTACACAAGCATCAACCTGCTGTGCCTGGTTTGCCCAATAACTAGGCCCTGGGCTGGGCTTTTGGCTCAGCCTCGAGACTTACTAAGTTGGTAAACAGAGGTACAGGCACAAGTCCCTTGATAGATTTGAAGAGAGCATCTCTCTGGTCAGAGAACCCCAGACAATGAATCAGAAAATGAATATTGTATTCAGGTTGCCCACACAACAGGCAATTGCACTCTCCGTTTCCTCTCTGCTTCTGTTTGCTGTTCAAAGGTAGGCTTCCCGCCCTGAGTTTAAATTTCAGTCTAGTGCCGAGAGTGGGTAGACCCTTGAGGTCATCCATGATGTCCTCCCCCATGTCACAGACTGGAAATAAGTTCAGGGAAGTTTTCTGCCTAACTTCATTATCATTTTCATTATCAATGAGATTGTACTCATAAGACGTTGTTTGCCGTAGCCTTGTGGCCATTGACCCCGCGCCCAGTTTGAGCGGGAACAAAAGGGACAGAACCTACCTCTGTCAGGGGCTGACGTTGGTAGTAAGACTTACCTTCATATATAGAATTAATCCGGGTTTTCCAGATATCCTCTAGAAATCCCTTCACACAAGCATCAATCTGCTGTGTGTGATTTGCCCAAAAACTAGGCCTCAGGAGGGCCTGGGCTTTTGGCTCAGCCTCGAGACTTTCAAAGTTGGTAAACAGGGGTACAGGCACAATTCCCCTTGATAGATTTGAAGAGAGCGTCTCTTTGGTGAGAGAACCCCGGACAGTGTATCAGAAAATGAATACTGTCTTCAGATTGCCCACACAACGGGCAATTGCACTCTCCCTTTCCTCTCTGCTTCTGTTTGCTGTTCAAAGGTAGGCTTCCTGCCCTGAGTTTAAATGTGGGATTGTTATAAGCCATTGAAATATACTGCAGTTCATCAGGGCTGTTTTGAATCATAGGGACAGTTTTTCCAACTGTCCCTCCATTCAGCAGAAGACCCCTCACTGTTAGACCTAGAAGTTCTGCCAAGGATACTGTAGTGAGTTTCAAAGGTTTTGACAATGTCAACCGATGAAGTCACCACTGCACCTTTAGTAGTCTTCAGCGCTTGTACTTGCTGACCGTTTTTCGGCTTATACAAACGTTGAAGGGCCAACCAGAATTTCTTGTCATTACCACCATGGTGGTTTGAGTTTATTTCACTGTATAACTTGTCCCAGTATAATTTCTTCTGAGACCTAACAAGCTGATTGATATCTTTACGGAGCTGGTAGTACCTCGCCCACAATTCTCTGTTGGTTTTCAAATTGCAGCACTCTATAGAGGGCTCGTCTCTCAGCTATCTTGAGTTTAATCTCATTGGTCCACCAATTAACAGCTCTACCGCAGACAATTAGTTTCCTCCCAATGATCTTGTCAGCCACGGAGGAAACGAAACTCTCCCAAGAGTCCACTGCTCTTTCGACTTCATTTCTTGCATTGTCAGAGCGAGACTGAAATTCTTGGAGCGATTGGACAAAATGAGGGAGAGCCTCTTGCAAGGCCTGGACGTACTCAGCCTTGACCTCCTCATTATGGAATTTTTCTTTTCGCCACTTCCGAATCGAACGTTTCACAGATCTCTTGGTGTTGGGAAAACACCTTTTGATCTCAGTCCAAACCAGGAAGTGGTCAGAGGTACCAATATCAGTTCTGTCGATCAACACATTGGCACACTGGGGGAACAGATTTTTGTCCATTATGATATAGTCCACAATGGAACGTTCCCCAGTTTGGGATTTCTCACGAGTCCACTGCACTTGGTCACCTCTTGTCCTGTTATTCAAGGTCAAAAGCTGAAGCTCTTCCAGACAGTTAATTAACCGTCTGCCATTAGAATTCAGCTCGTCCTCACCAAAAGGCCCAATGATATCGTCCTGATGGAGCCCTTTGCCCACCCGGGCATTGAAGTCACCCAATAGCACCACCTGACCTTTGGCAAGGAACGAAGCACAGTCCAGTTTTACATCTTCGAAGGCTTTGTCTGCGTCAGCACTAAGGGTCCCCTCTGTGGGCATATAAACACAACCCACAAAGAGGTCCTTCGTACTCATGCCGCCCTTCAGATTCAGTTTTAGCCAGATACTATGCTCGTACCTCAAACCCTTGTTGATAATTTCACAATTGTCAAACAAGAAATCACGGACAAAGAATCCAACCCCTTTTTGACCGCGTTTGGCAGAGGCTGCCTTGAGAGTACACATCTTTGCCCATTTATAACCATTGACATCTCCAACCAGTTTATCCGACGTTTCCCATGTTTCTTGCCCAGCACAGATATGAATATCATTAGTCCGAAGAACTTGTCCCACTTCGAGTTGTTTCCTTTGGTTGGTCAACCCTGAGAAGTTGAAAGTGGCCAGCCGCAAGCCAGTCCTTTGCATGTGAATTGTTTGTCGTCTAGGTAGCTTGTGATTTCTCCTGGACGGCCAACCGTTCTGCAAAGGGGGGACAGTTACCCCATGTGTAGATTTTGCTCGTCTTGTGTAAACTTTGAGAATTGGTAAACCATTCAGGGTACCAAATCCTTCAGTTACACGACGCACAGGCTCCGCACACATAGGGACAGATTGTCCGTCAGACTGCTTGGGGACAATTACCCCGTGTATACATTTTGCTCGTCTTGTGTAGACTTTGAGGATTGGTAAACCATTTAGAGTACCAAATCCTTCAGTTACACGACATTCAGGCTCTGCACACTTAGGGACAGATTGTCCATCTGACGGCTTGGGGACAATTACCCCGTGTATAGAATTTGTTCGTCTTGTGTAAACCTTGAGGATTGGTAAACCATTCAGAGTACCAAATCCTTCAGATTCAGGACGTTCAGGTTCCGTACGCTTAGGGGCATCTTGTCCTTCTGGCTGTTTGGACTCAACCTCATCCAGAGCATCAAACCGATTAGAAACTCTCAAGTTGAAGTCCTTGCCCTTGGTTGTCTTCCTAGAGCGCCCCATTGAATCACCAATGTCTAAGACCGCTCTCCAGCCAGTCAAGGGACGAACTTCTTTGAGATTGAATTGATGTGGGACTCTATTAGAAGCACTTTTGGTCATTGCAACCTTCAACGTACCCCTGTTATCAAGTCTCGAGATGGAACCATTAGCCATGAAATCCAAGCCTAAGCTAGAGCATGTAGTTTTAAAGGACACATCATCCATCCTGGGATTCACCCCAAAAACTACACATGAATCCCTAGATTTGGCATAAGTAACCAATTCCCAGGAATCACCCTCAGGAGTGTTGATGTTGATAGGAGCTAAAATTTTGATTGTAGTCGCAGGCTATAAGTTTAAGCACAGGAACCAACCCGAGCCCAAGTGCCGAGTATGCTAGACAGAGCATACGACTGCCCAATTTGGGCGGAGGGGCTGCCCCCAAGCGGTAGGGGTCCGCTTGTTACCATTCAGAGATCACACTCCAGGGAGTTGCAGGGAATGGCCCGTGTAGGCATATTCTAAAGAGGGAAAGGCCCCAAGCTTTCCAACTAAATCCAATGCACTACCTTACCTGGAGCAAAGCGCTTCAGGTCGAAACAAACAAGGACACGAGGTCACAAGGCCGGCATTTAGTCCCAGAGACATTAATGTACTCCCGTATCAAGTCCACCCAATGGCAATAGGCTTCCTAGAGGACAGGGAGATCATTATCAATGAGAGAGAGAGACAGAGAGACAGAGAATGGCTTTTGGCTCTTATTCAGCGAGCTGTCCAGGCTAATTCATAGTGCCTCTGTTTTGTTCTCCAAATGATCCAATTGTGTCGTGATAAGTCTAAAATTTACCATGCTATCTCTACTGTAAAGAGACAACCTTTAGATTCATAAACTAAAGGTATGGATTATCTTCTCTGGAACCATTCCCATCCCCCGCTTATCCCTCCCTCACTCTGCTTTGTGCAACGCACTTAGGCACTATGGTGTTGATGCTACGGAAAGCACAGTTTGATGAGGCTCTCCCTCAATTCTTCCACTCCTTGCTCCCTTTCCTCTAAAGTATACAGGAATTGGAACTACCTTAGAAACCATATGGAGTCGAGAGCTATGCACAACCCATCATTCAGTCTCTGAGAATCAGCCAATGGAATGAAGCTTTCAGCAAGAGCCCAGTCGTGTGCGCTAACAGCCAGTTGGAAGGATCTGCCCAACTCAGCCTTATCTTTCCGCCCCTCCTCTCTCATGATAGACCGGGGGCTGCCCATTCCACCCAGTGTCCCACCGTGACTAGCTTCTGCCCCACAAACTCCCGCCTCTTCAAAGCATACTGATGCCCGGCTGCAAACTGCTGCCCTCTCACATGTCCCTGAAAATCAATTCAAGCTTCCAATAGCTCAGTGCCTACTGTCACCACTATTTGGCACACCCAAGAGAGAATGTACTCATCATAAGACATAGTGTGCTGTAGCATTGTGGCCATAGACCCCGTGCCCAGGTTGGACGGAGACAGAGAGAGGGAGAGAGAGGGCGTCAGTCCATGAGGTAAGAGCGCTGCAGCATAGGCCAAATGAGAGGTTTGGACAAGAATACACAATCCTGCTGTCCAAGCCTCTGTCACACACTCTTGACATACAACAGTTGTACAGGGCTGTGCAAAAGCTTTGGCAAAGGAGTTGGAATTAGGGCTTGGCTTTTTTAGATAAACGCAGCTGCATGTAACAAATGAGCAACCAACAGAAGGCATCTGATCCATCTACCACAAAAGCTAATTGACAACAAGGAGTGCTGCCCTGTACTAAAAAACTTTATGCAAGCCATTCAGGAATATTATTCTACCCCCCATTCAGAAAGCAAATATCATCCGAATTGATCTACTAGAAGGACAACGATTTCTCAGCAAAAAGGCAAAGATGGGTTGGTCGGGTGGGATGTGGTGGGTGGGGCGGTGTGGAGAGAAGGGTAGCAAAACACTTATGGGGTGGATTTTTGGATTCATACAGAGCATGTCACCTTCAGAGATCGCAGGGCCCGTACCCTCCACTCTCGCTCTGCCACTAGTGCTAGCAATGCACTCAGGGGTGTGGCTATGGTTGACATTTTGGCGCCCACCGCACACCCCCAAATCACACTCGAAAGCGTGCCTTACCTCCCCTGCCATCTCGTCTTCATCCATTGGAGTCACCTCAAGCTCTTCCATCTTCCTACTTCAACTTTTCCTACCAGATCATCTTCACTGTTTCAAAAGACAAATTCTGCGCTCCCTATTGTAGCTATACAGGCTAAGGCCGCCATCTTGGAAGCAGTCTAGCATGGTTCTTCAACCGAACCTGTAGTTCTTGATTACCTCTCTCGCATCCATGCCACTGCAGAGAGCGAAGACCTAAAACTGCTCCACTTTCTCTACAATACATTGCATGCAAATCACTGCCCTTTTGGTAGATCTATTGTGCCAACCAGTCCTTTTTCTTGGAAAACAAAGGCCAATGGTGACCGATGAGAACGAGTGTGGCACACTTGAGTTTGTATTAACACGATGAGTATGATTCCAGAAGAGCTGCAGAATGTAGCCAATCTCAGGGCTCCTAATCTCCTCGCACTAGCTCAGATACTCTTTCAGAAGCTGGTTAAGCTCTTTGAGTCCAGCTTAACACGATAGTACGTTGCTGCCAAAAAATAATCTCTTAGCGCACACTATAAGCGAGCAAAGGCCCGTTATGGCATTCGCTTGAGCCGTTTGTCCAAGCCTGGCGTCTGTTCCGATATCGTGCCGCTCACAGGCAATCTTCAAAGATTTGACGCGTCAGTTCAGGGTTATGCACGACCGTCACGTTGATAATTGGCGCTAATTCTAAAGACACGCCAGTTGGGAATGCATCTGTTCCGGCTCTTGGTCTGTCGCTTGAATCTTGGTCTCTCTCTTGAGCGCTGCCATAAGGCTAGGTGCGAGCACAATGGAAGGCTAGCTGGCTGTTACTGCTCAGTCCACCAACGCACGGCACCGAAGTGAGCATATTCAGTCACGCGGGCTCGTCCTGAACCACTCAACACGTTCCCAGTATTGAGAACATCCAAAAGAAGCTCGAAGCCATGAGCGAGGAGGAGGGGAGAGAAGCATGTTGGGTTGTCGACAGAGTCCGCTAGAAATCATTGCACGTAAGTACATATGTACCAAGGGAGTTCATTTTGAGGCAATGGTTGCATGTGGTCTCACAAGTTTATGAAAAGTGACCTCTAACCTGGGGTGTTAACCCTTAAAGGACGAGCTATTTTTGGTGGGCCCACAAAAAAATGGTGCATACCCTTATGGACGAGGGTGTAACTTCTTACTCCCAATCATGAATCTTATCCCTTAAGTTCCCAAGCCCTTTTTTGACTTTTTACCAATTTTGGGTACCCAGCTGCAGTAAATTGCCCCTAGAAACCTACTTAAAATCATCCAGAGATTCCAGCCTTATAGCAATGGGCCCAGCTCATTTATGCATGACATACCAAAAAAGGAGCCAAGTCCACCGTGGAAATTGTGAGATTATAGCGTTTGCCCGGACCTCAAATATCAGGTCCCAAAGAAAAAGTGAGAAAGAAATTGGTTTGACCAAATCAAAACCTAGCTTTATCCAATTTTGCTTGCCCCAAGACCCACCATTTCCAAATCAATAGTGGAGTGGCTATGACCCCACTAAATTGCAGGTCCAACTGATTTTTTCACCTATGCTTGCTTTGCATGCAATTACATGGGGGTTGAAATCTCAAAATTGACAAGAGAAAATGTGCCTCCAGATGAAGTACTTTTTTTTCTACAATTTTTTTGAAAGCCAATGGTGGATGTGTGTATGTAATGCTCACACACCAGATGGTGAAGTGCTTTTTCCAAAATTGCTAATTTTCTGCCAAAAATGGCCTTTGGAGTGCAATCTGTTTGGGCTTGTTTACCTGCCACGTCAGCGGTCAGCAAGCCATTTTCAGGCCCAAAACGTAAAAATGAGATCTAAGATATTTTTTGTAGGTCGCAGCTTTTGTTTTTTTTTAGTTTTGTTTTTTGCATCATACTCGAGACAAATCCCTTGTCATTAAAGCTTCAGGAGTGGGCCCCATCAGATTAGATCTGCAAAAATTAGGTGGAACCTCAAATTCAAAGTGACCCGATTCAGGTCGCTTGGGAACTTAAGGGTTATACTTATGTGCATATCTACTAGATCCATGTCCTGTCAAAAATATAGGCAAATTGACGGTTGCATTTCGGGTGATTATAACAAACTAATATGCCCCAATTTGTAAATATATTCAAAAATTACATGGAAAATTTGTTTGACCTCAAAATTGAAGTATCGAGTTGAATCTTTCTAGACAAAGGCCCTCCATAATCTGATTATATGGCACCTAAACTACTGCCTCCCCTAAAAATCAGACCAAAATTCCAAAGATTCAGATAGGCTGCTTTGTATGTGAAATCTGGGAGGTAAATTATCTTGTTTTGGCACACCCATGAGGTGACATTTGTTTTCCAATTCCTCTGGTAAGTAAGTACACATTAACATTTCATGGTGCCTTGTCCAAAAAAATTGGCATTATAACAAATTTTCAGCCCTAGATGTTACCTTGAAGATTGCCCATTTGGCTGCCAAGTAGGCAGGTCAATGGTGCTCTAACACTGGATTTCCTGAAACCGTGGCACTTTGCAATCAGCGTAGCTACGGCGTGAGCCCAGCCCCGTGAGCCTGGGAGCTGAGCTCACGTTGTAGCTGCAAAGCGTGAGCTGAGCTCACGCTTCAAGGAAGCGTGAGCGGCACAAATCTGCTGGAGAAGCAGGTCCTATAGGCGAGGATTGCAAGAAGAGGGCCTATTACCGTGGACAAAACAAAGGGGGCCACCATGCACCATGTCTGCAATGCCTGCACAAAAAGAGGAATATGAAAATATGGCAGAATTGAGCTCAGAATGATTGACACACTTTATTTCAATTCACAGATAGACGCTTACAATGAATGGCATGTGCATTTGCCCTGGTTCCGTGAACGAAATGTATGTGTTTGTCCTAAATGCAAAGCCTTCACACGGTAACCTGGAAACCAGCATGGGAAGCGGGCATGGCTCGTATGTGTTCAAAGAGAATTTGGCGGAGCCCTACGTGAGGTGTCCCGCTGCAGAAGGGTGATGACTTCTCCGTAGCCTAGTGTGGCTTAGTGAATGAATTGGTCTCTCTTACCGTCGCAACACATAATTACAAGGTATATGTAATATTGATGCTTGCAGGGGACCCACTTCCCTCTCATGCCGAGAGCGCCCTCACGCATCGTTACAAAATCCGGACAAGTGCAAGTAGGGAAATTCCCCACGGTAATGTGATATTCTTTGCCATGAAGAACTGAGCCAATAGACAGCACTGTGTAGTTCCGTCCATACCCCGGGGCAGGGACTTCGGTGATACGAGCCACCCGAGCCTGCAAAATTCTAGCCGATTCCATCTTGCATTCATGATCTACACCCGAAGCGACACGGCGCACTGTTTTTCCATCTCTTTTTGTTGGGTGGGAGTCGGCACCGGGTGGAGGCATTGCCGGAGCTTGTGGCACATCTGTGCCGACAGTGCACAAGGGCACCACTCGGGATCGTGCAAGACAAAACCCTCCCTCCTCCAGCATGCTTATCTCGGTTGTTGACAGCGACGTCCCAAGTTTCACAGGCCAAATTGTGGGGGGAGGGGGTTTCATTATCACCGAAGGACGAACTGTTCCCTTGACGCATCGTGCCATATCGTCTGGGCAGAACCAGAACTTGTGGTCCTTTGACTCCCCACTATGATAAGGTCGGAACAACCCTGTGAATGTTGGAGCTGGAGTCCCCCTGGAGCCTTTGCATTTTTTTGATTTGCATTTCTTGAAAGAGGGGGTCCGAATTGCCATGCAAGCAACTCTAGATCCTGGTGGGGTGCGTTCTATATGCCACTCACTATCAATGCAATCAGATTCCTACACCATGGCCACCACCTCCTCCAATGGGATTCCTGCTGCTGTGCTTGCATGTTCTGCACTTGCTCCACAGGAGGAGGACCCACCTGGGAAGGGGCCGGCACACGACTTAATCTGCACTGGAGACACCTTTGGCACAGAGAAATTGACCTTGTCTGGGCGATGGGAATCTCCATCTGACCCTGGAAGAGTGTTCAATTTTCTTTTGCATGATCCAAATCTTTCCTCGTCTTCCAAATGAGGGAGCCTGGATTGCAAAGGGGAGCCTTCAGTGCACCTGTTCAGAGCTCTGGCCATCTTGGATGGGTCTCCAGACCTACTCGCAGCCCTTAGCATCAACAAAGTCGTACCGGGGCCCTTGCCTCCACCCCGTCCCATCAGAAAATTGCGGTACCTGGTTTGTTGTGTAAGTGCCCGCACCATGTCATCAGCAGTGGCCACATACAAGTCGCGACCTTCTTTGGTAGATTGTTGCATCCAGGCGTTATGAACAGTCTCCGCCAAATTACTGGATGGCATGTCGGCCAAGTCCTCCAAGGACATGTCCTGCATGAGGCATTGCATGGAAATGTGAGGAAGGAAAGGAAATGGAAGAGGTTCTGCAAGCAACAATCCAAGAACCCCAAATGAAGAGGCACGATGCAAAATTTCTGATTTTGGGATTCAAGAGGCTTACCGTCGTCATGAAAACTCCCCACTGTCTGTATCTGAAGTGCCAGAAAACCAACCAGTCCTCCAACTCCTTCAGGTGGATACCGGTAGCAGCACCAGAGGAGAACCACCAAGCCCGGATTGCTTGGTAAGTGCTCTCAGCTTCTCCCATTGAGTTGGCATTTTTGTACTTGAGACAGAGTCTTCTGTGCTCCAACTGAAGCTCAGGGCGAATGCACCGCTTTGTATGACGTGCCAGAGATTGACTCCAATGGAAGAGGCATGTGCGCTCCTTATTTTCCATTGGGACCTTAGGATCCCCCGAACTAAACACGTGCCGCACTCCATTGAAATTTGCCTGTGCACTATCAGCCATGAAGCCCGCAAAATTTGTGTTCTGTATTCCATTGCGCTGCATGACGGCCAGGAGCGAATTCCACATGAGCATCTGGGATTCAGTGTCCTCCGACTGCATATCACAAATTGTTATTGATAGCACACGCTGGTACGCTGGATCATACACATGGCACGCCATGGTTGTCCAACCCTTCACCCGTTTGCAGTGATCAAACATCAACCAACATTTAGCCAAATCTCCTCCAGGTTGCATTCGGCGGACAATGCTCACACCACTGCCTTCGCCCACTGCGGACATCTTGAACAAATACACCTTGGATGAGCCCTGGCCAGGGAAGATACTGTTTTGAATGAATTCATAACGACTTCTCCGTTTGAGGTCCATAATGTTGTCCATGAATCCAGCAGTGCCTGTACCGACTCTGAGTGCATTCACCTGGTTTCGAATATTGGGAGAGCTCAACACGGAGAAATGGTCCATCACTGCATCAAGCGAATCTGCATCCAGCATTGGTTGTGTCGAACCTTCACCCAATATGTGTTTTTCCAGGAAAACCTTGCTAGCTGCAAGCGCTATAGCAGAAGGTGTTGCACAAGGGGCATTGTGGAACTCCTGCTTCAGCAGATTTCTAGCGATGTCCACGCTATCCCTGCAACTTCCTTTGGACACAGGATGCTCGTATGCACCCATATGAATGCAGGCACGAGTCATTGTCTTGCATCGGTGTGCCACCTGGTACATATGAGCGTGGCACACAGAAACACAGGACGGGGAAAGTTTGCAGAACCTGCACACAAAAGTATTGGTCTTGGGAGGGGCAAGTCCTAGGGTAAAAGGATTCAAGGGCACACCTTCCCACTCACTTTCGTTTGGTTGAGCGTTGTTTCTCAGGCGAGGGCAAGATATATTCAGGCACTTGCAATGCCCAACGCAAACCGACCTTCGAAATTTCAATCCAATGTCGTTGTGGATGTTTGACGTTTTGTCCTGCACCAAGGGTGTCCGTCATGTTTCTTGTCCATGCCCTGCAGAAGCCCAGCCAGTCCATTGGAAGACGTGGGAGGGTTGAGCTCAAACAAGATGTCCCCATCAAACTCTGTTGGCACGTATTGAACCTGCTGCACACGAAGGGACTCCCAATCAACAAAACGCAGCTCGCTCTTGCACCCAGGCACCCCTGCGAGGGCTTTCAATTTTGGAATGACATTCGTTATCTCTTGCAATTCGGATTCATCCAAGAATGGAGTCTGCACTAGCGGAGGAATCTCAGAAACATCCTCCGAGGACGAGTCTGAAAGAGTCACGAATGTAGTGGATGTGCTCACCTCTTGTTTCACATGAACTGTGTCCTTTTGCTACACGACCGATGCTGTAGTTCCAGGGGTAATGACTGATCCTGCTGATTGTCTTCTCTCTTTTCCAAGGACACGGTATGTGCCTGGAAGGACTCTCCACTTCCTTCCACACTCGCCAACCAATGGTTTCTCCAAATGTCCATAATCCAAATTCCCATCCTCGTCATACACCTCTTTTTGAACAAGCAGAGAACCCAATTCCAGTGGGAACACTGTAACCAGCTCATCCTCATGAACAACTGCAAACCCATCGTCGTCTGCAGTGGCAGTCAGTGGAAGACTACCTGCATTGGAATGAAATCGGGCTAATCTATCTCTCTCCCTGGACATGTTTTCCTACGCTGACCGAAACTTTCGATCCACAACGGAATCCCCGAACTGATAGCCCGCAATTCTCGAAAGGGGATCCACCACAAAAAAAATTGAGGTCAACAAGGGTAGCACTAACCCAAAGGCTGCGGGCGATGCATCAAAAGGATGCAGGAATAACATGCACTGAACTTCGCAGACAACCACGCTGAGAGACACCAACTAGAAAAACTGTTTTCAAATACAGGAAGCCACAAGAAGCCGTGTTGTTTTTGGATGAAAAACAAACCCTGAACATGACATGAAACCATCCTTTATGGAAAGACGGCAACAACCCTGGAGAGCAGTAAACAGGAAGACCCCGAATGTAATGAGGTTGTGCCGTGCCAGAAAAGCACAGCACAAACACTGACACTCCAAGAGTCACCTCGCATGGATGTGTGCAACACAAGATCATTTCCGACACAACCCTTTATACCGAATGACCCCATGGCGACGATGACGGCAAAATGCAAAGCACAGGGCAGGCAGTACGACACACGTGGATGCATATGTGAAGCACAACATTTATGGCGAATCTGCAAGAACTGCTCCAAATTGAACTAGCATTAGATTTCTACGGCACTTCCGAATTTGAAACCATGCAAGAAGGCCGTCATATATTGGCAGGCGGCGAAGTACATCTGACATATATCACAAGTACATGCAACGGATGTACATATTTTCTAGCACTTTATTTCTTGAATAATACAAAGACGCCGAAATGGATGAATTCCGTTCGCACACAATAACAACACCCGCATCCAAATACGGTTGACAATGTCCAATTTTGATTTTGGTTACATGCAATAGCAACCCTTGTTGCAAACGTCAAACTGGAGAACTCTAGAGGCATCGTGGGGAGCCCTTGTTTCTAGCGGAGGAGGAAGAGAAGGAAGTCATTATACTTCACGAGCTCTAGAAACAGGAATAGAGCCAGATATAGAATGAGGATGGAAAGAGTGGCCGAAGAGGAAAAGGCGGAAGAAGAGGGCAAAGAGCAAAGTTCGGCGATGGAAGAGCAGGAATCCGGAGAGAACAGCAGCCTGCCATAGTTCCAAGAACAGATGAGGAGGACACTGCATCCGAGGGAGAGGCAGACGCCGAAGATGATGTTGACGCTGGCCTCATGAAGAACCTAATAGTGGAAGAGAGGATGGGGGAGATGCTCTAGAACATGCGAGGCGTGGAGAGCAGTCCGAAGCGCAAAGGGTCCCCGACGATTGGGGAGTCTTCTGGAGCAGCCATAAAAAAGGTTCAATCTTTGAAACCCACCTTTGTGCTTCATTGCTGATGTGAACCCAAGTTGAGATTCTATTTCCATATGAACATAGTCTACACACGACATCTCTGCCAGGTTGCATCAACCGCGAACAAGAAGCTCAAACAGTGTGCGTTGACGCACACTGTTTGAGCCTTCCATTTTGCTGGCTTGTTGATGTGCGAAACAACCAAATAGGGGAACTACGGTAGGTTAAATCCACCACGAATTGGATGCTGAAACAGTGTGCGTTGACGCACACTATTTGAGCCCCGCATTTTACTTGGTTGATGGTGTGAAAAACGGCCAGATAGGGCCACTATGCCCGGTTCAATTCTCCACTATTTGACAGCTCAAACAGTGTGCGTTGGCGCACACTGTTTGAGCCCACTTTGTCATTGTATTTTCATCTGAAAAACGGCCACAAACGGCATATATTTGAGGATCAATCATCACTTACATGGCAGTTCAAACAGTGTGCGTCAACGCACACTGTTTGAGCTCACATTGTAATTGTCTTTGTCATCTGAAAATCGGCCACATAGGGTATGAATTTGAGGATCAATCATCACTTACCTGGCAGCTCAAACAGTGTGCGTTGGCGCACACTGTTTGAGCTACCCTTATCATTGCCTTTTTCATTTGAGAATTGGCCACATAGGGCATGTCTCTGAGGATCGATGAACAATTATTTGGCAGCTCAAACAGCATGCGTTGCCACACACTGTTTGAGCACACCTTGTCACTGTTTTTTCCCTGTGAAATTCGGCAATACAGGGCATGTCTCGGAGGTTCAATGAACACTCACCTGGCAGCTCAAACAGTGTGCGTCAACGCACACTGTTTGAGCTCGCCTTGTCATTGCCTTTGTCATCTGAAAATCGGCCACATAGGGTTTGTATTTGAGGATCAATCATCACTTACCTAGGAGCTCAAACAGTGTGCGTTGCCGCACACTAATTGAGCACACCTTGTCACTGTTTTTTCCCTGTGAAATTCGGCAATACAGGGCATGTCTCGGAGGTTCAATGAACACTTACCTGGCAGCTCAAACAGTGTGCGTCAACGCACACTGTCTGAGCTCACCTTGTCATTGCCTTTGTCATCTGAAAATCGGCCACATAGGGTTTGTATTTGAGGATCAATCATCACTTACCTAGGAGCTCAAATAGTGTACATTGCCGCACACTGATTGAGCACACCTTGTCACTGTTTTTTCCCTGTGAAATTCGGCAATACAGGGCATGTCTCGGAGGTTCAATGAACACTTACCTGGTAGCTCAAACAGTGTGCGTCAACGCACACTGTCTGAGCTCACCTTGTCATTGCCTTTGTCATCTGAAAATCGGCCACATAGGGTTTGTATTTGAGGATCAATCATCACTTACCTAGGAGCTCAAACAGTGTGCGTTGCCGCACACTGATTGAGCACACCTTGTCACTGTTTTTTCCCTGTGAAATTCGGCAATACAGGGCATGTCTCGGAGGTTCAATGAACACTTACCTGGCAGCTCAAGCAGTGTGCGTCAACGCACACTGTTTGAGCTCACCTTGTCATTGCCTTTGTCATCTGAAAATCGGCCACATAGGGTTTGTATTTGAGGATCAATCATCACTTACCTGGCAGCTCAAACAGTGTGCGTTGCCGCACACTATTTGAGCACACCTTGTCACTGTTTTTTCCCTGTGAAATTCGGCAATATAGGGCATGTCTCGGAGGTTCAATGAACACTTACCTGGCAGCTCAAGCAGTGTGCGTCAATGCACACTGTTTGAGCTCACCTTGTCATTGCCTTTGTCATCTGAAAATCGGCCACATAGGGTTTGTATTTGAGGATCAATCATCACTTACCTAGGAGCTCAAATAGTGTGCATTGCCACACACTGTTTGAGCACACCTTGTCACTGTTTTTCCTCTGTGAAATTCGGCAATACAGGGCATGTCTCTGAGGTTCAATGAACACTTACCTGGCAGCTCAAATAGTGTGCGTCAACGCACACTGTTTGAGCTCACCTTGTCATTGCCTTTGTCATCTGAAAATCGGCCATTAAGGGCTTCTCTTTGAGGTTCAATGAACACTTACCTGGCATGTCTCTGAGGTTCAATGAACACTTACGTGGCATGTCTCTGAGGTTCACTGAACACTTACCTTGCAGCCCAAACAGTGTGCGTCAACGCTCACTGTTTGAGCTCACCTTTTCTTTTTTTTTCATCTGAAAATCGGCCACTAAGGGCTTCTCATTGAGGTTCAATGAACACTTACGTGGCATGTCTTTGAGGTTCAATGAACACTTACCTTGCAGCTCAAACAGTGTGCGTCAACGCACACTGTTTGAGCTCATCTTTTCTTCCGCACATGGCCTGTCTGCCATGCTCAAACACCATCGTCTCATGCCTCACTCTTATATCAATTTGAATGAACAACCCTGCAGGAGAATATGCAAAGTGTGGCGGAGGAGATCCCTTCGGGGCTGGGGAAGGAGATCATTGTTGATGTTGACGATGAGTTCTATGAAAGCAAAGCCGCTGAGATGCTGGGGGGTCAGAAGGTAAACTCTCAGCTTGTGGTGCAAAGTATGCTTGCCCCGGGTGGGAGGTTGAAGATTCCCCTGTGTAGGATGGTTTCCATGCCCGTCGTTCGACCACCCCTCATCAAGGACATTCTCAAGCTAGAGGCCGAGTTTGTTCATGGGTATTTGGATGGATCCGAAGTGTTTTACGTTTGTACAAATGATTCCACAGGCAATGAGCTCCTTGTGGATGAGTCAATCGTGGACTCCTGGGATCATATTTGGAGACAGGTGAACGAATCCTTCGAACTTCTTCTCTCCAGGAAACCTTCCACCCAGGCATTCTCGGGGAAGATGTTTCACGTTTGGGATGGGAACCACCGGTTGCTTGCATGGATGGCTGTTATTGGGAGGCTGCACTCACAAGAGGAAGAGTGGCATTACTTTGTTCGATCGATGGTGCTGGATTGTGAGGGGAACATGATGGGTCTTCTAACGGCAATGAATGATGTGAACAGGTTGGTTTCTCATTCTACATGTTCCACTTGTAGTTCCGTGGTTCTTTGATTAAAGTCCTTGAATTTCATTCTGACTTTCAGATATCATTCTGCAGAGGAACGGAGACATCGCATGTCAAAACGAGTCTGGTTCACACAGTGTATAGGATACAAAGGATCAGGCAGATGCCCTTGACCAACTTCAAGACCATCCTTTCAGCAGAGACGTACAAGAAGTGCGAAAGCTCCAAGACATCGGAAACGTGGTACTCGTTGACACGTGAGGCTTTCATGGAGTACATGTACACGGTGAAATACATCTTCCTTCATCTGCCCTTTCCATATTCCTGCTTCCACATGTTTGTTTCTGTTTGTTTCCCTTGCCCTTGGGTTGATGCAACTCTCGTGCATTCCCTTGCAGCAAGACATTGCAGATGCAGGGGAGCGTGGCAAACTGGAATACTACAGGTCAACCCCTGAGGAGAGAAGGACAGCAAAGGGGGTTGAGAGTCACATCCAAAAAGAGATGACCGCTACAAGAAGGACTATAATGAGTGCTTTTGTGAAGCAGTTGAGAATTGCCGACCCATCATTCGGATCGCAGTTTCTCCTGGAGATAAAAAAACCATTATAACAAGCCAGGCAAGCCAGAGATGGCCCAGGAGAAGTTACACAGGTTGTCTACCGCCGTTGTGTCTTCAGAACAAAGGTGAAGTGGCTACAGATATGGAACTCCGATCCCACAGTTAGGGATACCCACATGTTCCCCAGGCCGGAGAAAGAGAAGAAGACCCGGCGTGTCATTCCTGTCAGTGACAATGTGCTAGACACATGGCTTCACAAGGCCACTTACTGGAGCCAGGTGTGATGTCCTTTCCTGTGTCACTTTCTTTTCTCTTTTCCTGTCCTTCTCTTTCCATTGCCTCTCACATTCGCTGTGATTTTTTTTGGGTTCATTCTTGCATTTGAATTGTTTTGCAGTTGGAAGAAAGGGCACGGTCGGTTCTGCATACTCAGCTGGCTGACTATGGCATCACTATGACAGCACCGAAGGTCTCCTTCGAAGCATACATGAGGAAATGGAGAGCCACAGTGTGGCACTCTTGTTTCTTTAGAGAGTTCAGCAAGGAGGGTGGCATCAGTCGAACACATGACCTTGACCAGCAAGAAAAAGGAGAGGAAGCCTGGAAACAATGCCTTTACAGGTGCACACCCTGGGCCGTTCAGGCTACTTAGTGTGCTGTGGTTGCAATGTACTGTGACGCATACAGTTTAAGGGGGTCTTCCTGGTGTGATGGAAAAGCTGAGAGACAATAATTGCATTGCATAATGAGGCTGTCTCTGTTCCTGCAGGTACATAAAGTTTGTTCTCATGGAAGAGAATTGCTTGGACAAACATCCAGATTTCGTGGACCTCTGGCTTGTCCCTGCTGGCAATCAGACCATGTTTACTACTGGGATCTTGCATGACTGGGGCCCAGACCATCTTTCTTCTTGTGGTTGGTATTTGGATTGCCCTCCTTCTGAGACCCCAGCTCCGGAGGTGTCTTTGAGGAGAGAGAATGAGCGAATTGCAGCCACTGCCGCAGCAGCCGACCTCGACATTCATGAACGAAATTTGAGGACTCTTGCAGAGAAGGAGCCTCCCACTCAGGATACCCCGGGTAGAGGTAGAAAGGCAAAGGGAAAAGATGTTGCTGGTGTTGTGGGGAAAGGAAGGGGTAGAGGGAAGGTGGCACAAGGGCAGGGAAGTGTTGCAGATATTGGCCCAGTGGTGCATGTCCAGCAGACTCCACCGCATGGCAGGGGATCCATGAGAAAGAACAAGGGGGTGGTTGATCCCAAGGACCCGTACCATGCAGTGGAACATCCAACGAGGGTCATTTGCCCTACCAGGTTGGAGATGGCCAACGTCGGATTCCTTGCCATGATGGAGTCCAAGAAATCTGATTACAAGGGCGAGCCATCACCAGTGTGGGAGAGGATTGTAGAGTTCCTCGGCACGGTGCGTGTTCTCTTTTGCTTCTTCTCTGCAGTGGGCATGGATCGTTTCAATCCTCTTGAGTATTCCATTGTAATTTTGTTTGCAGGCTAAAATGACCAAATCCTGGGTGAACGGGAAGGAGAAGCAATATGCAGCCGAACTCATAATCTTGGACATCCCTGATGGGTTGGCAGTCCCGGATGTCCCTCCATCGGGTGCTTGTCCGGGTTGGAATGCTTTTGATGAGCGCTACTAGCGGTGGGTTTTCTCTTTTTGCAATTTTTTCCTGTCCGATGCAGGTGTTTTGGTGCTCATACAGTCCGCCGACGTTCGTTGTCGTCGTGCACTTGCCAGCTATTTGAAAGCCTCGGGCATGAGAGTCCTGAAGACATGGAATTGTGTGAACAGCATGTACCTTACGAAGGGGGATCGTCCGGGAGAGATGGTAAATTTGCCTTCTTCTTCCTCTTCTTGGTGGTTCTCGGATGGAGTTGTGTAGGTCGCTCGAACTCATATGTAGGGGCCTGATTTTTAAGCTTCTTAGTTCCTTCTAGATGTGTTGTTCGCAGACTCGTTTGTTTGAAGCTGTTTGTCTCGTCCGAGTGCATCCACCAACGACTCCGGCCGGCATTTCGGAGTTCGCCATCACTCATGGGGGCAAGTTCATAGACGACAGGATAGATCCTCCCACGGATGACATGCACCACAACTACGTCGACAGCAACGTCTGCTTGCGAAGGGGGAATGGGGTTCCTTGGAGAGGGGCGAGGGAGAGGAGCCCGGCTTTCATTCAAACGATTGTGGAGTGCTGCACCTACACAGACGCCAGAGTTCTGGATTTGTCAATGGGTACAGGTTCGTCTCTGCAACATTTGGATTTCATGAGGTTTGATTGAGCTTGCACTTTCAGTACTTCCCACCGTTCCATATGTGTCTTCAATGTCTGCTTCCTTCATTCTATTCCACTGCAGGTGCTTCGTACCACGCTTGCAAGGCCAGTGCCCGACATCTCTTTGGGATTGAAGGGGATGCTGAGATTTACAAGAACCTCCTGATGGGTTTGGGTGGACACACTTCTCAAGTCCTTCCGAAGCCCTGTCCCGCTGATATTGATACAGAGGAGACTTCCGACAAGGAGTTGGACTCCGACTTTGCCTGTGAGTAAGTTCAACCTGTGGATGCTTGCATTGTTGTTTCAATATCGAGAATCACTCTTCTTGAGGCAAAGTTCACATGGCAGACATCCTCTTCGTTGGACTTGTGTATTGCATATTGTGTTCTGAATGGGTTTTTGTCGACATGTGCAGGAGTCTGCGTGCTTCCACTTGCCCTCCAGGGCTATCACACCTATTTGGACTTCTTTCCAGTCCTCCTCGGTCTTGCGTGCTACCTGTCTATGCGGAGGCACTCGCAACAAGCATGACCGTTCATGGCACTCGAAGTCCACCCATCGACGGCCGTGGTAGAAGACGTGGTGTTGGGGCCAGAATCTTTGTGGATGACATAGCACAGGAGGTCAAGACTGATTCTGATGACTATGACACTTGATATGAAGTTTTCTTTTGGTTTTATTCGGGGCCAAATTTGAAATGGGATGGTTGTGTGTCCTTGTTGTCATGTTTGCAATGTGTGCGTGGAATGCACATTAATGGGAACAAACTATTGTTGGAGATGGGGGTTGCATGGACTACCCGGATTGTTCCTTCAATCTAGTTAGTTTTTTCTGGACCTCACAGACTTGAGTGCATTGCAAAAACAAACAAACGACTTTGGTTCGTGTAAAGCATTCTCGCATCATTTGGTCGTTGGTCTCCAAACCATTCCTGCTAGAAGAATGGTTGGTGAATCCATCACGGTGAAGTCCACCTCATCAAAGAGCTGTGAGGCATTCTCAAATCTAATGAGCATCCATGATGCTCCCGCACATACATGGCATGTTCGCAATGGTGGTGAGTAAGAAAAGATTTCGCAGGGTTCCGCTTTAGATCATGTTAGTGTGCACCTCCTCACGACGTACCCACATAAACTTGTGAGGGCTTGGTATGTTGATAACGTCTGCATGGATGCAATGGATACAATGGATGTAACATATCCACTCTGCATTCCCGGGAAATGGCTGATCAACCCGCGGAAATAGGCCCTGTATGTATGCTGACGTGGCGTGAGTCTGTGCTGGGCTCACGGTTTCCTGGGCTCACAGGCTCACGCCTCCAGGCTCACGGAATAGCACCCCCCTTTGCAATAGGGAGCAGAGCTTTTATGATTTTTTGGCGCTCTACATTCCCACATGTGCTCCTCTCTGACATCTACAATTCATCTTCAAGGTTCACTTCCATCCCATATCATCCATGGGAACTGGAGCATGGCAAGTAATCTGACGTGACCCGAAGATTCGGGTCGCGTCGTCCTTTAGGGGTTAACACAAATCTGGAGTAGTTTTTGTGGATTCACGAGTGTTTTTTTTTAAGGCGTTGGCCAATTGATTAATTTTAGGGGAAAAATTAACCCCATTGATGCCATGAGGCATGATACACATCCAAGGGATGAGGGACGAGCCCGAGACATAAACAAGAGAGACCGCCGAACCGGCCATGACGAGGACCAAAAGGGTCCGGGGCTGAGAGGACGGGCGCCCATAGTCGGCCATACTCCATGCATTTCAATGATGCCTAAGTGCAAACACATTCATGTAAATGGAACTACAACCATACAACTATTAATTTAGCAAGCATACGTAAACAAAGAAGAACAACAAACTAAATATTAGCAAAGAAGACAAAGCGACTACAGGCGAGAACGCATGGTTCAAACAGTAATAGTGGAACAGGATGCCAACTAGGATTGATAGAGGTCACTGTAACAAACATCCGAGTTGGCATAAATAGATAAGGCAAAATAATCGGCATGGTCAAGATGGCAATGGCGGACTGGATCTTCAATTTCATAAATATGCCAAAACTGAGCTGCAAGGGGAGAGCTTGGGAAGAAGTGTACTCACATTGTCTCTAGGTGAGTACATCCATAGAGCCAAGCAGGAACTTCCCCTAAATCAAATGTGTTGAGACTCAAATCCATGGGAGCAGTGAGTGCATTTTCTAGATTATTTTGATGGGATATATGACTGGGTTAGCAATACTCTACAAGGGTAGAAAAGACCGTTCGGTAGTGCAAAAGACTTACTTCATTATGTACATTATTCAAATTCTTAGGTTTTTTCGAGGCTGACTCAATATCTAAAAACGTGCCAATGTAAGGTATACATATGTTACAAAAACTTTATTACTCTGAAATTATGGAACAACTTGGAGAGCTGCGAGTGTGTAGTCTAACACTACACATCTTCTTTGACATCCAAACTGAAGCTCGGAAAGTCTGGGCCAAACTTTGTGTAGACATCAGCAAGCATTCGCAAGCTCAATATCAGCTCCACGACTTCATCACCTCATGGGCAATGCATGGAATCATATGCACAAGCCCTTCGCCAACAACCTGCATTTGGAGCTCAATCCCTCAAGAATAGAGAAATTGCAACTCGCCCCTGCCCTGAATCGCCAGACTTCGACCACGACATCAACTGGAGGCTATCGTGCGCATACGTATCGCTACACAACTACATCGCTGTCCAAACTACACCACACATTTATGGACAATAAAGTAGTCTGCCACAACTAAAATCACACTGTTGACACAAGAACATGAAATACAACACCATCACTCGTTAAACTAAGAGTCGAGCCAGGGGCACCCCAAGCTATGGGGACTCCACCCCACAATATCCTATTCTCCCTTCATAAGCACACTCAGATTCTAAGCAGTGAAGGAGCTCGGTCGTGCAGGCTCAACTCGAGAGAGATGAGCCGCACAACTGACGCTCTCGTGAAGATAAGATGGTTCAGGTGTCAAGCTAAACTTGACACCTGACTTAACACTTGAACTAAATCCAAGTATTAAATACAAATAACTAGCTTTATTCTAGTTAGTTTCACGCTGTGTTTATTTAACTTGACAGCTGTTGTGCGCATACGTATCGCTACACAACTACATTGCTGTCCAAACTATACCACACATATATGGACAATAAAGTAGTCTGCCACAATCGCCCCCCTAGCTGGTGGATAGGTCCCTCTAACTCCAGATAGCTACAAGATGTAATAGCCACAGCCGTACTAAGTCCTCTATCACTGTCCCTATTGTACTCAAACTCTATAGACCAAGAGGCCGGGTACAAGAGTAGCCCCATCATTAGTCGTCGTCTTGCAATCTGTGAACTTGAGCCAGGATCTCGTGTGTTCAAGGTCTCCTAGTATACTGGGATGTATCAGAGGGTGTACATTGAACACACTGGCCAAGGTTTGAAAGCGAACGAAAATCATTTGGATGGGCAACCATCCGTTGGCCCATTGAACGAATTTCGATTGATCTCATATTACTCTGGGGCCTCTTACATGGCACATTGAACATAGTGGCCAAGTCTCAAAGCGAACCAAAATCATTTCGATGGCCAACCATCCGTTGAGCCATTGAATGAGATTTCGATTGATCTGATATTAGTCCGGGACCTGTGAGAGGGTGTCTGGAACGTGCTGGCAAAGTTTGGAAGCTAACAAAAATGATTTGGATGGGCAACCATCCGTTCACCCGTTGAATGTATTTTGTTGGAGCTGCTATTGCTTTGGGTCTTAAAATTAATTTAAATTCAATTACATTATGGAATGGCTCGGTGTCGATGGGGAGGCAAATGATTTATTCGTCTGTTGTGTCGCATGCATGTTCAAGCACATGCGAGCAAAAGAGGGGCTTCAACCACATCCGTTCAATAGGTGCAATAGCCGTGCACGCATTGCAGGATTTCTTTTTTTTCGCAATGAACAAAAACCAGATGACAACTGAACGCCTCATCGGCCCATGGAACGAATTTCGATTGATCTCATATTACACTGGGACCTATCGGAGGGTACATTGAACACACTGGCCAAGTCTCACAGCGAACGAAAATCATTTGGATGGGCAACCATCCGTCGGCCCATTGAACGAATTTCGATTGATCTCATATTACTCTGGGGCCTCTTCCATGGCACGTTGAACATACTGGCCAAGTCTCAAAGCGAACCAAAATCATCTCGATGGCCAACCATCCGTTGAGCCATTGAATGAATTTCGATTGATCTGATATTAGTCCGGGACCTGTGAGAGGGTGTCTCGAACGTATTGGCAAAGTTTGGAAGCAAACAAAAATGATTTGGATGGGCAACCATCCGTTCACCCGTTGAATGTATTCCGCTGGATCTGCTATTGCTTTGGGACCTGTTGGACTGTGTTTCGCGTGCTCGCGATTCTGTTTTTTCATTCGGTTTTTTGAATGGGGCGTGTAATGTAGCCATATGCAACGTGCGTGCCAAATTTGGGAGCGAACATAATTCATTTGGACCCAAAACCACAGTTTCTTCCCTGTTTTGCACTCCAAACTTGATTTGTGTTCAACTTTCATGCACTCTTCATAGAGAATTCTGCAATAGTGAGCAAAAGAGAACACTTTTTTTTGGGGGCATTTTTGATTGGCCCAAATTTTGGCGGGGGAGTAGTGGTGGGATGCTGGAAGCCGCAGAACAAAATGGAGCCAGAAACAAAATCGATACGTGCCAGAAACCCCCAATGAAAGGCAGTGCAAACCTATTTATTGGCTTAAAATTAATTTAAATTCAATTACATTATGGAATGGCTCGGTGTCGATGGGGAGGCAAATGATTTATTCGTCTGTTGTGTCGCACGCATGTTCAAGCACATGCGGGCAAAAGAGGGGCTTCAACCACATCCGTTCAATGGGTGCAATAGCCGTGCACGCATTGCAGGATTTTATTTTTTTTCGCAATGAACAAAAACCAGATGACAACTGAACGCCTCATCGGCCCATGGAACGAATTTCAATTGATCTCATATTACACTGGGACCTATCGGAGGGTACATTGAACACACTGGCCAAGTCTCACAGCGAACGAAAATCATTTGGATGGGCAACCATCCGTCGGCCCATTGAACGAATTTCGATTGATCTCATATTACTCTGGGGCCTCTTCCATGGCACGTTGAACATACTGGCCAAGTCTCAAAGCGAACCAAAATCATCTCGATGGCCAACCATCCGTTGAGCCATCGAATGAATTTCGATTGATCTGATATTAGTCCGGGACCTGTGAGAGGGTGTCTCGAACGTATTGGCAAAGTTTGGAAGCAAACAAAAATGATTTGGATGGGCAACCATCCGTTCACCCGTTGAATGTATTCCGCTGGATCTGCTATTGCTTTGGGACCTGTTGGACTGTGTTTCGCGTGCTCGCGATTCTGTTTTTTCATTCGGTTTTTGAATGGGGCGTGTAATGTAGCCATATGCAACGTGCGTGCCAAATTTGGGAGCGAACATAATTCATTTGGACCCAAAACCACAGTTTCTTCCCCGTTTTGCACTCCAAACTTGATTTGTGTTCAACTTTCATGCACTCTTCATAGAGAGTTCTGCAATAGTGAGCAAAAGAGAACACTTTTTTTTGGGGGCATTTTTGATTGGCCCAAATTTTGGCGGGGGAGTAGTGGTGGGATGCTGGAAGCCGCAGAACAAAATGGAGCCAGAAACAAAATCGATACGTGCCAGAAACCCCCAATGAAAGGCAGTGCAAACCTATTTATTGGCTTAAAATTAATTTAAATTCAATTACATTATGGAATGGCTCGGTGTCGATGGGGAGGCAAATGATTTATTCGTCTGTTGTGTCGCACGCATGTTCAAGCACATGCGGGCAAAAGAGGGGCTTCAACCACATCCGTTCAATGGGTGCAATAGCCGTGCACGCATTGCAGGATTTCTTTTTTTTCGCAATGAACAAAAACCAGATGACAACTGAACGCCTCATCGGCCCATGGAACGAATTTCGATTGATCTCATATTACACTGGGACCTATCGGAGGGTACATTGAACACACTGGCCAAGTCTCACAGCGAACGAAAATCATTTGGATGGGCAACCATCCGTCGGCCCATTGAACGACTATGGTAGCATACCTCAACGTATCACGATGTTGTACAATGGCAAGGTTCTCGAAAGCCATGGGCATGACTTTCTTGAACAACTCTGCACGCTGATCACATGCACGTGCCCACATGTCCGGATTGTCAAGGTTGAGAACTGTAGCAGCTTCTCTACGAATGGATGCAGGCAAATCCGGCTCTCGGCCAAAGAGAAGAAAGTATGGTGAGAAGGAGGCAAGTGATGCTTGCTTGCTGAACCTGTAGCCCATGGCTAACCAAGGTAACTGAAGGTCCCAGTCTCCTAGGTGTCCCTTTTACAAGCCATACTTGCGCAAACCCCTCTTCACTATCTGAAAAACCCTCTCTGCCAAGCCATCGGCCTCAGGATGATCCCGAGAAGTGGTGCGGTGGTCTACCAAGGCCTTGTCACACAACGCCTGAAACTCCCCCAAGAACTCTCTCCCTTGGTCCGTGAGTACCTCAGCTGGAGCACCGAATTGGCTAAGTACACAATCCAAGAATGCATACGCAGCTCCCTCACTAGCCATATCAGGCAATAGAACCAACTCGATCCACTTGGAGAAGTGCTCCACCATCACCAACACGTACTTGTTGTGGCGCATGGTCAGTGGCAACGGCCCTGCAAAGTCAAGACTCCACCTGTAGCCCAATCCCATGATCGGAAGAGGGTGCAATTGTGGAGTAGGGGCGTTGAATGAAGCACGCACCCTGTCACACACCATGCACCTAGCCACAAATTGTTGCACCTCTGTGTGCATACCACGCCACCAATACTGCCCCTGCAGTAGACTATGAGTGCGTCGCACCCCAAAATGCCCCAACTCTTCATGAGCATGCCGCACTAACCGTGCCCGCTGTGTTGGGTGAGGCACAATCCTCACTCGACCATCCTCCCACACTCGGAGCAGGTATGTCCCCTCCCACTTGAACCTCTTGGCTCGTTGTAGGATCCGATCCCTCTCCTTGGCAATCACAGTGGCTGCGGTGTCTCCAGTGCGGAGGTAGTCCAACACAGCTGAATCCTCATGTATATCTTTGGCGCCACCTTGCTCATTGTTGGCCTCAGGATCCTTACAGTCATCCTTGTTGTAGGTCCAACCTGGCCTTTCGCTGCCAAGATACACAGAAATGCAGATGCATGCTATCTGGGCACCATCTCCTCCTCCGTCTCACCATGCCACCGAGCTCCAGTATCATCCTGCAGGCTCGTGCATGGATTGCGACTCAACCCATCTGCATCCCGATTGACCAAACCCGGTCGATGCACAACCTGAAAGTCATACTCTTGAAGGATGAGTGCCCACCATGCAAGCTTCCCCGTAAGCTTGTCTGACTCCATCAACCACTTGAGTGGTTGGTGATCCGTGACAAGGGTGAAGAGATTGTCGTATAGATAGCACCTGAAGTATATCACGGCCCATACTTCAACTAAGCATTCTCCCTCATATGAGCTGTACTTAGACTCTGCAGCGTTGTTCGAGCGGCTAGCATAAGCCACTACGAGCTCTCTTCCCTCATCATCCACATGTGTGAGCACCGCTCCAAGCCCCAACATGCTCCAATCTGTATGCAGCTGAAAAAGACGCCCCCTGATAGGTCGTCTCAAGATGGGCGCCGAGGTCAACCTCGCCTTGAGCTCTTGAAAAGCTTATTCTTGCTCATCTTCCCACTGCCACTCCTGGTCCACCTTGGTCAGTTTGGTTAGAGCCTTTGCAATGGCACTAAATCCCTTAACAAACCGTCTATAATAGTTTGCTAACCCCATGAAAGCTCGAACTCGGCTCACATCCGTGGGGCGTGGAATCTGTGCAATGGACTCTACCTTAGTCTGCTGTACCCCCAATCCTCCAGGATATATCATGTGACCCAGATACTCAATTTGGTTGTGGAAAAACTTGCACTTCCCCGGATGTAACTTCAATCCGTACGTCCTCAAGTGCTCAAATATCACCTGAAGATGTCTCTCATGCTCCTCCACCGTAGCACTAAAGATGATGATGTCATCTATGTAGCACCACCGAGCAAACTCCACCCCTGCTAGAATCCTGTCCATGACTCTCTGAAACTCTGCCGGAGCGTTCTTAAGCCCAAATGGTAAGAACCGCCACTGGTATAGGCAATCTTTCCCATGCTCATTAATCCCCCAGAATGTCGTCTTCTGCTTATTCGCCTCCTTGATCGGCAACTCGTGATATCCGGATCGTAAATCCAAAGTGCTAAAGACCTTGGCATGCCCAATGGCATCAAAGATCTCCTCTGGTGTCGGCATGGCATACCTATCGGACTTGGTCTGACGATTTACAGGCCGGTAATCATCGCACATACGTCTCTCCGTCCAATTGCCATCGACATCCTTCTTGGCTGGCATCATTGTGGCTGAAGCATACTCTCCCCCATATAGCTCCACCAAACCAGCCTCCCTAAGGTCCCGAGTTCTCATCTGAATCAAGGACCTCTCCATGTCACTGTATCTATAGGGTCTCCGAAAGATTGGCGTGTTAGTAGCCAATTCAATGCGAATCTCTTGACCCTTCAGTGCTCCTAAGTCCTTCAAACTGAAGGCAAAGCAGTTCTTGTAAGCCCTCAAGAACCGCCGTATACGTCATCTTTCTCCTCCGGTGACTATAGGTCCAACATCTGGCTCCCAGTTGTCCTCCGTGACTGCAACCTTGAGTCCAGCAGGCTTAGAGGTAGAAGACGCGTCCCGTGGTTGTTATGTTGCAACCTCTTGAGCAGTGACCACTGCCTCCTCTGTCAGTGACAATGTCTCATCATGCCCCATCATCCCATCCTTGAGGACCTCCTCAACCCGAGAAAAATCCCCAACCTCATCCATCACGGCCGCCTTGGCTGCCAACTCCTTTTGAACCTCGAGCACCTCCCACGTGTGCCATGGATGCGGCTTGCACCTTGTGGTCCTCACCTGTTCGCCCCCACTTGCTGCCTGTACCGTCTCGGTAGGCAGGGATACCATCAAGGGAATTGTACTCCGTATTCGGCGCTGCTTAGCCATAGCCAAGCTGATAATCCAGGTCAAGCAATTGAGATCCATTGCTTGCCCCAACACCTGACGACGTGATGCCTCAGAAAGAGATGGCACCGCCATGGTACCAGTGGTAAAACCCATCGCCCGCTCGCGCTCGTCAGCATTGGGCTCCACTTATTGGTGCAACTGGCTATCCCACAAGAGGCCAGGTCCACCATCCCGAAAAGCATGGGATCCTGGAAAACTGAGCAGTGTAGGCAATGCGGCTCGTGGGTGACCCACCTTATTGACCACTGCCAAAGGTGATCGGTCATCGTGTCTCACACGCTGAGATTGTCTCCCTATGTCCAAAATGCTATCCACCGTCAGGTGTGGTGGCCGCTGCACCCCATCAAATGCACGCTTGAGCAGTGCAGGTGACATCAAGTTGGTCCACCATAGTCGTGGGCGATGAGCCCGTGACCCCACTGCAGCTGCATCCAGCAACACTGCTAACCCAAGCCAAGACCGCACTTGATGCACACTGGCCATCACCTTGGCCCGAGAATCACCCATCAATGGCACATTCTCCAAGATATATGCTGGAGAGTCTGTCTGCTGAAGTTGTAAATAACGTAGGACCCTCAATATTTCCCAAAACAGGCGTGACCTTGAGTCGTGTAACCCATTGCCATGCCCGGCTGATGAATGTCCTTGGCAGGGCCAACCTGCCACTACCAAGTGAATAGGGTCAACCCGCTCCAAATCATGCGCCCCCAGCAAAGAGATGTCTGCTAGCAATTCTTGTTGGTATCCACGAACTGCAGACACTGACAACAAATCAGGATACTGCTGTACCAACTGAGGAACATGGCGCAGTGAGACGCGTCGTGCAGTCTCATCCCTCTCCACATACAGGTAACGTCGAACTCGTACACCTGCCTGCAGCACTGCAGCCAATCCAGTGCTGATCCCGCCAAACAAGTCCAGAAGGCATATGCCTTCATGTGGGCATTGCCACACAAGAGGTGTGGTGTCCAATGAAGACAACTGAGATGGTCCTCCGCACTCTCCCCCTCTCCTGACGGTACAAAGGCCTCTACCCAGGCTTGTTGCACCCGTCTATCAGCAGCCTGCTGCAAATGCTTGCTCGTACCCCACAATGGAGTGTGAGCAACCATGGCAGACAACTCCGCCGTATCATGCATGTCATCCTGCTCTGCTGGAAGTGGCACATCCTCTGCATGGGCATTGCCCTCCAGCAACTCTCCAGGCCAACTAACTGCAGCTGTGAAGGCTGCTAGTGTTGGCATCTTGCCCCGCTGGCAGTAGCAACACCCCCAATGAATGTCACAGGGAGCTGTACACGACAACCATCCCCTGACTGCCATCCAGGCCTGTAGGATGCTGACTCCTCCCAAAAATCCAGGGTGAAGCCCATGGGATATAACACTGGACATCGTAAGAGACCGCATCTGTCACAATGGCCTTGGCTCGTATCACTGAGCCATCTATAGGATGATCCGGCTGTAGTCTAATGGCCAACTCACGCCGTGTCATGCCCCGAGCCTGCTCTGATCCTCCCAGAGATGTCTGTATCTGGAAAGGACAAGGCTCCATGTCCGCCTCTATGAGGCCCAAACGTGCAATAACAGCTCTGCCCAACATCAGTGGCTGAGCTCCCGAGTCCAACAAGACCCGCAGTGGCCGGTACCTCTTGCCTGCCGGTCCACTCAAAGAGAAAATGTCATCCTGGTTGTCTAACAAGACAACTCCAAGTGTCACCATGGCGCGCTCAAAGGCTGGCCTAGCTGGCAGCTCCATCAACCTGGCAGCTGTAGCTTGCCATGGCGCAGCCATGGCAGTCTTGACCCTCAAATCCGAGGATCCCTCTGCCACTACACCTTCCACTAATTCCGCAGAAGATGAAGTGATCTCCCCACTCTCGCAGAATGTTGCTGCTAGTCTGAACACTGCAGCTGGTCTTACCCCTGGCGTCGCAATCATGGTTGCCGAGAACAGTGGGGTCTCACACACAGAGGTGGCCGCTTCCCACGCTGTGGATCCAACTCCACCTCTGCACCTCGTGGCTCAGGAACTCGTGCTGCTCCTCGAGTGACGGCTGCAGCAGACTCCACCTGCACTAGTGGTAGTGCTGCCCCACACATAAATCCCATGCCTCCCATGTCTCCTCCGTCAGGATGACACTGTTGAGGAGGAACAGGAGGTGGACCCTCAGGTCTTGGAGCTGGTACCACCTGAGCTGTGGCCATGGCAGCAAGCCTTTGCTCTAGCTGTTGAAGCCGGTTGGCCATACCTTGATCAACGCCCTGACCTCCACGTCCTTGGCCATACTATGCTTGCCCTCGTCCTACACCTCGTGCCTGACCACCTCGTCCTCTTTGAGATGCTCCACCTTGCCCTCGGCCACCATTGTTCGCTTGGAACTGGCCTCGCCGCAACTCAGGGTGCAAGTCATAACACTGGGCATCTCTATGCCCATACTTGCCACAATGCCCACACTGCAACTGTGCAGGATGTGCTTGTGCCGGCCCTTTGCCACTCTCTGGGCAATCTTTCTTGACATGCGGTCTCCCACATGTCCAACATACCACCCCTGGTTGCTGTTGGCCTGCAAAAGAAGCTACTGGCCTCTGCACCTGAGGTCCCCTGTAAACTCCATGGAATTTGGGTTGGGCAACCTTGCCCCCTGACCACGCTGTTGGGCAGTCCCTTGTGCCTGTTGGCTAGCAGCTGCGCCTCGTGCATGCATGTCCTTGCCAAATCCAATGGTAACAACTCGCTCCTCCACCATGTTGAGCTCAATCCGCTCAGCCAGTAGAAACACATCTGCTAATGTGGGTTGGGCCGCTTGTAACAGGGTTGCATCCCGCACCCTTCTCCTGAGCTCTTTCTCCAAAATTCCATACCATAATTGCATGAGCTTCAGTAACCCCTTGGGTCACACTTATCAAGCGCCTCATACGAGTGTAGGCCTCTCGGAAGCTCTCACTGGATTTGCGCTGGAAGTCTTGCAAACTTCGCAGCTTCTCTGTCCGTATGCCTTGATAGTTCCTCCGCAACTCCTGGAATAACTCCACCACCGGGATGAATCTAGGCACATGTGTTGTAGTCGTGGCAGGAGGAGTGGTAGCACCTTTAGAACTGGTACCACCTGCAGAAGTACCAGCACCACTTGTTCTACTACTAGTGCTGGCAGTGGGAGATATTGGTGCTGATGCAGCTACTGGTCGCGTCGTGCCTCGAGTAATGGAGACGTAGTCAGGTGACCAATACATCCTCCACTCCTCAATCTCTACTTCTTGTCCTTGCCTGAACTCGTGGTAATCGTCCATAGGCGGGCCTTTCCACGCCATGAATGGGGTGAACAGCTGTGGATTGCGCATCTGCTGCAAATCACACCAGCTGTCGAACTCCTGGATAAAGTCATCCAGCTCGATTGTGCCCATAGCTCCAGAGTACCTACGAGGCAACTTGGTAGCTCCATACATCTCCTCCATGTCGTCCCACAACAATGGCGAATGAAACTGCACACCTGTTGATGAAGCCTCTGAGTCTGTGTCTGACTCTACACTAGTTGAGGGTGGAGGTGAAGGTGGTCTGAAACGAACACCTCGTCTGCTGAACCCACTCTCATTGCTACTGCCTGTAGCCATACTCCCCTCAAAACCCTTGGGTAACTCCGTGATGACACTCACAACCCGCACCTCCCCCACGTGACACTATAAGGCTCTAATACTAATTCTAATAGTGACACGGGTGAGCACCTGTTTCGGATTAAGGGTCATATCCCTGTGGCTAAGGGCACCTGCACCTGCATCCACCGCAAGAACTCCTATGGTTGGCTGGTCATCAACCCAGTCTCACCATAGAAGAAACACTGGTGGTCTTGCTAGTCATCACTCCAGCCTCTTTACCGACAGCATACTCTAGGATTGACCGGTGATCAAATCCGGCCTAATCCCTATCAAAGCAAGCGCCCACACAAAACCAACATGGCGCACAATCAAGCATGCAGGTGTTGGGGGGGATCCAAACACAAGAAATCAAAACATCAACACCCCCACACCAAAATCCATCTGTGATCCTGCAGAATATCCCAACCCAAAACCCCGGACTGACTGGCCTCCACCAAGAGAGGCTTTGGCAACTACAAGTACAAAGTAATGAAAATAGTAAAAAGAGGGAGGGGAAGAATAGAGGCCCGACCAAGCAAGATCTAATCCTGATCTATGCTATCAACTGCCAGACTCTCAAAGTGCCTCACTCTGCATGATGGTAAGATGTAGGAGGTATATCTATGTCCAGAAACCTGCCACTAACCTTGTCCCAAGCTATAGTAGCTCGCTCTAACCAACCCTCCTCCTCTTTCTGCCAGGTAGAGACAAAGCAATACTTCTCTATCTCCCGCTCACTGAATACTAAGGAAAATAAAGGTAGGGTCTGACAGTCTCTCAACTCGAAAGCTTTGAGACGGTTGCGAGTGTCCTCATTGCAAATGACTACATCTCCTTCAAGCAGAACAAACTTGTCATTGCTAATGAACCCCCGCTCATGGTTGCCTTGTGCAGAGCGTGTCCGGCTGCAACCATGTCTGATTACAAAAACTTGTGTAGCTCCTGTTCCTTTGCTCCAGTACACCACGGCCTTGTGGCTGAACACCTTGGTCCTCGGGGCTGTCTTTGGCTGTGTTCCAAGCCTAGCTTCCACCCACTTTGGTATTTCACCTACAGCTGCAGAACTGCTCGCTCCAACAGAGTTCTGACTGTCCAAAGCAATATTGAGGCCCGCAACGCCAACTACAGCAGTTTGTTGTCTATTGCTAATGCCTGACTCCCAGTATGCAATCAACTCGTCCAACTGCTCTCCACTCAAATCAGTCTGAGCCCTTTGAGAAACATAAATCTTGTCCCCTCGTGTGCACAGGCTAAGAGAAGAGACCTGCCCTTCAATTACTTCCTCATTTCCCCCAGCCATACAAGGAGGACATCCCCAGATTTGTCTCTCATGTAGACCACAACAGGTTCTAGAAACAGAATTGTGGATCTTTCATAGCACACTCACACTCAAAAAATTCCATAGATTTTTAGCAGAGTCCAAAAAACTAAAACCAGAACTAGATAGGTAGATTTCCCCTTTCTACAGCTATCCCCTCAAAAACTGTATCAAACGGGGCTCATATGACAAAGATATGGCCAAAGAGGCTCTGTAAATATAATATATGACCTTAAATAGAAACAAATACAAGGAAAAACTATTTTTAATTGGTTTCCTTTCGTTCCCTGTTCCCACGTTTTTTGCCATTCACTGCAGGTTCCCTAAGAATTCCTTGGACTCATGCCAGGCTCATATCTGAAATATGACGATCTTAGATTTTTCAACTCAATCAAGACTGGAACTACCATGATAAAGGTAATGTGCTGGTGGTGGAGAGGCTTTAATGGACTCTGTCTTTCTGGGATCCACAAGGAGTCCCTTCTTACACACAATGTGTCCCAGAAGCACCCCTGAGTTCACACAGAAAGTACACTTCTCTGGATTCATTGGTATGCCAAGTTCCAAGTGTCAGAATAATAACACCTTGTTGAAGCTGCTGCGATCAATGGGCCACCTTATCGTTGTTGTATGAGATGGATCCCCTGTCTACTACCTTGTCCCAGATGGAAGCCGAAACACATGAGGGTAAATCTGAGATGCAGCTGTGCATTCAAGCATGATCCGAAACACCTCCATTCACTGCTCGCGGTGTGGTTCACTGTCTCCTCTGCTTTCACCCTCACTAGAGATCCACATCTACAGACTATACCTCCCACTAGAAATGTAACACCATTGCAGCTCCAGGGCTCACATTCTTAGGCTCCACCTTCATTTCACGGTTCACTAATGCCTGGAGCCACAACTCAGAACATGCGACTTGACCACTATAGCCACCTTCGTACTGAGACAAGGCTGGGCGCAAGCTGGGCATTTACGGAAACCCCTCCGAGAAGCAGATGAGGCTCTCGGCAGATTGCCCGACAGGTTTTGCTTGTAAATCAATCTTGTTAGCCAGCAATTGGAGGGCCTGCACCTGAAGCTCCAGGAACATCAAATAATCAGCGGTCTCCTCCAGCAAAATGGGAGTGTCCATACTTGTTCCACTAGGAATAAGCTTTTGTAGATCCATGATGCGAGTATCACTGACCCGAGCGTTCACACCACGATCGGCATCAGATCCGAATCTGTGGCAGTTCTTCAAAGATCTTACAGTTTTGATCCCCACAAATTTGTGGAGTGCCCTGAGTCTCCTGTTTGATGCCTTATAGAGGCGTGAATTCTTGTACAAAATCCTTCTAGATCTCCCTGCGAGCCTTTTAAAATTGGCCACCAGTACAGGCTTTCTAGTGACTTGCCAATAACCCCCTTTCCCGAATCCAAAAAAACGGGCCGGCTTGGAGTCACCCACGGCAAAGCCCTTCGTCTCCACTCCACACGGGCAGCCCTGAGACGATGACAGGATCGCTGCAGAAGAATCTAGGCACGAAAAAGAGCTAACCTCTAACCCGTCGTTACTTGACGAATCAATCAGGCAGCATTCATCCCCAGTAGCCTGAGCAAGCTCTCTACTAAACGCGTGAGTCCAGCAAGATCCGCTAGCAGTAACTGCAAGTGAAGTATCCGCCGCAAGCTTAATAGCTTTCTGCCGCTCCGGAATGGTTAAACACTCAGCTGAATTATTCACAGACCTGTATAATACCAAGTTATATTATAATAGTGCTAAAACAAACATCATATCTAGCTTAGCACTAGAAAACTAGATAGCGTGATCTCTCTCGAGTGATTGAAAACTAAAATCACACTGTTGACACAAGAACATGAAATACATCACCATCACTCGTTAAACTAAGAGTCGAGCCAGGGGCATCCCAAGCTATGGGGACTCCACCCCACAATATCCTATTCTCCCTTCATAAGCACACTCAGATTCTAAGCAGTGAAGGAGCTCGGTCGTGCAGGCTCATCTCGAGAGAGATGAGCCGCACGACTGACGCTCTCGTGAAGATAAGATGGTTTAGGTGTCAACCTAAACTTCACACCTGACTTAACACTTGAACTAAATCCAAGTGTTAAATACAAATAACTAGCTTTATTCTAGTTAATTTCACACTGTGTTTATTTAACTTGACAAGGCACATCAAGGGCAAGACTTTGCTGAAGCTCAACTTTGATCACTGATCATATCGCCTCTCTTCCCGGGCTCTCCATAACGCTCTTCACAGTCCTCACTAGGCAGGCAGTTAAAATTTTTGGTCCCTTCTTCGTAGGGGTACGTCACAGCAATTAGCATTATATATTGTCTGTAGGCTGATAGGCATACATTTCAGTACTAGAGAGATTCTTCATAGCTTATTTGTTATGTTGTAGTTTGAGCGAGTATTATAATCAGTAATTTTTAAGAGATTTAACCTCCACATGATAAACTTGTTCTATGTGAATCCACGTTTTTACACTTATGGCGCCATGGTTGATAGTTGGAGGTTTCATGAGATCATCCAGTATTGGCTCAAATCTACGATTTCACCAAAAATTCCCTGTAATACTTACATCAAACGCTATTTTGATCATGTGTTGATGATACAATTATTCAAACACTAGTCAACGACTTATAACCAGTGTTGATCTGGTATTGGAAAGTGCTTTGGTATCGACCCTGGTACCAATACTGGTGTTAGGGACTAGATCAACCTGGTCTTCGATGGGCCGATACTCGGGTTCATACCAAGATATAGACAAACTAGGGTTTGGAAAAAGGGCGCCTGCAACCCGACCAGTCTAGTATTACGGCCTAGTTGCGCATACGGACGTGACGTGGCGCTTTTACGTCATCGTCACGTCCAGACATGCGTCGCGTCACGTCCAAAACGGATATTGTTAACTCATGTAATTGTTTTTTTTAAAAAACTTTTACTAGCTTATTTTTATCCCAAGTGACGAGGTGGCAGCTCAAGTGGACTACAAACCTGGACTTAGTCTTACATTTATCAATTTAATAAATACCATGCGACCACCAAATATTGCTGGTCACAGATAATTATTAAAATTTTAAATACGTGCGATCATTTTTTTTAAACTTCAATGGGGGACAGAGCCCTGGATTTCAAGTACAATTATGTGTGAATGGGCCACGAGATCTTTTGCACTGATCTTTGCGACATCACAAGTGTCGCTTTGTAAAAAGCGACGTTTTAACCCCCAAGACTAAATCCATGACGCCTAGGGCGTCGAAAAAAATGACTTGGCCAAATTGGCACTCCCCTGCTTTTCCCTGGTCATACTGCGACGTCGCAACAGAAGGGAACTTCCATAGCGAAAGCCAAAGAGTCGCTTTATAAAAGCGACGTTTTTTCTCCCAAGACTGAACCTACGACGCCTAGGGCGTCGCAAGCAGGGACTTGGCCAAACTGGCAGTCGCTAGGTCATAGTGTGACGGCTGAGGCGTCATCTCGATAGCGACGGCAGGCGCGTCGCAGTGTAACAGCGACGCTTCTGGCCCCAAAGACTGACCCTGCGACGCTTGGGCTATGGACTTGGCCAAAATGGCAGTCCCTGGGTCGCACTGCGACGCCTGAGGCGTCGTTTCTGAAGCGACGGCAACAGCGTCGCTGTATAATAGCGACGCTTTTGCCCCCCAAGACAGACCATGCGACGCTCCGGGTGTCGCACTAACTAGGGACTTGGCCAAATTAGCAGTCCCTTGGCCCACTGAGCCGTCACAAAAATTGTCTGCGACGCGCAAACTTCCGCGGCGCGGGCGCCGCATGGGAAATGGGGCGCGGGGGTTGGGCATCGCTAATCCCCCCCTTTTGCAGTAGTGGAGCATTACATCACTTGTTTAGTTAGCAAAGTAAACAATGAAAACCACAATTGAAATTGCAAGATCTCTCCAAACTTGCGAGAACAACTTACCTAGACTGTTGCCGTCAATTCCTTGTCTCTATTAATAGGTGATCCTGGTACGGAGGTATACGGAGAGCAACTAGCAGAAGAAAGTGAATGCACTACCCTTAATGGAATGATTGGAAGGAACCATCCTACAGATGGCTCAGTTATGCGAGCCAAAGGCCATTGTGACGGACGCAGTTTAATATGATGTGTTGGTTGGTGGGGCAGTATTCTATCCCATGGGCTTCACCCTGGATTTTTGGGAGGAGTCGGCCTCGTATAGGCATGGATGGCAATCAGGAGATGGACGTCGTGTGCAACTCCTTGTGACATTCATTGGGGGTGTTGCAGCTGCCCAGCGGGGCAAGATGCCGACACTAGCAGCCTTCACAGATGCAGTGAGTTGGCCTGGAGAGTTGCTAGAAGGAAATGCTCATGCAGAGGATGTGTCACCTCCAGCAGAGCAGGATGATATGCATGGTACGGTGGAGTTGCCAGCCATGGCTGCTCGCACTCCATTGTGGGGCACGAGCAAGGATTTGCAGCAGGTTGCTGATAGACGGGTACAAGAAGCCTGGGTCGAGGCCTTTGTACCATCATGAGAGGAGGAGAGTGCGGTGATTGCACCAAGACCACCTCAGTTGCCGCCATTGGACACCACACCTATTGTGTGGCAATGCCCGGATGAAGGCATATGCTTTCTGGACTTGTTTGGCGGGATCAACACTGGATTGGCTGCAGTGTTGCAGACAGGTGTACGAGTTCGGCGTTACCTGTATGTGGAGAAGGATAAGACTGCACGACGCGTCTCACTACGCCATGTTGCTCAGTTGGTGCAACAGTACCCTGATTTGTTGTCAGTGTCTGTAGTTCGTGGATACCAGCAAGCCTTGCCAACAGACATCTCTTTGTTGGGGGCGCAAGATTTGGAGCGGGTTGGCCCTATTCACTTGGTACCGGCGGGTTGGCCCTGCCAAGGCATTCATCAGCCAGGCATGGCAATGGGTTACAAGACTTGAGGTCACGCCTGTTTTGGGAGATGTTGAGGGTCCTGCGCTATTTACAGCTTCAGAAGGCAGATTCTCCGGCATATATCTTGGAGAATGTGTCATTGATGGGTGATTCTCGGGCCAAGGTGATGGCCAGTGTGCATCAAGTCCGGTCTTGAGGAGAGGTTCATTTAGGAAAGGTGTTATCTGGGGAAGGTGTAACAGGGAGTTGATATTTTTTTGACACTGATGGGTAGTCTCCTCTTTAGGGAGGAGCCAATAAACCGTAGGATTTAGGAACGCAAGCTCGCCCTATGAATGAGAAGTTAAAACTCTTCTTTGCCGGTAGAATTCTACGATAGATTAGACACCGCCACTAGCTTACCGCGGAACCCCCTGCACTAACCACAGTCGGGTGGGTGGTTTTTTAGCCCAACCCATTCCGCTACACACCTCGACCCCTCCTAGCTAGTATGTCGTCACCCTGACCGCGTCCAAGGCTTGTCATATAAATGGTGCGTATGCTGGGAGGTGAGTAAGTAGTCAGGGATCTCTCCGCCATTTTCATGGATGAAGTAACGGTAATTATACTCATCCTTGTGGCCGCTTATACCTTGCCTTATATTGCAAACATATGTTTGATCAATTGTGTTGTTATTGAAGAACCACATATCAATGAGGATTGAAGTCCCCGTATTGTAGACTATTGTTGAGATTCCTCTGAGAGTGCTAACGTCAGGGCATTTATGGAGATGCAGTATGACTACTCAGATTGACGCTCACCGCTTCTATTTGTCATTTGAGGCATTTCGGGAACTCGATCCGGCGAAGTCTCGACGGAGGACTCGATTGTCATTTGCAGGTTGATGCAAAGGCGCATCCTTGACATCGTCGAGGAGTATAGAGGGTATTGGATCTCGGCCAGAGTTGGTCCATTGGGGAAGAAATCCCTCACGACACCCATTTCTTCATTCTTCACGTTCAACACGCGTTGGCCTGGTTGTTGTCAACCCCCATTTTTGGGGTATCTTAACGTGCAATCCACATTGGAAGCACATCTTGTTTGGCAGGTCGCTTACTTGGGTTGCTACTATCGCCGATCAAGTCATCCTTTGGGTTGCGTCCTCACCCATCTAGTACTACTAGGAACATTTGTCCCCCGAGATTTTACAACAGCATCAGCAATGACGCGGCAACTCTCATCATCGAGCAATAACCTCCGCCTTAGTATCCGTCGGGCGAGAACTAGGTGTCATGGATGGGGTCGACATTGTCTCCGCCAATGTGAATGATTGAGGCAGCCTGGCCTGACGGCTTGCCTCCCCACGATGTGGATCCAACTCCACTTTGCGTCTTGTGGCTCATGAACTCGTGGTGCTCCCCGAGTTACAGCTGCAACAGAATCCACCTGTACAAGTGATCCTGCGAGTGCTGCTCCACACATAAATTCCATGCCTCCCATGTCTGCCATGTCTCCTCCGTCAGGATGACACTGCTAAGGAGGAATAGGAGGTGGACCCTGAAGTCTTAGAGCCGGTACCACCTGAGCTGTGGCCATGGCAGCAAGCCGTTGCTCTAGCTGCTGAAGCCGGTTGGCCATGCCTTGGTCAACGCCCTGACCTCCACGTCCTTGGCCATGTTGTGCTTGCGCCCCTCATCCTGTACCTCGTGCCTGACCACCTCGTCCTCTCTGAGGTGCTCCACCTCGCCCTTGGCCACCATTGTTCCCTTGGAACTCGCCTCACCGCAACTCAGGGTGCAAGTCATAACATTGGGCCTCTCCCTGCTCATACTTGCCACAATGCCCACACTTCAACTGTGCAGGCTGTGTTTGAGCCGGCCTTTTGCCGCTCTTTGGGCAATTCTTCTTGACATGGGGTCCTCCACATGTCCAACACACCACCCTTGGGTGCTGTTGGCCTGCAAAAGAAGCTACTGGCCTCTGCACATGAGGTCCCATATAAGCTCCATGGAATTTGGGTTGGGCAACCTTGCCCCCCTTACCATGCTGCGGTACAGTGTGCTGCGTTTGTTGGTTGGCAGACACACCCGTGGCATGTCCTTGCCAAACCCAATGGTCACTACACGCTCTTCCACCATGTTGAACTCAATCCGCTAGCCAGCAGAAACACATATGCTAAGGTGGGTTGGGCCGCTTGTAACAGGGTTGCATCCCGCACCCTTCTCCTAAGCTCCTTGTCCAAAATTCAATACCAGAATTGGACTGCCTGAGCTTCAGTGACCCCTTGGGTCATACTTATCAAGCGCCTCATCCGAGTGTAGGCCTCTCGCAAGCTCTGGTGATGATTGACGCTACATACTGCTACAGTGGGGCATCTGATATGATTCGGCCTCTCAACCTTAATCATTTTTTGTTTTTATGGGTTGTAACCTGATTATAAGTCAGTTTTCTAGTATGATACCAGTCTGAACTTTGGCACCATATTAGTGGGGTTTTCGACCCGATTGTAAATCAGTTTTCTGGCATGATACCAGTATGAGCTTCGGCTGCATTTTGATATGGTGCTGGAGTACTATCTCCAGACCTTATAAGGCTATCCAATGATGCTTAAGATAGGCCGTCTTATGCTGATTTAACACGGTAAGTACCAAGCGGTAGTTTTTGAACATTGAGGTCAGAGTTCTAAATTTAAAACAGCCCTGGTTACACTGTTTTAACTTAGAGATTACCAAGCAGCTGGCGTGATGGGCTTTTCAGATTACATAACACATGTTTTAAGGTTGCCAAGCGATGCCATTGGAACCATCCTTTGAATTTGAAACAGGTTCAGTTTTACTATGTTGACTTGGAAAGTACCAATCAGTACTTGACTTGGAAGAATACCAAGCAGTGGTCTTGTTGGGCTTTTTCAAAATACACATGGGCTGGTTTAACTTATCAAACTAGCCTTTTGGAATACCCTTTGAGTTGGTGTTGTCTATAAAGTTCTGATTATGCTCATTGTAGCACTCCACTCTGATTGAGTTTTGGAGAGATGATTGGAAAACCAGATCCAAACCTTTGTGCATTCATGGAACATAGACATAGCATGCTGGCTGGTCTACATTATCAGGCTGGGCTCTTGGAATTGCAACACCTGCAACTCATTCTTAAAGGCTCAAGTGTTTATGCTGATGTGGTATGTACCAAAGGTGGTGTTGGTCCCGATTGTTTTATAAGAAAAACAAGACTCCTTCAATGATGAATGACATATTCTGAATCTAGGGTGATGGTTGTCTTGGAAATCCCACCCTCCCACCCTAATTATTCATGTGTTTTCAGGAAGATGACATGAGTTTTTATCAGGTAAGATACTGCCTATGGAAGGTGAAGTTAGATAGTGCCTTGTTATGAGGCTGATTTGTCGTTAATTTGACAAAGACCTTGTTTGGTCTTGTCCATGTCCCGACAAGACATAGTATCTTCCCTCTCTATTCTTGACCAGTGTACTTAGTGGTTTTTGTACACACACACACACACTCTCTCTCTCTCTCTCTCTCACTTGCCATTTTCCAGTTTTCTTACTATGATGTACTAACACCTTTAATGGCTTTTGCATGGGTCTAGGAAAGCCATGGGGTATCAGCCCCCTATACCTCCATACCAATAGTGTGGAGCAACAAATACCTCATAAGGTATGATGATCCTCTCCAACAAAAATTTGTTGGCGGATTGGACAACGAGAGAAAGGCATCGCTGATATTACTTGAAGAACATCTAAGGGTTCCTTGCATACTGATATTATGAGCTAGGCCCGGGTAAAACAGCCTGTTAGAGTATGTGTGTACACCTTCTACATGATCCGGTCAATGCACATTACTCCTGTTAACTGGTAACCTGTAGTTGATGCCTTATGTCAGCATCAGATCCCTTATGATGAAAAGCCTTCCCTACTCGTGGGCCTTAATACTTTTTAGCACCACTAAAAAACGCCCAGGTGTAACGTTATATGTCATTTTTCCATACCTTAAGGAAATCTGGTTTTAAAACCATAAAGCTGGCTGATATGGTGAAAAGATGGGCAGCAGATTGTTGCCAATGTTCTTATTCACATGTTCATGTTGTGAATCACGGGCAGTAGACTACTGCCTGTGGAGCGGGGTTTACTCACCCATCCCTTCGTTATCCGAGGTGGAAACTCCAAGATATAAGAGTTGGATATCTCTAAGCACTCAGCCCGCTCAGTACAATCAGTCATGACCTGCAGCTAGTGAATCATGGTTGTGCTTCCCCTTTGTATTCCTTCTTGCCTTCATGTTATCAGTTTACCTTATCTGATACTGAAGCATCAGTTTCCTTCAGTATCTTCTTAGTTCCAGTTAATCATGCATTCATTTCATAGCTTCACTCATGTCTCTCTACACAGTGTGCTTGTATCCAATATGTATCCGATTACGATTTATCAGGTACTAGGCCAATGTCAAGTGACTCTAATCCGCCCTATAGTATCACTACAGCTCTGCATGAAGTAAAGCATCTACTGTTCATCTCTCCTCCTACTCCGTGCTCTCGTTCTTGCTCTCCGCCTGATCTCCTCTCCTCCATGACCATGAAGCGCCCCCCCGTGAAGTGTCCTTCTTTCCGTTGCCCCTCTCCTTATCTGCCCCCAAGCTGTTCTAACCACGTAACTAATTAACCGTCATCCCTCACAGTCGTTCCCTGCCAATGATAACTGTTCCCTATGTAATGTGACAAGCTGTGTCAAGCTGTGTCGAGCTGTGTCGAACCGTTACTGGCTGTGTAAGGCTGTGTCGGGCTGTGTTGGGCTGTGTTGGCTGTGACTGGCTGTGCGAAGCTGTGGCGGGCTGTGTCAAGCTGTGTCGGGCTGTGTGGCTGTGTCGGGCCGTGTCACCCCTAAGGCTCCTGTTGGTCTCAGTCTGCGCAAAAATTAAGGGTACCCCACAGAACCCGTAAAAGCGTTTATGTCCCAAGCAGCCCTCTAACATTTACCCCTCCCCCTCTCAAAAAGCCGTGTCCTCACGGTTTACTGTTTGGGATTAGCAAACCTTTGTGAGCAAGCACCCTTCTGACGGTGAGAGTCTCGTGAAGGACTCCGTGTGCGAGCCCGAGTCCTATCACTAGTTGACGGAGATAATTGAGCACTACCTGGAAATGTCAGCCCCTCCTTTGGCTGATATCGTGGTAACCTCTCAGGCATAGGAGATCCCCATCGTTTCTTCTCTGCCATCTGAATTGCGTAGTCTTTTGCAATGTCAAAAGAGTCCGCTGAAGAAATAGTAGTATAAGAGTCTTCGTCGCCCCTCAGGTGTTTTAACGGCCAAACTTTAAGTGGAATCCTCTGTGGCATACAATGTTGTCCAACCATGTCTGGAAGTTTAAATTGCACAACTTGTTGCAAGCGTTGGCGCGCAAAATTAGGGAACGTTCTGAACTCCTTATTTGTGCAGGTAAGAGGTGTGCCAATCACTTGGGAACAGTGCAAGTATTTCCATGCCTCATGTCCCTTAAAGAAAATATCGTCAGGGCCGAATTTCTGTGTTGTCAAATTGTTCCAGGCCGAATGAAACCATGAATGAAGTTGGGAATCCTTTTGCATCATAACCTTTGCTTCATATAGGTACATAGGAGATGGCACCGAAGGTAAGACCCAATGATCCCCACTGGAATAACTCAGAAATCGTGATTGCATCTTCTGCTGCTCAATGTGATAACGTGCCAGAAAACAAGCAGCATAGTATAATCCACAGCCCATGACAATACTTGCTACCTCTTTTGGTCTTGGTATAAATGTACCCATGTACAACTTAATTCCTTCAACATGGTACTTGCTTCAAACCAGTACCTCGCAAAGTGATGATCCTCAATGGGTCGATTGTTCGGAAGAACCTTAGTCGTAGTTGCCACTGGCAGCCAAATGCGCATAATCTGGTAGTAATGTGCCAACGACTGCGGAGGACTAAATTCCTTCCAAGCCAAATCCAACACAATGGGAATTTGGTTGAAGGGCATAATCATAGCTCGACTATACTCTTGTGCAACAGGAGTCTTAGGTGGGTTAAAAGCAGCATCCCCCCATACCTCAGGTTGTGGTGTGGCTATTGTAACAACAGGGTCAGCTACTGGCACAGTCACTTGTTGTGGTATTGGTAACACTGGCCCTTCCACCACTGGCATCTCCTGCACCCCTTGCGAAGAAGACTGAAAAATTAGAGTTCTGGCCTGTAAATAAGTAGCCATCAGCTGCTCCTCAGGTACAAAGACTCTCTTGTCAATATTGGAAGTCAGGTCATCCACATGAGTCTGCAGTCCTTTTACATCCTCTTGTAGCTCCGCTATCCTATTATAGACATTATCTATAGTAGTTGTGGCAATGTTCTGCACCTGCAGTCTGAGCTCATTCATCTCGCCCTGGGTGAGCTTCCGTGGTGCTTTGCCTTCCATCGGCCCTTGTGCTAACCAGACCTGCATAAAGTGGTTATCCACCAAGTTGTGTGTGGCACCCCTGAGAGTCTGCTCCTCTGTGAGCCTGTACACATCTAACTGCTACTGTAAAGCCTCCATGCGCTTCGCATGAGGTTCAACCAAACTCGCATAGGCAGCAGCCAGATTATTGGCTTCCTTCCGAGCCTTGTTAGCCACAGAGAGTTCATTTCTATTTACCATGACCGTTTGTTGCAATTCCAGGATGTACCTCTCTTGGTCAGCTTCAACCTGTCTGTATTGCTTGAAAGTATTCTCATTGCGACAGATTGTATTCTTCATATCAACAATGAGTTTCGCCTGCTCGACATTCTCTGCCTCTGCCTTCATTGATATCTCTCCTTGTCTGTTAATTTCTAATGTAGTTTGCTGAAGAGTAGTTGTGAGTGTAGCACATTGTATAGCCATCCTCTCATGTACTGTGTGCAACTCCGTATGTAGTGCATTCACTTCTTGCAACTTGCTCTCATGCTTCACCTGCATTTGGTATAGCTGTTCCTGATGTGCTTTGTGCAACTGGTCCTGTGCGAGGCCTGCTTCAATCAAATGTTCCTTGGCCAACTGCAAAGCAGCTTTTGTATCCTCTAACTCTTGCTGTAACTTGAGAGTGACCTCCTCATTGACCTTGTTTGCACACTCAGTGGCAAGGTGAGCTTCAAACTCCTTCCTGAGCTCCTCCCTCAAAGCTGCCAATTGGGTAGATGGAACATGGGATTTCACATAAGTGCCCAACAAATTAAGTGTCCTGCTTATGGAACTCATAAGCATGGCCTGCTGAGGGTCATCATGGTGAGCTTGCTGCTGTTCTCCCTGATCCTCAGCAGTGTGATGCCTCACGAACCATTCAGGCCATTGCCCCACCAGATTTTCTTCCTGAACCACCTCATCCGCCACAGGTGCTGCAGTGTCTTGATATTCTACCCCTGGTACCTCCGTCACAGGTGTGGATATTACATGCACAGCGGGTTTCCCCTGGACAACCGCTGCACCTCTGGAATCACTGTTTCCCTTACCAAGCCAGAATTTTCATAGAAAAGGTCTCCCTTCTCAATTTCGGCCACGACCTGCTCTGTAGTGGGAATGTCCAACCTTTCTCCTTCCAGAACAATTGGGGGTGATGCTACAGCATATACTAACTATGCAACAGAGTCAATTGGTTGTTGTGGCTGTGGTATCAAAGTGACTTCCTCTTCCCTCTCTGAAGGCCCTGCTTCCAATAATAGCAGCTCTCTATGTTGCTGTGCCCCTTCCTGCACAAGAGCTTGGGAAACATTATCGTGCGGTTTCCGTGAAGCCAGTGGATCCGCCACTACAGTCTTACCCCGCCTCTGTCTCTTAGACTGGTGTTGCGCTGTCAGTCCACCCTCACTGTGTGAAGAGCCTTGCTCTTCAATTGCAGTGGTTTCTGCCTCAAACACTCACATCTCCCTACGTTCCCGAGTATCAAGTATGCAAGAATCAAGAATTATTTGGGCAATGACTGGTCCGGACACAATGATGGGAAACTTAGCAGCAGTGCCCTGTAACCTCTTCATTTCGTCCACCAATCCATTGTACATTAACTCCGCCCAAGCGACATCCTCTCCCCTCAAAGCTTTCAGGATCTCCTCTGTGAAGGACTTGCTCAAATACTGTTGGTTCTGTTTCATGGCAAACAGAACGTTCAAGATTTGGCCAACTTCCCTAAGCCCTGGGTACTCGGCTTTGGTACAAGCAAAACCTTGAGTTTTAAAGAAACTCCCTTCTTGGAACAAATTCCCTATCTGCAATCTTGCCCTGTGCTCATCCACATCCACATGTCCTGATGGCAAATCAAACAATTGCTGCAGGTACTGGGGAGTAATTTCTATATCTACTCCCCTCACCTGAGTAACTCCTGTCCAAAGCTCAAAGTTCTGAAGAAATTGTATCATGAACTGCCGATGATGCAAGGACCAGTCCTTGCGTAGCAATCCCTCCAATCGCAGCTCCTTCAGTAGCTGCACCGCCTGTGGTGTAGCAATCGTTTGCTTCTGTAAGATTGTGGTGCTTTTCACCCTGATATCCTCCATTCCTCTCACTCTCTTTATTCTAGACAAACAGAAAGGTTTTGGTTGCAACAACTGAAGAAACGCCTGCAGGGTACAAAGCATAAAAGTATGGTTGGCGCAGAATGAAATGGGTAAGTGCTTGTAAGCCTGTGGGGCTTGCAAGTATCGATTTAGAGAAAAGGTACTCTCCGCTCGTCCGTCCTTGTGCCACTGCGTAAGTAGTAATGCGAGTGTGTAGTCTGTTATTTCCGCCATAGCGTCAAAGCTATAGCTTTGATTGTCTCTCCCGTCGAGACGCCCGTTACTTGGAACGACGCCGACTCTTACGCTCAGAATCCCTCTAAATTCTTGATTTTGCTTCTTGGAAAATACCCTGTGCAGGTAATTCTGGCTCATGATTGGCTGTTGGCTCTGTGATTGGTTTTGTAATTTAATTCCCTTCCGTGGATTTTCCCCCCTGGACTGTCCACTAGGATAGCACATGTGGCATTGGTTTCCCTTTTCTGAACTCGAAAAGGGTTCCGTTACCCTGGCACTGAATGCATTAATAGACCCACAATTAGTTGCTGTACCGGGTAGGTACTTTGACGGCCAATTTTGTCTTCTTTCTTGATGACACCCGTTCTTGCAATTCATGTCCGGCTGTGTGTCTCGCCCTGGCGTCCACGTGTCCATTTCTAAACCTGCCTCCATCCACTTTTTCCGCCGGCCATTCTTCGGATGTTAACCCACGTCCACCTGTCATTGATCCTAGGGACTGTGTAACCCCGGTAGGCTGTGTTGAGTTGTGATAGGTTGTGTGGCACTGTGATGGGCTGTGATAGACTGTGTCATGCTGTGTTAGGCTGTGATAGGCTGTGTCACGCTTGTACTACCCGCCCTGGTCATATACGCTCGGCTTAGCGACAAGTGCTCCATACTCCGTTGGTATCACTGGCGCAGCCCGTGACTGCTTTTGCGTTTCAACATGCAAATCGTGCTGCAATGGTTTGTCATGAATACCAATGTACCCCTTCAACTTATTGGCATTGACTCTTCCCAGCATCTCTTTGTTAATGGTTTGTAATATGGCTGTGTTGTTATCATACATCTTCTGTATGACATAAGGTCCTTTCCATGGTGATTTAAGCTTATAAGCTTTAATCTTCCCCTTCTTCTGCAACCAGAGAACCAAATCTCCCGTCTTAAAAGTCTTTAACTTGCCTTCATCAAACTGTTCCTTCCTCTTCATCTGAATTCTGGTCATGTTATCAGCTGCATCAGCACGTACTTCTTCCACATGGTATAATTCATGTTTCCTGACCTTAATTGAATCTTCCAATTCCATTCTCTTTCCCCATTCCGTTCTCATGGTAGGTAACAAGAATTCCACTGGAAGTAAAGCTTCCATACCATAAACTAATTGGAATGGTGTATACTTAGTGGTGACTTTATATGAAGTCATGTATGACCACAAAGCTGTCAGCAGCTTTGTATCCCAATCCGTTCTGTTTGCATTGACTATCTTAGCCAAGATAGTACATAGTATTTTGTTGGTAGCCTCTGCCTGCCCATTACCTTGTGGGTAATACGTTGTACTCTTCCTATGCACAATCATGAACTCTTTAGTCAATAGTTCAATGGTCTCATTAATGAAGTGACTTCCCTGGTCACTGATAAATTCCAAGGGACAGCCAAATCGTGTAAGTATGTTCTCATACAGGAACCTTGCTGTGGACTTGGCTGTGTTGTCCCTCAAAGCTTTAGCTTCCACCCACTTCGTAGTATAATCAGTGGCTGTAATTATGTACTTGTTCTGTGTATTCTTGGCCGGTGGGTTAATTGGTCCAACAAAGTCTAGTCCCCATTTCTGAAATGGTTCAGTAGGCATTGTAGGATGCAAAGCCATCTTCCCAGATCTCTGCAAAGGTCCTAGCCTCTGACATTCATCACAACTCTGACAATACTTGTGTACATCTTTGAACAAAGTAGGCCACCAGTAACCTGCAAGTAGTATCTTCCTACTGGTAGTCTCTTCTCCAAAATGACCTCCAGCCACTCCTTTATGAACTTCCTCCAAAACTTTATTTACTTCATGGTGGTACAAGCATCGTTTAAGTACTCCATCAGGTCCTAGCTTATACATTCTGCCCCCTACCATAGTATAGGTAAAGCCTTGATAGCGATTCTCTTCCTCTGCTCCTTACCATAACTAGGTGGGCACTGACCATGAGTAAGGTAGTATCTGATTGGCCACTGCCAATCTAACCATTCATCTGCACTTCCTTGCACCTCCATTGCAAATAAACTCGCATCAGGTAATTGGTCGTCTACTCCTGTGGCGGCCTCTCCTGTTGTTAGGCGTGACAAATGATCTGCCACAAGATGCAAACGGCCAGGCTTGTAAACAACTTCGAACTCAAACTCGTGCAAGATTATTAACCACCTCGCTATCCTTCCACTTATCAAAGGTTTGTTCACCAGATATATCAAGCCTGGTGATCCACATAAAACATAAACTTTCTTCCCAATAGGTAATGCCTGAATTTCTTGACTGCATAAATCATTGCCAGTGCTTCTCTTTCAGTTGTGCTATAGTTCCTTTCAGCACTGTTCATCAACCTGCTAGCATAGTACACAGGTGAATCTATATTTCCTGTAACATTTTGGGCTAACACCGCTCCCAACGCTTCTCCTGAGGCATCACAGTGAACATGAAATACTACATGCCAGTGAGGGTTAATCAGCACAGGTGTAGTTGTTACTGACAATGTAAGTTCCTCAAAAGCCTGTTGACATTCAGCTGTCCATGCAAACATTGCATCTTTCTTCAGAAGCTTGCTCAATGGTGCTGCTATCTGTGCATACCTTTTGACAAATCTTCTGTAATAACTGGTTTGTCCAAGGAATCTCCTTAGACTCTTAACATTTACTGGTGGTGGAGAGGCTTTAATGGCCTCTGTCTTCCTGGGATCCCAAGAAGTCCCCTCTTACACACAATGTGTCCCAAAAGCACCCCTGAGTTCACACAGAAAGTACACTTTCTGGATTCAGGCCCAGACCTCTCATCCTGCATCTGGCCAAACATAACTCCAATTTATGCAAGTGCTCATTCTTAGAGCTGTACACACTGAAATCATCCAAGAACACCTGCATGAAATCATCCAGATACTCATGAAAAGATTCACTTATCACTCTCTGAAAGGTTGCTGGTGCATTACAAAGTCCAAAAGGCATGACTTTGTATGCATAAGCACCCCAGTCTGTGATGAAAGCCGTCTTTCCCTGGTCTTCTTCTGCCACTTGCACTTGATTATAACCACTGAAGCCATCCATGAATGAGTACATCTCATGGCCTGCCACAGTGTCCAATACCGCTTCTGTGAATGGCAAAGGAAAATGATCTTTCTTCGTGCAAGCATTCAACTTCTTATAGTTCACACAAACTCTCAGTTTACCATTCTTCTTGGGAACTATCACAATGGGTGACAACCAAGTTGTATACTCTATCGGGTATATAAACTTAGCCTCAGCCAACTTCTTGATCTCTTCTCCAACCTTCTGTGCATAGTTGGGATTCATTCTGTACCTTGCCTCTTTGATTGGTACTGACCCTGGTTCCAGTTCAATCTTATGCTGACAGATCTCAGGTGGTATCCCTTTTAGATCCTCGTAGCTCCAAGCAAATACATCTTGTATTTGATGAACAAACTCTTAGCTTCCTCAAAGAATTCTGGCTCCAAATCAGCCCCTACCTTCACCATCCTCGGTTCCTCTTCAGTTCCCACATTCACTTCTCTCACCTGCTCATCAGCTGTGATTGTCCAACCAGTCACCACTTCATCCTGTAAACTCACAGTGGCTGGTTCCTCTAGGATTTTCATTTCTCCTTCTCTTTCTTCATAAAAATGTGGTGGGTAACTGCTTATTTCACCTTCAATTGGTGTTGCTGTCACTACACCACAGCAGATACCTTTTAAACAACTTAGGCCTTCCAGCTGCATCTCTGCAACCTGCTCCCACTCTGGGTGTGCACGAACAGGGTAGCTTCCTGCTCCTCATCCAGTCCTCCCCTCCAGTCATACTCCCTGACCCCTCGAGGTCTTCTCGTAGCAGGTAATCTACTAGATTTCTTAGTGGTAATTTGTATCTTGTGCATCCCATTATGCACAGTTAGTAACTGGGAATTCCAGTCATGGAATACCCTGGCCTGTTTCAGCCACGGACGTCCCAATAATAAGGAGTAAGCCTCCATGACTTCATCCATTTTCAACACAGTTACTGTGATCATAAAGATCATCTTTTGAATCTGTATCTTAACTCCTCTTATCAATCCCAATGGCTGTACACTTCTTTGATCTGCCATTGTTACTGTAAATGGGGCTGGTTTCATGTTACTTAGACCAAGTTTTGGCCTTAATTGGTCTGTCATGATATTCACTCCAGAGCCTCCATCTATCAGTACATCAGTTAGTTCTGTGCTTCCAATTCTCAATTGGATTACTGGCATAGAATCATCAAAGTCCATGACTGTTTCTCGCCCTTCCGGCTTCACATTATAACTGGTCACCTTGCTGTTCAGGTCTGTGTTCCCTGTCACATGGGCAATTCGATTGATTGCTTGATACAGCCTGTGTCTACAATAAGGTGCCACAGCCAATAGCTGTCCAATGGTAATCTCCGCTTTGGTCTGGCATATTACTTCAGCCAAAGTCCCTTCATTACTCTGCATGTCAGCAGCTTCTTTCTTCCTTTCATCCTCACTCACTTCTTCTTCTCCATCAGAATCAGAGGAATCTGTCATAGGAATATCAGTACTCTTCTGCATTTCCCTTATGGTATCTGCCACTTCTTTGTGCAGTTCTTTCTCATCTCTCCAAGCCTCATCATCTTCAGGTACATCACTGCCATCTTCATTATCATCATCTTCCTCAACTACTGGGGGTATTAGTTTGGCTTTGCTTCTCGTTACTATCATTGTACTTACTTCTGGTACAACACATGGCCTAACCATGTGAGCTGCCACCACTGGGCCCTCATTCACATGAGCTCTCATCTCATTCTGGTGTCTAATCCAAAATGAACAGGCTGCCTTGCGATGTCCTGGCTGATTACAATAGTAACACAGTTCTTCACCATTGGGTCCTCGCCCTTGGTCTGCTCTTGGATTATTTCTGTAATCCTGATTCCCTGGCTGGTAATTCCCCCTTGGATTACCCTGATAGTTGCCCCTGGAATTTCCTTGGTAATTCCCTCTTGGATTACCTCTCCCTTCCATGCCATTGTTATAACCACCAGGCCTACCATAGTGGTCCTGATCACTGTTTCTTCTTGGCTGGGGCTGCACTTGATGCACCCTTACTTGCCTAGGTTCTCTAGTTGTTGTTCTTCTGTTGTAGTAACAATTCTCAGTAGAATGGTTATCCATCTTACAGATAGTACAGTGTTTCTCTTTCATGTGGCATTCATTGGTGGTATGGCCTTCATTCTGGCACTTTGCACACCAAACACCCTTCCTCCAATGTGTTGTAGCCTCTGTGGCATACTTCTTCAAGATTTCTTCTAATCTTTTCTCATAGTTATCCCTCTTCAACCTCTCCTTTCTCTTACTCTTCCTTTTCAGCTCTTGCTCTTCTTCCTCATCTGACTCATCCTCAGAGTCTTCATCATCCTTTTTCTCTCTCCTGAGCATTCCCAATTGTTCAATTCTGTTCGCTGTTTCAAATGCCTCCTCCATTGTATTATGGGGTAACATATCCACTTTCTTTTGCAACTCTGGTCTTAGTCCACTCACAAACCAAGTCTTCTGTAAACCTGGTGCTGGTACAGCAGCCAGCTTTTTCATCATCAATTCCATTTTTTCCATATACTCCTCAACAATTTCATGCTTCTTCTGCTTTAACTGTTGTAAACTTCCATACACTTCATCCTCAGTTTTACTTGTCCTGAACCTATTTCGGAATGTTGTATTCAAGCCATTCCAGGTTAGGAAATGATTATCAGGGAATCTTGCATACCATTCACTTGCTTTCTTGATAAGTGAACAAGGAAACAGTCTCATCTTGGCATCATCGCCATTCTCATTGTTCAATATACACATGTGCTCAAATTGGCTAATGTGTACATCGGGATCCCCTTTTCCTGAATATATTGGAAAAGGTGGTTTTGCCCGTGTTGGTTGTAACGCCATCTGTGGCCCTACCTTCTGCCCACTGACAGCTGGTGCTGGTCCCTGAGGACCTGTTGTAGTTGTGGTGGATCTTCCACCCAGTGGTAGCCCCTGAGCACTCCCTGCTACTGGCCCCACGATATTCACAGTATTCCCAGCTCCAGCTGCACTACTTCCACACTCCCTGTCCCCCCAGAGCCAGATCCAGGCTGCCCGCCTGATCCCCCTGAGCCGACACCTTCGTTGGCCTGTGATCCAAGTGCAACGGGTTGGGATGTCCTGGTTGTAGTCTCAACCTCAGCTGTTGGGTCTACTTCTTCATACTCTTCCTCTTCCAATTTCTTCTCTCTGTTTTCATCCTCCAAGTTCTGCCCTTGGGTTTCTTCTTCACTCATGTAACTCAACTGCAATGGTGTTGGAGAGTCTGAACTCTCCGTTGGTTCTGCCACATCCTCTCCTCCTTCTTCATCTTCCGTTTCAGAAACTGGAGTTCCTGCTTTTGGTGTTCCATGCCAACTCTTATCAAAGATTTCTGTCAAATCTTTTATCTAGGGATGTACCTCAGATCTTTCACCTCGTGGTTGATCTTCTTCCCGTACCAATTCCCTTAATCTTTCTTGCAAAGAAAAAGAAGGAGTGGCATCCAACTCTAGTTCTTCCGGTATGGGTGATGTACTCTCTGATCTTAATGGTGTGAGAGGTCCAGATGATTCCCCTATGTCTATTCATCTCTCCCAAAGATATGGATAATTAGCTTTAAGATAACTTTCTCTTTTTGCTGAATATCTCTGGAGTCTAGCTTCTCTTTCATCACTCATGTCCCATGTCTTTCATTTCTTTAATGTGGCAATAACCAAAACTCTCTTCTGTAGTATCTCTTGTATATGCATGGGTTTCTTTCAAGCTTCAATGCACCCTTGGCTATACTAGAAGTCTCCGTTACCATATAACCATATGGCAAACAAGTCTGGAAAGCTGTTCTTAGTGTGAGTTTGATCCACAGAATATCCTTTGGAATCCAATTCTTTACCAGTACAAGCTCTTCATGCATATGAGTATAAACATTCACCTTCCATTCCTCCCAGCCTTCAAACTCTACTCGCTTAATGGATAGCAACGCTATCACATAAACCAGTGTTGGTAACCAACGTGCTCTTCCTCTACAGGCCACCTGATAAATCTTTATCACTCCCTTCTCCAGACCCCACTCAGGGTCAGCATCATGCACTCTTTTAAGAATGTTTTCTTTACAACCGTCTGGCAATTCCAAGAACCTCTAAAAGAATCGTTTAGACAATCTTTCCTTCTCAGTTTCACACGGAATTTGATTCACATCAAATTATTTAATTCTCCAACCACCATGATCCCACCAGATGTCTGTCACATCTGGTTGTTCAAGACTTAGTTCCCCAGTATGGTCGCCAAATGTCGAGCGGCTTTTACTCACCCATCCCTTCGCTATCCGAGGTGGAAACTCTAAGATATAAGAGTTGGATATCTCTAAGCACTCAGCCCGCTCAGTACAATCAGTCATGACCTGCAGCTAGTGAATCATGGTTGTGCTTCCCCTTTGTATTCCTTCTTGCCTTCATGTTATCAATTTACCTTATCTGATACTGAAGCATCAGTTTGCTTCAGTATCTTCTTAGTTCCAGTTAATCATGCATTCATTTCATAGCTTCACTCATGTCTCTCTACACAGTGTGCTTGTATCCAATAAGTATCAGATTACGATTTATCAGGTACTAGGCCAATGTCAAGTGACTCTAATCCGCCCTATAGTATCACTACAGCTCTGCATGAAGTAAAGCATCTACTGTTCATCTCTCCTCCTACTCCGTGCTCTCATTCTTGCTCTCCGCCTAATCTCCTCTCCTCCATGACCATGAAGCGTTCCCCCGTGAAGTGTCCTTCTTTCCGTTGCCCCTCTCCTTATCTACCCCAAGCTGTTCTAACCACCTAACTAATTAACCGTCATCCCTCACAGTCGTTCCCTGCCAATGATAATTGTTCTCTATGTACTGTGACAGGCTGTATCAAGCTGTGTCGAGCTGTGATTGGCTGTGTAAGGCTGTGTCGGGCTGTGACTGGTTGTGTCGGGCTGTGTCGGCTGTGCGAAGCTGTGGTGGGCTGTGTCGGGCTGTGTTGGCTATGACTGGCTGTGCGAAGCTGTGGCGAGCTGTGTCGGGCTGTGTTGGTTGTGACTGGTTGTGACTGGCTGTGCGAAGCTGTGGCGGGCTGTGTCAAGCTGTGTCGGGCTGTGTGGCTGTGTCGGGCTGTGTCACCCCTAAGGCTCATGTTGGTCTCAGTCTGCGCAAAAATTAAGGGTACCCCATAGAACCCGTAAAAGCGTCTAAGTCCCAAGTAGCCCTCTAACACTGCCACTGGCTGAAGAACACAAGGTCTTATTCATACCTTTGGAAAAACGGTTCTAACCATAAAGTTGGCTGATATGGTGGAAAAATGTGCAGTAATTTACTGCCATCGGTTGAAGAACACCTGTAATTTCTGAACTCTTGCGTGTCCAGCTATATGAATGTTTTGTCCATATTTTCTCTTGACTTGGGAAGCAGAGACTGTAGCTTTTTAACCAAAGATAAAACTACATCGCACGGAGATCCTTCCTTGGTCTCTACTTCTTTACAAGAGCTCGTTGACAAGATAAGAGGTAACATGGAAAACGCATGACTCTATATTCTTGCCAAGTTTGATTTATGCTATGCCAATGTTCACTCGTGATCTAAGGGCAGAAAGAATGTAGATCTTTTATCTTTTTGGTATTCAAGTCCAAGGATAGAACTACATTGTAGAGGGAGAGCCTTATGAGAATGGGTCTGGTATGCACTCCCTTACGGGGTGAGTGCATACCACACTCAGTCCATAAGGGACTGCCATGCTAGGGGTTGGATGGTGGGCGCCCCCTCTCTCCCTCTCTCCAATTATCTGTTTGGGATTAACAAAAATTTTCCTAAGCCTACCTGGTTTGGAAATACCTTCTTTCTAATCCCTGATGGAATATGTTTTGAATTTCATCCATACCGGATGAAAAATATGCCAGGTATAATCCCTAACTGGATGAATTGTTGTCTTGAGCTTTACCACTAAGGATGTAGCCTGCAATTCTTCATCCACGACGGATTACATCCATCCTGGATGTTACCCTAACGGATGTAAACCTAAGAGGATGTAACTCTAATGAAGTGCAAAATTTCATCCCAATGCATGAAATCACGGGATGGTTTGCTAACCGCCTCTCTCCCCTAAGCACGGCACGATACTGAGATCAAAAGGTGTTTTCCCACCACCAAGAGATCTGTGAAACGTTCCATTCGGAAGTGGCGCATAGAAAAATATCACAATGAGGAGGTCAAGGCTGAGTACGTCCAGGCCTTGAAAGAGGCTCTCCCTCATTTTGTCCAATCACTCCAAGAACTTCAGTCACGCTCTGTTAACGCAAGAAATGAAGTCGAAAGAGCAGTGGACTCTTGCGAGAGTTTCGTTTCCTCCGTGGCTGACAAGATCATTGGGAGGAAACTAATTGTCTGCGGTAGAGCAGTTAATTGGTGGACTAATGAGATTAAACTCAAGATAGCTGAGAGACGAGCCCTCTATAAAGAGTGCTGCAATTTGGAAACCAACAGAGAATTGTGGGCGAGGTACTACCAGCTCCGTAAAGATCTCGTGCTTGTTTTCTCTGGAAGATGGCGATGGCGGCTGAGCTAAGTGCTCGAGCATCACGATCTGCGTGCATGATGATCCTCTCCAACAAAAATTTGTTGGCGGATTGGACAACGAGAGAAAGGCATCGCTGATATTACTTGAAGAACATCTAAGGGTTTCTTGCATACTGATATTATGAGCTAGGCCCGGGTAAAACAGCCTGTTAGAGTATGTGTGTACACCTTCTACATGATCCGATCAATGCACATTACTCCTGTTAACTGGTAACCTGTAGTTGATGCCTTATGTCAGCATCAGATCCCTTATGATGAAAAGCCTTCCCTACTCGTGGGCTTTAATACTTCTCCTGGATGTGGGTTTGCTCTTTATAGCACCACTAAAAAAATGCCCAGGTGTAACGTGATATGTCCTTTTTCCATACCTTAAGGAAATCTGGTTTTAAAACCATAAAGCTGGCTGATATGGTGAAAAGATGGGCAGCAGATTGTTGCCAATGTTCTTATTCACATGTTCATGTTGTGATCACGGGCAGTAGACTAATGCCACTGGCTGAAGAACACAAGTTCTTATTCATACCTTTGGAAAAACGGTTCTAACCATAAAGTTGGCTGATATGGTGGAAAAATGTGCAGTAATTTACTGCCATCGGTTGAAGAACACCTGTAATTTCTGAACTCTTGCGTGCCCAGCTATATGAATGTTTTGTCCATATTTTCTCTTGACTTGGGAAGCAGAGACTGTAGCTTTTTAACCAAAGATAAAACTACATCGCACGGAGATCCTTCCTTGGTCTCTACTTCTTTACAAGAGCTCGTTGACAAGATAAGAGGTAACATGGAAAACGCATGACTCTATATTCTTGCCAAGTTTGATTTATGCTATGCCAATGTTCACTCGTGATCTGAGGGCAGAGAGAATGTAGACCTTTTATCTTTTTGGTATTCAAGTCCAAGGATAGAACTACATTGTAGAGGGAGAGCCTTATGAGAATGGGTCTGTTATGCACTCCCTTACGGGGTGAGTGCACACCACACTCACTCCATAAGGGACTGCCATGCCAGGGGTTGGATGGTGGGCGCCCCCTCTCTCCCTCTCTCCAATTATCTGTTTGGGATTAACAAAATTTTCCTAAGCCTACCTGGTTTGGAAATACCTTCTTTCTAATCCCTGATGGAATATGTTTTGAATTTCATCCATACCGGATGAAAAATATGCCAGGTATAATCCCTAACTGGTTGAATTGTTGTCTTGAGCTTTACCACTAAGGATGTAGCCTGCAATTCTTCATCCATGACGGATTACATCCATCCTGGATGTTACCCTAACGGATGTAACTCTAATGAAGTGCAAAATTTCATCCCAATGCATGAAATCACGGGATGGTTTGCTAACCGCCTCTCTACCCTAAGCACGGCATACTGAGATCAAAAGGTGTTTTCCCACCACCAGAGATCTGTGAACGTTCCATTCGGAAGTGGCGCATAGAAAATATCACAATGAGGAGGTCAAGGCTGAGTACGTCCAGGCCTTGAAAGAGGCTCTCCCTCATTTTGTCCAATCACTCCAAGAACTTCAGTCACGCTCTGTTAACGCAAGAAATGAAGTCGAAAGAGCAGTGGACTCTTGCGAGAGTTTCGTTTCCTCCGTGGCTGACAAGATCATTGGGAGGAAACTAATTGTCTGCGGTAGAGCAGTTAATTGGTGGACTAATGAGATTAAACTCAAGATAGCTGAGAGACGAGCCCTCTATAAAGAGTGCTGCAATTTGGAAACCAACAGAGAATTGTGGGCGGGTACTACCAGCTCCGTAAAGATCTCGTGCTTGTTTTCTCTGGAAGATGGCGATGGCGGCTGAGCTAAGTGCTCGAGCATCACGATCCGCGTGCATGATGATCCTCTCCAACAAAAATTTGTTGGCGGATTGGACAACGAGAGAAAGGCATCGCTGATATTACTTGAAGAACATCTAAGGGTTCTTGCATACTGATATTATGAGCTAGGCCCGGGTAAAACAGCCTGTTAGAGTATGTGTGTACACCTTCTAACATGATCCGATCAATGCACATTACTCCTGTTAACTGGTAACCTGTAGTTGATGCCTTATGTCAGCATCAGATCCCTTATGATGAAAAGCCTTCCCTACTCGTGGGCTTTAATACTTCTCCTGGATGTGGGTTTGCTCGTTATAGCACCACTAAAAAATGCCCAGGTGTAACGTGATATGTCCTTTTTCCATACCTTAAGGAAATCTGGTTTTAAACCATAAAGCTGGCTGATATGGTGAAAAGATGGGCAGCAGATTGTTGCCAATGTTCTTATTCACATGTTCATGTTGTGAATCACGGGCAGTAGACTAATGCCACTGGCTGAAGAACACAAGTTCTTATTCATACCTTTGGAAAAACGGTTCTAACCATAAAGTTGGCTGATATGGTGGAAAAATGTGCAGTAATTTACTGCCATCGGTTGAAGAACACCTGTAATTTCTGAACTCTTGCGTGCCCAGCTATATGAATGTTTTGTCCATATTTTCTCTTGACTTGGGAAGCAGAGACTGTAGCTTTTTAACCAAAGATAAAACTACATCGCACGGAGATCTTCCTTGGTCTCTACTTCTTTACAAGAGCTCGTTGACAAGATAAGAGGTAACATGGAAACGCATGACTCTATTCTTGCCAAGTTTGATTTATGCTATGCCAATGTTCACTCGTGATCTGAGGGCAGAGAGAATGTAGACCTTTTATCTTTTTGGTATTCAAGTCCAAGGATAGAACTACATTGTAGAGGGAGAGCCTTATGAGAATGGGTCTGTTATGCACTCCCTTACGGGGGTGAGTGCACACCACACTCACTCCATAAGGGACTGCCATGCCAGGGGTTGGATGGTGGGCGCCCCCCCTCTCTCCTCTCTCCAATTATCTGTTTGGGATTAACAAAAATTTTCCTAAGCCTACCTGGTTTGGAAATACCTTCTTTCTAATCCCTGATGGAATATGTTTTGAATTTCATCCATACCGGATGAAAAATATGCCAGGTATAATCCCTAACTGGTTGAATTGTTGTCTTGAGCTTTACCCTAAGGATGTAGCTGCAATCTTCATCCATGACGGATTACATCCATCCTGGATGTTACCCTAACGATGTACTCTAATGAAGAGTGCAAAATTTCATCCCAATGCATGAAATCACGGGATGGTTTGCTAACCGCCTCTCTACCCTAAGCACGGCACGATACTCGTGCTTGTTTTCTCTGGAGGTATGGCGATGGCAGCTGAGCTAAGTGCTCGAGCATCACGATCCGCGTGCATTTTGTTTTTTCCTGCGCGATGGCGGCTGAGCTGAGTGCTCGAGCATCACGATCCGCGTGCATTTTGTTTTTTCTTGCGCGATGGCGGCAGGCCCTTCCGTTTCCCGCACTGGCAAATGACCTACTGCTGTGTTTGCATGCAATCTTTCTTATTCATGAAGCAGCAGCGCTCATAAGGTGATGGGGGAAGTATCGTGCACTTTGTAAATATGCAATTTGTCCTCAAGTATCCCAATTTGTTGCATTCTGCTGTGATCTCTTGAGATTCAGGTGTTGAAATGCCGCAACGTCCCACTCCACAAACGATTAAAGTTCTTTGTGGTGTCGCATCCATGTTTTACTTTGATCAATTTATTGCATGTTGGAACATGGATAGCAACTGTGAAGACCTGCTTACTCACCTCGTGCATCCTCACTAACACACATCTTGATGTGGTGGTTTTTGGGACGGCACAGTGAGGGTCTTCACTTGATGTGTATTTTTTTCAGTTTGCAGATGATCAAAGGACTTGGCGATGGTGACGATTGACGCTACATACTGCTTCAGTGGGGCATCTGATACGATTCGGCCTCTCACCTTAATCCTTTTTGGTTTTTATGGGTTGTAACCTGATTATAAGTCAGTTTTTTTCTGTAGATACCAGTCTGAACTTTGGCACCAATTAGTGGGGTTTTCGACCCGATTGTAAATCAGTTTTCTGGCATGATACCAGTCTGAGCTTCGGCTACATTTTGATATGGTGCTGGAGTACCATCTCCAGACCTTATAAGCTATCCAATGATGCTTAAGATAGGCCTTCTTATGCTGATTTAACACGGTAAGTACCAAGCGGTAGTTTTTGAACATTGAGGTCAGAGTTCTAAATTAAAACAGCCCTGGTTACACTGTTTTAACTTAGAGATTACCAAGCAGCTGGCGTGATGATGGGCTTTTCAGATTACATAACACCTGTTTTAAGGTTGCCAAGCGATGCCATTGGAACCATCCTTTGAATTTGAAACAGGTTCAATTTTACTATGTTTGACTTGGAAAGTACCAATCAGTACTTGACTTGGAAGAATACCAAGCAGTGGTCTTGTGGGCTTTTTCAAAATACACATGGGCTGGTTTAACTTATCAAACTAGCCTTTTGGAATACCCTTTGGAGTTGGTGTTGTCTATAAAGTTCTGATTATGCTCATTGTAGCACTCCACTCTGATTGAGTTTTGGAGAGATGATTGGAAAACCAGATCCAGACCTTTGTGCATTCATGGAACATAGACATAGCATGCTGGCTGGTCTACATTATCAGGCTGGGCTCTTGGAATTGCAACACCTGCAACTCATTCTTAAAGGCTCAAGTGTTTATGCTGATGTGGTATGTACCAAGGTGGTGTTGGTCCCGATTGTTTTATAAGAAAACAAGACTCCTTCAATGATGAATGACATATTCTGAATCTAGGGTGATGGTTGTCTTGGAAATCCCACCCTCCCACCCAATTATTCATGTGTTTTTCAGGAGATGACATGAGTTTTTTATCAGTTAAGATACTGCCTATGGAAGTGAAGTTAGATAGTGCCTTGTTTGAGGCTGATTTGTCGTTAATTTGACAAAGACCTTGTTTGGTCTTGTCCATGTCCCGACAAGACATAGTATCTTCCCTCTCTATTCTTGACCAGTGTACTTAGTGGTTTCTGTACACTCTCTCTCTCTCTCTCTCTCACCTGCCATTTTCCAGTTCCTTAGTGACACTTTTTGCGACGCCGGCGTCGCAACGTCTAAAAATAAAATCAAAAAAAAACTAAATTGGATTTCCGACGCCGGGGCGTCCGCAAGAAAAAAAAATCCGTCGCAACGAGGGCCCTCTTTCCCCCTTCATGCCACCTTATGACGGCTGGGCGTCCTAATGATGTCGCAGCGGGGGATTGCGATGCCGGGACGTTGCAAAAAAATGTCGCGGGCTCGGCGCCGTGCGGGGCTGTCGCGCGGCTTTTACTCACCCATCCCTTCGCTATCCGAGGCGGAAACTCCAAGATAGAAGAGTTGGAAATCTCTAAGTACTCAACCCGCTCAGAACAATCAGTCATGACCTACAGCTAGTGTATCATGGGGGTGTTTCCTATTTGTTTTCCCTTTCCATATTCATGTTAGCTACCTTACCATTGATAATTAAGTATCAGTTTGCTTCATCAATCTATCGGATTCCTTCAACTCATCCATTCATTCCACAGCTTCACTCAGATCTCTCTACACAGTGTGATTATATCGTATAAGTATCAGATTATGATTTATCAGGTATCAGGCCGAAGCCATTGTGTCTCTAATCTGCTTTACAATATCACTACAGCTTTGCATATAACAAGCATCTACTAATCATCTCTCCTCCTTCACCGTGCTCTCCATGCTTGCTTCCATTCTTGCTCTCCTCCGCCCGATCCCCTCTATCCACGACCAAGAAGTCCTCCCCCTGACGTGCTTCCAAGAATAATAATCCCCTTCTCAGTCCTTGCTTCTCCCTTTATCTTCCTACCCGTGGCTCTAACCGTTTCCCTCACTAACCGTCGTCCGTGAACTAACATGTTCCATTTGCAGGTGTTGTTCCCCACAGTCGTTCCCTGTCCTGCTCTCCGTTCCCTATGGTCGTGACAGTTGTGTCAAGCTGTGACTGGCTGTGTGAAACTGTGACGGGCTGTGACTGGCTGTGTTGGCTGTGATGGCTGTGTCGGCTGTGACGACTGTGACGGGCTGTGTTGGCTGTGTCGGCTGTGAGGACTGTGACGGGCTGTGTTGGCTGTGATGGACTGTGTAACCCCCTTCTACAGTGCGCTGCTGTCACCCCTAAGGCTCCTGTTGATCTCAGTCTGTGCAAAAATTAAGGGTACCCTACAGATCCCGTATAAGTGTCTAAGTCCCAGACAATCCTCTAACATTACCCCTTCCCCTCTCAAAAAGTCGTGTCCTCACGGTTTACTGATTGCGATTAGCAAACCTTGTGAGTGAGCACCTTTCTGACGTTGAGAGTTTCGTGGCGGACTGTGTGTACGAGCCCGAGGTCTGTCACTGGTTGACGGAGATGTTTGAACACTACCCGGATAAGTGAGGCCCTCTGGAGGCTGATATCGAGGTAACCTTTCAGGCATAGGAGATCCCCGTCGCTTCTTCTCTGCCATCTGTATTGCATAGTCTTATCCCATGTCAAAAGAATCCGCTGAAGAAACAGTTGTATCAGAATCCTCATCGCCTCTCAGGTGTTTTAATTGTCGAACTTTTTGTGGAATCCTCTGGGGCATACAATGTTGTCCTACCATGTCTGGAAGTTTATATTTTACAACTTGCTGTAAATGCTGAACAGCAAAATTGGTGAAGACACTTGAGCTCCTTGTCTGTCCAGGTGAGTGGGGTACCAATTACTTGTGCACCGTGCAAGTATTTCCATGCCACATGTCCCTTATAGAAAATATCATCAATGCCGAATTTCTGTGTTGACAAATTGTTCCAGGCCGCTTGAAACCATGAACGAATTTGAGAATCCTTTTGCATCATAACTTTTGCCTCATATAGGTACATATGAGGTGGTACTGAAGGTAAGACCCAATGATCTCCACTGGAATAACTCAGAAAGCGCGATTGCATCTTATGCTGCTCAATGTGATAACGTACCAGAAAACAAGTAGCGTAGTATAACCTGCATCCCATGACAATACTTGCTACCTTGGTCTTGGTATAAATGAGTCCATGTACAACTTGGAAGGCAATTAATTCCTTCAACATTGTACTTGCCTCATGCCAGTATTGTGCAAAGTGATGATCCTCAATATGTCGATTGTTCGGAAGAACTTTAGTCCTAGTTGCCACTGGCAGCCAAATACGCATGATTTGGTAGTAATGTGCGAATGACTGCGGAGGACTAAATTCTTTCCAAGCCAAATCCAACATGATGGGAATTTGGTTGAAGGGCATAATCATAGCCCTACTGTACTCCCTTGCAGCTGGAGTTTTAGGTGGGTTAAAAACAGCATTGCCCCATACCTCAGGCTGTGGTGGCTGTGGTGTGGTTGTAGTAACAACAGGTTCAGCTACTGGTACAGTGACTTGTTGTGGTGCTGGTGGTACTGGCTCTTGTATCATTGGCATCTCCTGCACCTCCTGTGAAGACTGAAAAGCCAAAGTTCTGGCTTGTAAATAAGAAGCCATTAGCTGTTCCTGAGGGATATAGACTCTTTTGTCGATATTTGAAGTGAGGTCCTCCACTTGAGTCTGCAGTCCGTTACATCCTCCTGTAACTCTGCTATCTACTATAGACATTGTCTATAGTAGTTGTGGCAATGTTCTGCACTTGCAGTCTGAGCTCATTCATCTCGCTTTGGGTGAGCTTTCGTGGTGCTTTACCCTCCACTGGCCCTTGTGCTAACCAGACCTGCATAAGGCTGTTATCCACCAATTGCTTGTGGTTCCTCTGAGAGTGTGCTCCTCTCTGAGTTTGTACACTTCTAACTGCTGTTGTAAAGCCTCCATGCGCTTCGCATGAGGTTCAACCAAATTCGCATAGGCAGCAAGTAGATTATTAGCTTCCCTCCAAGCCTTGTTAGTGACCGAGATTTCATTTCTATTGGCCACGAGTGTTTGTTGCAACTCCATGATGTACTTCTCTTGGTCAGCTTCAACCTGCCTGTATTGCTTGAAAGTATCCTCATTGCGACAGATTGTATTCTTCATATCGACAATGAGTTTCATTTGCTCAACATTCTCTTGTTCTGCCTTCGTACATTTTTCCGCTTGACTGTTTATTTCTTTTGTAGATTGGTCAAGCATAGTTGTGAATGTAGCACATTGTATCGCCATCCTGTCATGCACTGTCTGCAACTCCGTATGTAGTGCATTCACTTCTTGCAACTTGCTTTCATGCTGCACCTGCATTTGGTATAGCTGTTGCTTATGTGCTTCGTGCAACTGGTCTTGCGCGAGGCCTGCCTCAATCAATTGTTCCTTGGCCAATTGCAAAGCTGCTTCTGTATTTTGCAAGTCCTGCTGCATCTTGAGAGTGACCTCCTCATCGACCTTGTTTGCACACTCAGTGGCTAGTTGAGCCTCAAACTCCTTCCTGAGTTCCTCTCTCAAGGTTGTCAATTGGGTAGTTGGAACATGGGATTTGACATAAGTCCCCAACAAATTAAGTGTCATGCCTATGGAACTCATCAGCATTGCCTGTTGAGGGTCATCATGGTGAGGTTGCTGCTGTTCCTCCTGATCCTCAACCGTGTGATGTCTCACGAACCACTCAGGCCATTGTCCCACCGGATTTTCTTCCTGAACCACTTCATCCATCACCGGTGCTGGAGTGTCTCGACATTCTACCTGTGGTACCTCCGACACAGGTGTGTGTATTATATGTACCTCAAGATTTCCCTTGGGCAACTGTTGCACCTCTGGAATCTCTGTCTCTTTGACCAGACCAGAATATTCATAGAGAAGGTCCCCCTTCTCAATTTCTGCCACTATCTGTTCTGTAGTTGGAATATCTAACCCTTCTTTTTCCAAATCAATTATTTCTGGTTGAGCTACATGGACAACTTGTAACCTTGTGACAAGCCGATCAGCTGGCTGTGATGGTTGTGATACTGAAGTAACTTCCTCCTCCCTCTCTGAAGGTCCTGCTTCCAGTAATAGCAGTTCTCTGTGCTGCTTGCCCCTTCCTGCACATGAGCTTGGGAAACATTATCATGCAGAATCCGTGAAGCCAATGGATCCGCCACTACAGTCTTTCCCCGTCTCTGCCTTTTAGTCTCAGGTTGCCCTGCTAGTCCACCCTCACTGTGTGAAGAGCCTTGCTCTTCCATTGCAGTGGTTTCTGGCTCAAACACTCCCATCTCTTTTCTTTCTTGCGCATCAAGTATGCCAGAATCAAGAATTATTTGAGCAATGATTGGGCCAGACACTATGACAGGAGACTTTGCGGTAGTACCTTGTAATCTTTTCATCTCCTCTACCAGTGCGTTGTACATTATGTCCGCCCATTCTACCTCTTGTCCTTTCAGGGCTTTGAGTATTTCCTCCGTGAAGGATCTGCTCAAATATTGTTGGTTCTGTTTCATGGCAATCAGAACGTTCAATACCTGGCCTACCTCCTTTATCCCTGGGTACACGACCTTGGTACAAGCATAATCTGAGTTTTAAAGAACTCCCTTCTTGAAATAAGTCCCCTATTTGCAGTCTTGCCCTGTGCTCCTCCACATGCACCTGACCTGCTGGCAATCGAAACAATTGCTGGAGGTATAGGGGAGTAATTACTAATTCAACTCCCTTCACCGTTGTTGTTCTTGTCCTTGGCTCAAAGTTCTGCAAGAATTGTAACATGTACTGTCTATGGTGCAATGTCTAATCTATGCTTTGCAATCCTTGCAATCTCAGCTCCTTCAGTATCTGTATCGCCTGTGGGGTAGCAATCGTTTGTTTCTGCAGAATTGTGGTGCTCTTCACCCTGATTTCCTCCATTCCTCTCACTCTCTTCATTTTAGACCCACAGAAATATTTTGGCTGTAACAACTGCAGAAATGCTGTAGTGCACAAAGCATAAACGTATGGTTGCCACAAAAAGCTATGGGTAATTTCTTGTAAGCCTGCGGGGCTTGCAAGCATCGCTCAAGAGAAAAGCTCCGCTCTGTTCTTTCGTGTCTATGCCACTGCGTAAGTAATATTGCGAGAGTATAGTCTGTTAGTTCCTCCATAGTTTCCAAGCTATAGCATTGATGGTCTGTCCCGTCGAGACGCCCGTTACTCAGAACGACGCCGCCTCTTGCGCTTAATTTCCCTCCAATTTCTTGATCCTTTCTCTGGCTTTCTATTGGCTGTAACCGCTGTGACTGGATTTTAGATTTCATTTTCTTTAGTGGACTTTCCCTGCTGGATAGTCCACTAGGATCACACATGTGACAAGAATTTCGCTTTTCTGTACTTGCCGTTTGTTCCGTTCCCCTTTTTACCGTATTCATTAATGGGCCCGCCTTTCATCCAATTTGACGCACTGATTAGGTATTTTGACGGCCATTCTTGTCTTCTTTCTTGATGACACCTGTTCTTGCACTTCCTTCTCAGCTGTGTGTCACGCCCTGACTTCCACGTGTCCATTTTTTAACTGGTTTCCGTCCTTTCTTCCGTCAGCCATTTTCCTGAAGTTATTGTGCGCCCACCTGTCACTGATTCTATGGATCGTGTAATCCTAGTAGGCTGTGTTGAGCTGAGACAGGCTGTGTCATATTGTGGTACGATGTGATGCACTGTGGTAAGCTGTGATAGGCTGTGACACGCGGTGGTAGGTTGTGATAGGCTGTGTTGCGCCGTGCTGGGCTGTGATAGGCTGTGTCACGTTGTGATGGGCTGTGATAGGCTGTGTTTCGCCTTGATAGGCTGTGATAGGCTGTGTCACATCGTGATGGGCTGTGATAGGCTGTGTTTCGCCTTGATGGGCTGTGATAGGCTGTGTTTCGCCTTGATAGGCTGTGATAGACTGTGTCGCGTCGTGATGGGCTGTGATAGGCTGTGTCACGCTTGTTATGTCCACCCTGGTCATATATGCTTGGCCTAGCGACAAGTGCTCCATACTCCGTTGGTAACACTGGCGCAGCCCGTGACTGCTCTTGCGTTTCAACATGCAAATCATGCTGCAATGGTTTGTCATGGATACCACTGTATCCCTTCAACTTATTGGCATTGACTCTTCCCATCAGCTCTTTGTTAATGGTTTGTAACATGGCGGTGTTGTTATCATACATCTTTTGTATGACATAAGGTCCTTTCCAGGGTGATTTAAGCTTAGAAGCTTTAATCTTTCCTTTCTTCTGCAACCATAGAACCAAATCCCCCGTCTTAAAAGTCTTTAACTTGCCTTCATCAAACTGTTCCTTTCTCTTCATCTGAATTCTGGTCATATTATCAGCTGCATCAGCACGTACTTCTTCCACATGGTATAATTCATGTTTCCTGACCTTATGGAATCTTGCAATTCCATTCTCTTTCCCCACTCCGTTTCATGGTAGGTAACAGGAATTCCACTGGAAGTAAGGCTTCCATACCATAAACTAATTGGAATGGTGTATACTTAGTGGTGACTTTATATGAAGTCCTGTATGACCACAAAGCTGTCAGCAGCTTTGTATCCCAATCCGTTCTGTTTGCATTGACTATCTTAGCCAAGATAGTACATAGTATTTTGTTGGTAGCCTCTGCCTGCCCATTACCCTGTGGGTAATATGTTGTACTCTTTCTATGCACAATCATGAACTCTTTAGTCAACAACTCAATGGTCTCATTCATGAAGTGACTTCCCTGATCACTGATAAATTCTAAGGGACAGCCAAATCGTGTAAGTATGTTCTCATACAGGAACCTTGCTGTGGACTTGGCTGAGTTGTCCCTCAAAGCTTTAGCTTCCACCCACTTCGTAGTATAATCAGTGGCTGTAATTATGTACCTGTTCCGTGTATTCTTGGCTGGTGGGTTAATCGGTCCAACAAAGTCTAGTCCCCATTTCTGAAATGGTTCCGTAGGCATTGTAGGATGCAAGGCCATCCTTCCAGATCTCTGCAAAGGTCCTAGCCTCTGACATTCATCACAACTCTGACAATACTCGTGTACATCTTTGAACAAAGTAGGCCACCAGTAACCTGCGAGTAGTATCTTCCTACTGGTAGTCTCTTCTCCAAAATGACCTCCAGCCACTCCTTTATGAACTTCCTCCAAAACTTTATTTACTTCATGGTGGTACAAGCATCGTTTTAGTACTCCATCAGGTCCTAGCTTATACATTCTGCTTCCTACCATAGTATAAGGTAAAGCTTTGATAGCGATTCTCTTCCTCTGCTCCTTACCATAACTAGGTGGGCACTGACCATGAGCAAGGTAGTATCTGATTGGCCACTGCCAATCTAACCAGTCATCTGCACTTCCCTGCACCTCCACTGCAAATAGACTCGCATCTGGTAATTGATCATCTATTCCTGTGGCTGGTTCTCCTGTTGATAACCGTGACAAGTGATCCGCCACAAGATGCAGTCTCCCAGGCTTGTAAACAACCTCGAACTCAAACTCGTGCAAGATTATCAACCATCTTGCTATTCTTCCGCTTATCAGAGGTTTGTTTACCAGGTATATCAGAGCCTGGTGATCCACATAGAACATAAACTTCTTGTCCAACAGGTAATGCCTGAATTTCTTCACTGCATAGATCATTGCCAATGCTTCTCTTTCCGTTGTGCTATAGTTCCTTTCAGCACTGTTCATCAACCTGCTAGCATAGTACACAGGTGAATCTATATTTCCTGTAACATTCTGGGCTAACACCGCTCCCAACGCTTCTCCTGATGCATCGCAGTGAACATGAAATACTACATGCCAGTGAGGGTTAATCAGCACAGGTGTAGTTGTTACTGACAGGGTAAGTTCCTCAAACGCCTGTTGACATTCAGCTGTCCAGGCAAACACTGCATCTTTCTTCAGAAGCTTGCTCAATGGTGCTGCTATTTGTGCATACCTTTTGACAAATCTTCTGTAATAACTGGTTTGCCCAAGGAATCTCCTTAGACTTTTAACATTCACTGGTGGTGGAGAGGCTTTAATGGACTCTGTCTTTCTGGGATCCACAAGAAGTCCCTTCTTACACACAATGTGTCCCAGAAGCACCCCTGAGTTCACACAGAAAGTACACTTCTCTGGATTCAGGCCCAGACCTCTCATCCTGCATCTGGCCAGACATAACTCCAATTTATGTAAGTGCTCATTCTTAGAGCTGTACACACTGAAATCATCCAAGAACACCTGCATGAAATCATCCAGATACTCATGAAAAGATTCACTTATCACTCTCTGAAAGGTCGCTGGTGCATTACAAAGTCCAAAGGGCATGACTTTGTATGCATAAGCCCCCCAGTCTGTGATGAAAGCTGTTTTTCCTTGGTCTTCTTCTGCCACTTGCACTTGATTATAACCACTGAAGCCATCCATGAATGAGTACATCTCATGGCCTGCCACAGTGTCTAATACTGCTTCTGTGAATGGCAAAGGGAAAGGATCTTTCTTCGTACAAGCATTCAGCTTCTTGTAGTTCACACAAACTCTTAGTTTACCATTCTTTTGGGAACTATCACAATGGGTGACAACCAAGTTGTATACTCTATTGGATATATAAACTTAGCCTCAGCCAACTTCTTGATCTCTTCTCCAACCTTCTGTGCGTAGTTGGGATTCATTCTGTACCTCGCCTGCTTGATTGGTACTGACCCTGGTTCCAGTTCAATCTTATGCTGACAGACTTCAGGTGGTATCCCTTTTAAATCCTCATAGCTCCAAGCAAATACATCTCTGTATTTGATGAACAAGCTTTTAGCTTCTTCAAAGAATTCCGGCTCCAAATCAGCTCCTACTTTCACCATCCTCGGTTCCTCTTTAGTTCCCACATTCACTTCCCTCACCTGCTCATCAGCTGTGATTGTCCAACCAGTCACCACTTCATCCTGTAAGCTCACAGTGGCTGGTTCCTCTAGGATTTCCATTTCTTCTTCTTCTCTTTCTTCATAGAAATGTGATGGGTAAGTGCTGGTTTCCTCTTCAGTTGGTGTTGCTGTCACTACACCACAGCAGATACCTCTTAAACAACTTAGGCTTTTCAGCCGCATCTCTGCAACCTGCTCCCACTCTGGGTGTGCAGCAAATAGGGTAGCTTCCTGCTCCTCATCCAGTCCTCCTCTCCAGTCATACTCTCTGACTCCTCGAGGTCTTCTTGTAGCAGGTAATCTACTAGATTTCTTTGTGGTAATTTGTATCTCGTGTATCCCATTATGCACGGTTAGTAACTGAGAATTCCAGTCATGGAATACCCTGGCCTGTTTCAGCCACGGACGTCCCAATAATAAGGAGTAAGCCTCCATGACTTCATCCATCTTCAACACAGTTACTGTGATCATAAAGATCATCTTCTGTATCTGTATCTTAACTCCTCTTATCAATCCCAATGGCTGTACACTTTTTTGATCTGCCATTGTTACTGTAAATGGGGCTGGTTTCATGTTACTTAGACCAAGCTTCTTCCTTAATTGGTCTGTCATGATATTTACTCCAGAGCCTCCATCTATCAGTACATCAGTTAGTTCTGTGCTTCCAATTCTCAATTGGATTACTGGCATAGAATCATCAAAGTCCATGACTGTTTCTCGCCCTTCCGGCTTCACATTATAACTGGTCACCTTGCTGTTCAGGTCTGTGTTTCCTGTCTCCTGGGCAATTCGATTGATTGCTTGATACAGCCTGTGCCTACAATAAGGTGCCACAGCCAATAGCTGTCCAATGGTAATTTCTGCTTTGGTCTGGCATATTACTTCAGCCAAAGTCTCTTCATTACTTTGCATGTCTGCATCTTCTTTCTTCTTCTTTCATCCTCACTCCCTTCTTCTTCTCCATCAGAATCAGAGGAATCTGTCACAGGAATATCAGTACTCTTCTGCATTTCCCTTATGGTATCTGCCACTTCTTTGTGCAGTTCCTTTCTCATCTCTCCAAGCCTCATCATCTTCAGGTACATCACTGCCATCTTCATTATCATCATCTTTCTCAACTACTGGGGGTATTAGTTTGGCTTTGCTTCTTGTTACTATCATTGTACTTACTTCTGGTACAACACATGGCCTAACCATGTGAGCTGCCACCACTGGGCCCTCATTCACAGGAGCTCTCATCTCATTCTGGTGTCTTATCCAGAATGAACAGGCTGCCCTGCGATGTCCTGGCTGATTACAATAGTAACATAGTTCTTCACCATTGGGTCCTCGCCCTTGGTCTGTTCTTGGATTATTTCTATAATCCTGATTCCCGGGCTGGTAATTCCCCCTTGGATTACCCTGATAGTTGCCTCTGGAATTTCCTTGGTAATTCCCTCTTGAATTACCTCTCCCTTCCATGCCATTGTTATAACCACCAGACCTACCATAGTGGTCCTGATCATTGTTTCTTCTTGGCTGGGGCTGCACCTGATGCACCCTTACTTGCCTAGGTTCTCTTGCAGCTGTCCTTCTGTTGTAGTAACAATTCTCAGTAGAATGGTTATCCATTTTACAGATAGTACAGTGTTTCTCTTCATGTGGCATTCAGTAGTGGTGTGGCCTTCATTCTGGCATTTTGCACACCAAACACCCTTCCTCCAATGTGTTGCAGCCTCTGTGGCATACTTCTTCAAGATTTCTTCCAATCTTTTTTCATAGTTATCCCTCTTCAGCTTCTCCTTTCTCTTACTCTTCCTTTTTAGTTCCTGCTCTTCTTCTTCATCTGACTCATCCTCAGAGTCCTCATCATCCTTTTTCTCTCTCCTGAGCATTCCCAATTGCTCAATTCTGTTTGCAGTTTCAAATGCCTCCTCCACTGTATTATGGGGTAACATATCCACTTTCTTTTGCAACTTGGTCTTAGTCCACTCACAAACCAAGTCTTCTGTAAACCTGGTGCTGGTACTGCAGCCAGTTTTTTCATCATCAATTCCATCTTTTCCATATACTCCTCAACAATTTCATGCTTCTTTTGCTTTAACTGTTGTAAACTTCCATACACTTCATCCTCAGTTTTACTTGTCCTGAACCTATTTCGGAATGCTGTATTCAAGCCATTCCAGGTTAGGAAATGATTATCAGGGAATCTTGCATACCATTCACTTGCTTTCTTGATAAGTGAACAAGGAAACAATCTCATCTTGGCATCATCGCCATTCTCATTGTTCACTATACACATGTGCTCAAATTGGCTAATGTGTACATCGGGATCCCCTTTTCCTGAATATATTGGAAATGGTGGTTTTGCCCGTGTTGGTTGTAACGCCATCTGTGGCCCTACCTTCTGCCCACTGACAGGTGCTGGCACCCTTGCTTGTGCTGGTCCTTCTGGACTTGTTGTTTTTGTGGTGGATCTTCCACCAAGTGGTGGCCCTTGAGCACTCCCTGCTTCTGGCCCCACGATATTCACAGTATTCCCAGCTTCAGTTGCACTACTTCCCACACTCCCTGTCCCCCCAGAGCCAGATCCAGGCCGCCCGCCTGATCCCCCTGAGCCGACACCTTCGTTGGCCTGTGATCCAAGTGCTCCACTTGATCCAGGTCCAACGGGTTGGGATGTCCTGGTTGTAGTCTCAACCTCAGCTGTTGGGTCTACTTCTTCATATTCTTCCTCTTCCAATTTCTTCTCTCTGTTTTTATCCTCCAAGTTCTGCCCTTGGGTTTCTTCTTCACTCATGTAACTCAACTGTAATGGTGTTGGAGAGTCTGAACTCTCCGTTTGCTCTGCCACATCCTCTTCTCCTTCTTCACCTTCCGCTTCAGAAACTGGAGTTCCTGCTTTTGGTGTTCCATGCCAACTCTTATCAACGATTTCTGTCAAATCTTTTATCCAGGGATGTACCTCAAATCTTTCACCTCGTGATTGATCTTCTTCCTGTACCAATTCCCTTAATCTTTCTTGCAAAGAAACAGAAGGAGTGGCATCCAACTCTAGTTCTTCCGGTATGGGTGATGTACTCTTTGATCTTAATGGTGTGAGAGGTCCAGATGATTCCCCTATGTCTATTCCTCTCTCCCAAAGATATGGATAATTAGCTTTCAGATAGCTTTCTCTTTTTGCTGAATATCTTTGGCGTCTAGCTTCTCTTTCATCACTCATGTCCCATGTCTTTCATTTCGTTCTAATGTGGCAATAACCAAAACTCTCTTCCGTAATATCTCTCGTATATGCCTGGGTTTCTTTCAAGCTTCAATGCACCCTTGGCTATACTTGAAGTCTCCGTTACCATATAACCATATGGCAAACAAGTCTGGAAAGCTGTTCTTGGTGTGAGTTTGATCCACAAAATATCCTTTGGAATCCAATTCTTTACCAGTACAAGCTCTTCATGCATATGAGTATAAACATTCACTTTTCTTTCTTCCCAGCCTTCAAACTCTACTCGCTTAATGGATAGCAATGCTATCACATAAACCAACGTTGGTAACCAACGTGCTCTTCCTCTACAGGCTACCTGATAAATCTTTATCACTCCTTTCTCCAGACCCCATTCCGGATCAGCATCATGCACTCGCTTAAGAATATTTTCTTTACAACCGTCTGGCAATTCCAAGAACCTTTGAAAGAATTGTTTGGACAATCTTTCTTCCTTCGTTCCACAGGGAATTTGATTCACTTCAAATTCTTTAATGGTCCAACCACCATGATCCCACCAGATGTCTGTCACATCTGGTTGTTCATGACTCAGTTCCCCAGTATGGTCGCCAAATGTCGCGCGGCTTTTACTCACCCATCCCTTCGCTATCCGAGGCGGAAACTCCAAGATAGAAGAGTTGGAAATCTCTAAGTACTCAGCCCGCTCAGAACAATCAGTCATGACCTACAGCTAGTGTATCATGGGGGTGTTTCCTATTTGTTTCCCTTTCCACATTCATGTTAGCTACCTTACCATTGATAATTAAGTATCAGTTTGCTTCATCAATCTATCGGATTCCTTCAACTCATCCATTCATTCCACAGCTTCACTCAGATCTCTCTACACAGTGTGATTGTATCGTATAAGTATCAGATTATGATTTATCAGGTATCAGGCCGAAGCCATTGTGTCTCTAATCTGCTTTACAATATCACTACAGCTTTGTATATAACAAGCATCTACTAATCATCTCTCCTCCTTACCGTGCTCTCCATGCTTGCTTCCATTCTTGCTCTCCGCCCGATCCCCTCTCATCCATGACCAAGAAGTCCTCCCCCTGACGTGCTTCCAAGAATAATAATCCCCTTCTCAGTCCTTGCTTCTCCCTTTATCTTCCTACCCGTGGCTCTAACCGTTTCCCTCACTAACCGTCGTCCGTGAACTAACATTTTCCATTTGCAGGTGTTGTTCCCCACAGTCGTTCCCTGTCCTGCTCTCCGTTCCCTATGGTCGTGACAGCTGTGTCAAGATGTGACTGGCTGTGTGAAACTGTGACGGGCTGTGACTGGCCGTGCGACTGTGTTTGGCTGTGTTGGCTGTGATGGCTGTGTCGGCTGTGACGACTGTGACGGGCTGTGTTGGCTGTGTCGGTTGTGACGACTGTGACGGGCTGTGTTGGCTGTGATGGACTGTGTAACCCCCTTCTACAGTGCGCTGCTGTCACCCCTAAGGCTCCTGTTGATCTCAGTCTGTGCAAAAATTAAGGGTACCCTACAGATCCCGTATAAGTGTCTAAGTCCCAGACAGTCCTCTAACAGGGGCGTGGGGGCGTGGCTGCTGTCGCAAACCCCCCCATTTGCTGTAGTGTAGCTAATGGCAGGGTTGCTCGATGGTTATTACTTTGTCGTGGCCCTTTGCCTTGAGGGCGGGGGGTCGGGACACAAGAGGGGTTGTCCCTGTGGTGGGGGCAGCGGCAACAAATCGGAAAGGGGGCTGAAGCACCCTTGAGTGCCCAAGGCACTCAAGGAGGCGATGGCGCTTACTAGGTGGAGCCCCGCAATTTGGGTGGCGGTGGTGGGGACTCCACGAGGGGTGGTGGTAGCGTAGGGAGTCGTAGCGGGGGTGGCATAGGACTCACCATGAGGCTGAGGCCTTGTGGTGAGAGTCGTGGGGAGTCTTGGGACTCACCATGGTCCATTGGGGCCATGGTGGGTGGGCCAAGACTCACCACGGCTCACCATAGGGACGATCGAGGGTCTAAGTGGTGGTGCACCAGATTTGGACTTGGCTACTTGTGGAACCCCCGCAGACACATACAGAAGTATATATAGGGAGTAGTAACCCCGAGAACGGTGCAAGCCCGTTGGTGACCAAAAACTAGTGAGTAAGCGTGCGAGCCGGAAAGCGACCAAGGTGTGGGGAGCTGTTCCAAACTGCCATCTACCAAAGGGAATTTCCACTGAGCCCAACAGGTTGAGGGTCGAGTGGGAGTACGAGGGGGACCGTTATGCCCCGGTGAGCAGCCAAGGCTCCGAGTTGGCCCGACGGCCAGTTTGGGAGTTAGGCGCGCGCATCAAAGCGAGTAACTATGACTTGAAGGGGAGCTTACCGAAGTGAGGTGCGCGACACTTGGTATCAGAGCTTAGAGTTCAGTACGCGATTGTCCTTGAGATCGGCCTCACCATGGGGTCGGGCAAGACAAAGCAAAAGCGGAATGGCCCGAAAGACGATGATCCTGGTGAGCCCGGTGGGGGCGACGTGTCACCAAAGCGGCAAATGGAAGAGACGATCTATGCTTCAGAAAATGAGGCCGCTCAAGAACGGGAGGAATCTGGAGAGTCGGAGCCCGAGGACTTCCCAGAGGCTCCGCCAGACCAACAGATGCCTCCCATGCCAGCAGCCTTTTGGGAGGGTTGTTGGCGCAGTTTGACGGGACGTTGAAAGACATGATGAGGGCGGCTGATGCCACTTCCACTAAGGCGAAGTTTAAGGTGAAGCCCATGGAACCCGGCACCTTCGAGGGCGTCCGAAATCGGAAGGCACTCAACACCTGGCTCTTGGAGCTGGAGCATTACTTCCGGGTGGCCAAGTTGAGTGACGAGGATCGGGTGGAAGTGGCTCCCACCTATTTGAGGGGCTATGCTCAACAATGGTGGCAGAAGCGCCTTCATGACCAAGGGCCAAACCCAGAAACCTTGAGCTGGAGTGGGTTCACGGAATGAAAAGACAATTTGTGCCCCTCAACGCGTCTTGGCTCACCCGTGACAAGATGAGGAATTTGAAGCAAACGGATGACATTCGGGGATATGTTCAGACTTTTAATGTGTTGTTGCTCGAAATCACGGATATGGCGGAACCAGAAATGGTCTTCAACTTTGTGGCGGGACTGGCCCCGTGGGCCAGGCGGAAGTTGGAGGAGAAGCCACCTAAGACTTTGAACGAGGCAATTGAAAGGGCTGAATGCTTCTCGGATGTCCCTAGGGACGAAAGACAGGGCCGTACGGAGCTGAACCACAAGAAGGTCCGGTGAGAGGGTGACTCCTTCCGACCGGAAAATAAGTGGGATAGGCCACGCGGCAACAATGGCGCATGGAAATCAAAGGGAGGTCCTTCGCACATCAAGGCGGCACCCGGTGTTCCGAAAGGAAAATCATGTGCATCGGCTCATGGCGGACAGAAGTCGACCTTTGATGGGGTGTGCTTTAATTGCGGGGAGCCCGGGCGCATGGCCAAGAAGTGCCTGAAACCCCGACAGTTGAATAGGACTCGAGCGACCACGGAGCTGTGCGAAGAATCCATCAGCCGCTTGGTGGAGGCAGTGGTCGCCAAGACTTGCAAGGTAGGAAACTACTCTTGTGAGTTGTATCAGGAGACGGGAGCTTTGCGTAAAGGGAGTCAACTAATGTTTGTGTGCGGGATAATTTCCGGAACTAACGCGTCGTTGTTGGTGGACACAAGAGCGTTGCACTCCTTCATGACACCGACAATGGCACGGAAGCTGGGCCTCCCGACAAGTGATGTGGGGGCTTCTATTGAAGTGCGTTCTGCCAAGGAAGAACCGCAACGGGCGACGAGGGTGGCGTTCGATGTTCCTCTTCAGCTGGGGAGTTGGGAGGGACGTGAGAACTTCACCATTTGCGAGATCGATGGAATGGATCTCATTTTGGGGATGACCTTTTTGAGCAAATCCGGAGCGGTCATAGACGGCCGCAAGAGAATAGTCACGCTACCGAGTGGGAATGGTGGCAAAGTTTTACGGGTGTTGAAAACACCCAACTAAGTGGGAAGGCGAATAAACCTGCTGACAGCAAAGGAGTGGGCCGTGGAGGAGCCACACAGGCCTCAGTTTTTGCTTTACGTGAGACAAGTGGAATGAGAAGTCGATAGGGAGCCGAGCCCAGATTGGATCAAGGGGATCCTGGAGAAATACCAGGATGTGATGCCAGAGAATTTACCAAACGGCTTGCCACCACGAAGAGGAGTTGACCACAAGATAGAGGTGATACCGGGATCAGAGCCGCCTGCCAAGGCACCCTACCGGTTGAGCCACAGAGAGTTGGTCGAGCCGAAGGCCCAGCTCAAGGATCTAATGGCAAAGGGGTACATCCGGCCGAGTAAGTCACCTTATGGAGCCCCGGTACTATTCACAGATAAGAAGGATGGGACGCTGCGGATGTGTGTCGATTATTGGGCTCTGAATAAGGTGACTATCAAAAACCGGTACCCTTTGCCAAGGATCGACGACCTCTTCAATCGGTTGGCAGAAGCAAAGTATTTCAGCCGGATCGATTTACATTCGGGTTACCACCAGATCCGGATAGCGGAAGGAGATGAGGAAAAGACGGCATGTAGGACAAGATATGGTTCATACAAATTTTTGGTGATGCCTTTTGGGCTCACCAACACGCCAGCAACCTTTAGCACCCTGATGAACTGTCTCTTTCAGGAGTGGTTGGATGACTTTGTGATCGTGTACATCGACGACATCTTGGTGTACTCGAAATCAAAGGAAGAGCACCTCAAAAGGGTGTTCCAGAAATTGCGGGAAGGAAAGCTGTATGCCAAAGGTTCAAAGTGCGAATTCGGGGTCACAAAAGTGGAGTTCCTAGGGCATGTGATTACACAGGATGGAATCAAAATGGATGACAGAAAGTTGAGGGCGATCTTGGACTGGGAACCTCCGACTTCGGTCCCGGGAGTGCGATCTTTCCTAGGACTCGCCTCCTATTACCGAAAGTATGTGAGAAATTTTGCCAAGATCGCGGGGCCGCTGTCAGACCTTTTGTGTAAGTCCAAGGTATGGGTATGGAACACCTTTTGTGGCCAAGCTTTTGCCGAGTTAAAGCAGCAGATGGCAGAAGCTCTAGTCTTGAAAATCCCGGAGTTCGACTGTCCATTTGAAATTCATACAGATGCGTCGGACTTCGCAATCGGGGGTGTGCTCATGCAGGATGGACGTCCAGTGGCTTACGAAAGTAAGAAACTGAATGAAGTGGAGCGACGGTGGCCTACGCACGAAAATGAAATGAAGGTGGTGGTGCATTGCCTTGAGCTTTGGCGCCACTATGTTGGTTCCAACCCGGTGAAGGTGTTCACGGACAATGTCACGGTGAAGTATTTTGCCACATTGCCTAAGTTGTGCCCAAAACAACTTAGGTGGCAAGACACTTTGGCAGTGTTTGACGTGCATATCCAGTACAAACTGGGACGAGACAATGTGGTGGCTGATGCTTTAAGTAGAAAGCAACAGCTCATGTTGGTGTACAAGGGCGAGATGGAGCTCCAAAGGAAGATCTGGAAGGCTTACCGGAAGGATGAGATGGCACAGTCCGTGATGCAGGACTTGAGATTGGGGGTTTAATCGTAGTTCCACTTGCACAATGGACTGCTCCGGTACAAGCAAAAGCGTCTCTACGTGCCGAAGGGACTTTGGAAGAAGATGGGGACGAGGCTCAAGATGAGCACGGCCTTCCGACCTACAACGGACCGCCAAACGGAAATAGTGAACTTCGTGGTGAAGCAGATCTTGCAGAATTATGTGTCGGCAGACCAGTCGGACTTGGTGGAGCACTTGGATGCGGTAGAGTTCTGTTATAATAACACACAACACTCCGCAACGGGAGTTTCCCCTTTCGTATTGGTCTATGGAAACGCACCTTTGGTGCCGACAAGTTGGGCCGCCCAGGATGGTGAGGAGCCGACAGCAGCAGCAGTGCTGGAAGAACGCGAGCGTTTGTTGGAACTCGCAAAGTACAACATTGCCAAAGCTAGGAAACAGTATGAACGGCAGGTAAATCGGAAGCGGAGGGAAGTTAAGTTTGAGGCAGGCACAGAGGTCTGGTTGAACATCAAGAATTTTTTACTACCTCCGGAAGTGAGTCCGAAGTTTGTACCTCCGTATGCGGGGCCCTTCCGCATCCGGAAGATTATGAATGAGGATGTGTATGAATTCAGTCGGCAAATAGCAAGGTGCATCCGGTATTCCACGTTTCCCTTTTGAAGCCTTACTTCAAAGATGAAGCGCGTCCGAATTGGCATCAAGTGTTGCGTCCGCCACCTGTGTTGTTGGATCATGAAAATGAACCTGAGTATGAGGTGGAGGCAGTGCTTAGATTGAGGAGGTTCAAGAATCAAGAAACGGAGTATCTCATGAAATGGAACGACTATCATCAAGTGGAGGCAACTTGGGTGCGTGCCTCAGAAATGGGAAATGCATCCGAGGCGGTTGCAGCTTTCGAAGGGCGACCTCAAAAGCGGAAGAAGCGTTGATGGGGACATCAACCTTGGATTGTGGGGGAGGAAATGCATGGTTAGTCCGGCTTAGCTAGCTCAGGAATCCGATTGCAAAAACTTATGTTGTAAAATTTTTGTTTATAAATGAAATGATTTTCAAATATTGTGCTGTCTATTTCGTTTGGAATGGTGATGCATGGTATGGTTGGCTAGTGTGTAGAATGCATGCTAGCTTACAAAATTGGGAGAGGTAAAGTGGATTAATCATGTGTTTGCGCAGTGCTGAAATCGGGTGACTCCCATCCAAGGGGTAAGGAAACTTGTGCCTTCTTTGGGAGTTCACGTGCTAGTGCGCACCTGGCGTGTTTACGTACTATAACTTTGCTACCAAGGGGGTTGCCTTGTAGTGCGGGCTAACGCGGAAGCTACGTGCTTCCGTTCACGTACTATAATCGTGTAGCCTCGGGACGAAGTCGTAGTGCGGCTTCGGCATGTTCCCGTACTTCAGGCCAGCAATCCAATGCGGACCCAATTGTAGTGATTGGGGCGCACGGCTAGTTCAAGGTTATCTTCCTACTAAAAAAGGGTTCAAGGTGAACCCTTGCTCAAGGTGATGCCAAAAAGCGGCATCATGAGTGGTCGCAAACAATGTTGTTGTAGTAAGGCAATTTGATCCTCGGGGAGGATCGTTCCTTGGCCTTGAAGTGGGCCAAGAAGAGTGCACTGGGTGGAGCTTGAGAGGCTCCACCCTTGGCCGGGACTTGGAGGAAGTCGGCCAAACTAGCTAGTGGAGAGTATAGTCAAGTGGGGGTTTGGTTCTTTGCCATGGGACGCCATGGTACGGAAACAAACTCCTTGAGGTGGGACGCCACAACTTGGATGTTAGTTTCCACAAAAAAAGGACAAGTCGATGACATTGACGCCTCATTGGTAGGGGTGTGTGTTGCGGCAGGGGGTGGGGACACAAGAGGGGCTGCCCCTGTGGTGGGGGCAGCGGCAGCAAATCGGAAAGGGGGTGAAGCACCCTTGAGTGCCCAAGGCACTCAAGGAGGCGGTGGCGCTCACTAGGTGGAGCCCCACTATCGCGGCCCTTTGCCTTGAGGGCAGGGGGTTGGGACACAAGAGGGGCTGCCCCTGTGGTGGGGGCAGTGGCAACAATAGGTATAGGGGCTGAAGCACCCTTGAGTGCCCAAGGCACTCAAGGAGGTGGAGGCGCTCACTAAGTGGAGCCCCACACACCGAGTTGCGGTGGGGGTGGTTCCACAAGGGGTGGTGGTAGCTTTAGTGGGTCCTAGTGGGGGTGGCATAGGACTCACCATGGGGTTGAGACCTTGTGGTGGGAGTCGTGGGGAGTCTTGGGACTCATCACGGTCCATTGGGGCCGTGGTGGGTGGGCCGAGACTCACCGCGACTCATCACCGGGAATCAAGGATCTCAATGGTGGTTCGCCATAAAAGGACTGTGGTGTTTGTGAAACCCCCGTGGATAGTAACAGAAATGTATATAGGGAGTAGTAGCCCCAAGAACGGTGCAAGCCCGTTGGTGACCAAAAACTAGTGAGTAAGCGTGCGAGCCGGAAAGCGACCAAGGTGTGGGGAGCTGTTCCGAACTGCCAACAACCAAAGGGAATTTCCACTAGACCCAAAGTGTGCCAGGGTCTCGTGGAGGAGCAAAGGGGGACCGTTATGTCCCGGTGAGCAGCCGAAGCTCCGAGTTGGCCCGGTGGCCAGTTTGGGAGTTAGGCACGCGCATCAAAGCGAGTAACTATGACTTGAGGGGGAGTTTACCGAAGGGAGGGGCACGACACTTGGTATCAGAGCTTAGAGTTCAGTACGCGATCGTCTTTGAGATCGACCTCATCATGGGGTCGGGCAAGACAAAGCGAAAGCGGAACGGCCCGAAAGATGATGATCCCGGTGAGCCCGGTGGGGGTGACGTGTCACCGAAGCGGCAACTGGAAGAGGCAATTTATGCTTCTGATAGCAAGGCCGCTCGAGAGCGGGAGGAATTTGAGGGGACGGAGCCCGAGGACTCCCCAATGGTTCCGTCAGACCAACAAATGCCTCCCATGCCGGCAGCCTTTTGGGAAGGGCTACTTGCACAGTTTGGCGGGACACTGAAGGACGTAATGAAAGCTGCCAACACCACTTCTACTAAGGCAAAGTTTAAGGTGAAGCCTAAGGAACCCGACACCTTCGAGGGCGTCCAAAATCGGAAGGCACTCAACACCTAGCTCTTGAAGCTAGAGCAGTACTTCCGAGCGGCCAAGTTGACTGACGAGGATCGGGTGGAAGTGGCACCCACCTATTTGAGGGGTTATGCTCAACAATGGTGGTAGAAACGTCTTCACGACCAAGGGCTAGAGCGAGAGACCTTGAGCTGGAGTGGGTTCAAGGAACTAATGAAGAAACAGTTTGTGCCCCTCAACGCGTCCTGGCTCGCCCGAGACAAGAAGAGAAATTTGAAGCAAACGGATGACATTCGTGGATATGTTCAGGCTTTCAATGTGCTACTGCTCAAAGTCGCGGATATGGCGGAACCAGAAATGGTCTTCAACTTTGTGGCGGGACTGGCCCCATGGGCCAGGCGGAAGTTGGAAGAGAAGCCACCTAAGACTTTGAACGAGGCAATTGAAAGGGCTGAATGTTTCTCGGATGTCCCTAGGGGCGAAAGACAAGGCCGTACGGAGCTGAACCACAAGAAGGCCCGGCGGGAGGGTGACTCCTTCCGACCGGAAAAGAAGTGGGATAGGCCACGCGGCGACAATGGCACATGGAAATCGAAGGGAGGGCCTTCACACGTCAAGGCGGCACTCGGTGCTCCGAAAGGAAAATCACGTGCGGCGGCTTATGGCGGATAGAAGGCGACCTTCGATGGAGTGTGCTTTAATTGCGGGGAGCCAGGGCACATGGCCAAGAAGTGCGCGAAACCCCAACAATTGAAAATGACTCGGGCGACCACGAAGCTGTCCGAAGATTCCATCAGCCGCTTGGTGGAAGCGGTGGTCGCCAAGACTTGCAAGGTAGTCAGTTACAAGGAGGCGGAGGCGCTCACTAGGTGGAGCCCCGCACACCGGGTTGCGGTGGGGGTGGGTCCACGAGGGGTGGTGGTAGCTTAGTGGGTCTTAGTGGGGGTGGCATAAGACCCACCATGGGGCGGAGACCTTGTAGTGGGAGTCGTGGGGAGTCTTGGGACTCATCACGGTCCAATGGGGCCGTGGTGGGTGGGCCAAGACTCACCGTGACTCATCACTGGGAATCGAGGGTCTTCGTGGTGGTTCGCCATAAAATGACTGGCTTATTTGTGAAACCCTCGCGGACAGTCACAGAAGTATATAGTAACCCCGAGAACGGTGCAAGCCCGTTGGTGACCAGAAACTAGTGAGTAAGTGTGCAAGCCGGAAAGCGACCAAGGTGTGGGGAGCTGTTCCGGACTGCCAACAACCAAAGGGAATTTCCACTAGGCCCAAAGTGAGCGAGGGTCTTGTGGAGGAGCAAAGGGGGACCGTTATGTCCCGGTGAGCAGCCGAAGCTCCGAGTTGGCCCGGCGGCCAGTTTGGGAGTTAGGCGCGTGCATCAAAGTGAGTAACTATGACTTGAAGGGGAGCTTACCGAAGTGAGGTGCGCGACACTTGGTATCAGAGCTTAGAGTTCAGTACGCAATCGTCCTTGAGATCGGCCTCATCATGGGGTCGGGCAAGACAAAGCGAAAGCGGAACGGCCCGAAAGATGATGATTATGGTGAGCCCGGTGGGGGCGACGTGTCACCGAAGCGGCAATCGGAAGAGGCGATTCATGCTTCTGAAAGTGAGGCCACTCAAGAACGGGAGGAATTTTGGGAGTCGGAGCCCGAGGACTTCCCAGTAGCTCCGCCTGACCAACAGATGCCTCCCATGCCAGCAGCCTTTTGGGAAGGGTTGTTGGCGGAGTTTGGCGCGACGTTGAAAGACGTGTTGAGGGCGGCTAATGCCACTTCCACTAAGGCAAAGTTTAAGGTGAAGCCTAAGGAACCCGGCACCTTCGAGGGCGTCCGAAATCAGAAAGCACTCAACACCTGGCTCTTGGAGCTAGAGTAGTACTTATGGGCGGCCAAATTGAGTAACAAGGATCGGGTGGAAGTGGCTCCCACTTATTTGAGGGGCTATGCTCAACAATGGTGGCAGAAACGCCTTCATGACCAAGGTCCAAACCCAGAAACCTTGAGCTGGAGTGGGTTCAAGGAACCTATGAAAAGACAGTTTGTGCCCCTCAACGCGTCATGGCTTGTCCGGGACGAGATGAGGAATCTGAAGCAATCGGATGACATTTGGGGATATGTTTAGGCTTTCAATGTGTTGTTGCTCGAAGTCGCGGATATGGCAGAACCAGAAATGGTCTTCAACTTTGTGGCGGGACTGGTCCCATGGGCTAGGCGGAAGTTGGAAGAGAAGCCACCTAAGACTTTGAACGAGGCAATTGAAAGGGCTGAATGTTTCTCGGATGTCCCTAGGGGCAAAAGACAAGGCCGTACGGAGCTGAACCACAAGAAGACCCAGCGGGAGGGTGACTCTTTCCGACCGCAAAAGAAATGGGATAGGCCACGCGGCAACAATGGCACATGGAAATCAAAGGGAGGGCCTTCACATGTCTTGGTGGCACCCGGTGCTCCGAAAAGAAAATCAGGTGCGGCGGCTTATGGCGGACAGAAGGTGACCTTCGATGGATTGTGCTTTAATTGCGGGGAGCCCGGGCACATGGCCAAGAAGTGCGCAAAACCCCGACAATTGAACATGACTCGGGCGACCACGAAGCTGTCCGAAGATTCCATCAGCCGCTTGGTGGAAGCGGTGGTCGCCAAGACTTGCAAGGTAGGCAACTACTCTTGTGAGTTGTATCTGGAGATTGGCCCCTTTCGTAAAGGGAGTCAGTTAATGTTCGTGAGTGGGATAATTTCCGGAACTAACGTGTCGTTGTTGTTGGACACAGGAGCGTCGCACTCCTTCATACACCGGCAACGGCACGGAAGCTGGGGCTCCCGACAAGTGATGTGGGGGCCTCTATTGAAGTGCGTTCTGCCAAAAAAGAACTACAACTGGCGACGAGGTTGACGTTCGATATTCCTCTTCAGCTGGGGAGTTGGGAGGGACGTGAGAACTTCACCGTTTGTGAGATCGATGGAGTGGATCTCATTTTGGGAATGACCTTTTTGAGCAAATCCGGAGCCGTCGTAGATGGCCGCAAGAGAGTAGTCACGCTACCGTGTGGGGATGGTGGCGAAGTTTTACGAAGTGTCGGAAACGCCCAACCGAGTGGGAGGGTGAATAAACCTGCTGACAGCAAAGGAGTGGGCCGTGGAGGAACCACACGAACCCCAGTTTTTGCTTTACGTAAGACAAGTGGAAGGAGAAGTCGATAGGGAGCCAAGCCCAGATTGGATCAAGAGGATCCTGGAGAAATACCAGGATGTGATGCCGGAGGATTTACCAAGCTGCTTTCCACCGCGAAGAGGAGTTGACCACAAGATAGAGGTGATACCAGGATCGGAGCCGCCTGCCAAGGCACCCTACCGGTTGAGCCATAGAGAGTTGGTCGAGCTGAAGGCCCAGCTCAAGGATCTAATGTCAAAGGGGTACATCCGGGCGAGTAAGTTACCTTATGGAGGCCCGGTGCTATTCGCAGACAAGAAGGATAGGACGCTGCGGATGTGTGTCGATTACAAGGCTCTGAATAAGGTGACTATCAAAAACCGGTACCCTTTGCCAAGGATCGACGACCTCTTCGATCGGTTGGCAGGAGCAAAGTATTTCAGTCGGATCGATTTGCGTGCAGGTTACCATCAAATCCGAGTGGCGGAAGGAGATGAGGAGAGGACCGCATGCAGGACAAGACATGGTTCATATGAGTTCTTGGTGATGCCTTTTGGGCTCACCAATGCACCCGCGACCTTTAGCACGCTAATGAACAGCCTTTTCCAGGAGTGGTTGGATGACTTTGTGATCGTGTACATCGACGACATCTTGGTGTACTTGAAAACATTGGCCCGAGCCCATAAGTTGCATTAGCACTCTGACAGATCTCTTGAATTATTACTGATACTTCGAAGTTTGCGTGTACAGGGGCGAGACGGCGCTCCAAAGGAAGATCCGGAAGGCTTACCGAAAGGATGAGATGGCGAAGGCCGTAATGCAGGACTTGAGGTTGGGGGTTAAATCGCAGTTCCACTTGCACAATAGACTGCTCCGGTACAAGCAAAAACGTCTCTACGTGCCGAAGGGAGGGATCAGAGTAGTCTCTTGAGAGAATGTCACGATGGCCCGCTTGCGGGCCACGGCGGAGCCAAGCGCACCGTGGCACTCTTGAAGAAAGAATATTCTGGCCCAAACTGAGGGAGGAGGCCGAGGAGTATGTCAAGACATGCACCACATGCCAACAAAACCGGAGCGAGTACAAAAAGCAAGCGGGCCTGTTACAACCCTTGCCGCTTCCAGAGGGGTCTTGGGAAAGTGTCTCGATGGATTTCATGACTGCTATGCCGCTGTCAAAAGGATTCCATGTAATCATGGTGGTGGTGGATAGGTTTAGTAAAATGGGCCATTTCATTTCCCACCAAGGAGACGGCAACGACGCAGGAGACGGGGCGACTTTACTTCGCCCACGTCTTCAAGCATCATGGACTTCCGAGGGATATTGTCTCGGACCGCGATCCAAAGTTTACAAGTAAATTTTTGAGGGCACTTTGGAAGAAAATGGGGACGAGGCTCAAGATGAGCACCGCCTTCCGACCTACGACGGACGGCCAAACGGAAAGAGTGAATTCCGTGGTGAAGCAGATCTTACGAAATTATGTGTCGGCAGACCAATCAGACTGGGTGGAGCACTTGGATGCGGTAGAGTTCTGTTATAATAACACAAAATACTCCGCAATGGGAGTTTCCCCTTTCGTATTGGTCTATGGAAAAGCACCTCTGGTGCCGACAAGTTGGGCCGCCCAGGACGTTGAGGAACCGGCAGCAGCAGCGGTGCTGGAAGAACGCGAGCGTTTGTTGGAGCTCGCAAAGTACAACATTGCCAAAGCTAGGAAACGGTATGAACAGCAGGCAAATCGGAAGCGGAGGGAAGTTAAGTTTGAGGCAGACACGGAGGTCTGGTTGAACATCAATAATTTTCGACTACCTCCGGAAGTGAGTCCGAAGTTCGTACCTCCGTATGGATGGATGAAAAGCTAGCTTTCATTTGCCTCTAAGACTTTTCATCGATGTGGAATAATATATTATAGATCAACATCCGGAAGTTATGAATGAGGATGTGTATGAGTTGGAGCTGCCGGCAAACAGCAAGGTGCATCCGGTATTCCACGTCTCCCTTTTGAAGCCTTACTTCAAAGATGAAGCGCGTCCGAATCGGCATCAAATATTGCGTCCGCCACTTGTGTTGTTGGATCATGAAAATGAACCTGAGTACGAGGTGGAGGCAGTGCTTAAGTCGAGGAGGTTCAAGAATCGAGAAACGGAGTATCTCGTGAAATGGAAGGGCTATCATCAAGTGGAGGCAACTTGGGTGCGTGCCTCATAAATGGGAAACGCATCCGAGGTGGTCGCAGCTTTCGAAAGGCGACCTCAGAAGCGGAAGAAGCGTTGATGGGGACATCAACTTTGGATCGTGGGGGAGGAAATGCATGCTTAGTCCGGCTTAGCTAGCTCAGGAATCCGACTGCAAAAACTTGTGTTGCACAAATTTTGTTTATAAATGAAATGGTTTCCAAATGTTGTGCTTCTTATTTTCTTTGGAATGGTGATGCATGGTATGGTTGGCTAGTGTGTAGAATGCATGCTAGCTTACAAAAGTGGGAGAGGTAAATTGGATTAATCGTGTGTTTGCGCAGTGCCGAAATCGGGTGACTCCCATCCAAGGGGCAAGGAAACTTGCGCCTTCTTTGGGAGTTCACGTGCTAGTACGCACCTGGCGCGTGCACGTACTATAACTGCGCTACCGAGGGGGTTGTCTTGTAGTGCGGATTAACACGGAAGCTACGTGCTTCCGTTCACGTACTATAATTAATCGTGTAACCTCGGGACAAAGTCGTAGTGCGGCTTCGGCGTGTTCTCGTACCTCAGGCCAGCATTCCAAGGCGGACCCAATTGTAGTGATTGGGGCACGCGGTTGGTTCAAGGTTATCTTCCTAGTCAAAAAGGGTTTCAAGGTGAACCCTTGCTCAAGGTGATGCCAAAAGCGGCATCATGAGCGGTCGCAAGCAATGTTGTTGCAGTAAGGCGATTCGATCCTCGGGGAGGATCGTTCCTTGGCCTTGAAGTGGGCCAAGAAGAGTGCACTGGGTGGAGCTTGAAAGGCTCCACCCTTGGCCGGGACTTGGAGGAAGTCGGCTAAACTAGCTAGTGGAGAGTAGAGTCAAGTGGGGGTTTGGTTCTTTGCAATGGGACGCCATGGTACGGAAACAAACTCCTTGATGTGGGACGCCACAACTTGGATGGTAGTTTCTACAAAACGGACGAGTCGACGACTTCCTGTTGGTAGGGGTGTGTGTCGCGGCCCCTTGCCTTGAGGGCAGGGGGTCGGGACACAAGAGGGGCTGCCCCTGTGGTGGGGGCAGTGGCAACAATAGGTACGGGGGCTGAAGCACCCTTGAGTGCCCAAGGCACTCAAGGAGGCGGAGACACTCACTAGGTGGAGCCCCGCACACTGGGTTGCGGTGGGGGTGGGTCCACGAGGGGTGGTGGTAGCTTAGTGGGTCTTAGTGGAGGTGACATAGGACTCACCATGGGGCGGAGACCTTGTAGTGGGAGTCGTGGGGAGTCTTGGGACTCATCACGGTCCAATGGGGCCGTGGTGGGTGGACCTTGACTCACCGCGACTCATCACTGGGAATCGAGGGTCTTCGTGGTGGTTCGCCATATAATGACTGGGTTGTTTGTGAAACCCCCGCGGATAGTCACAGGAGCCGGAAAGCAACCAAGGTGTGGGGAGTTGTTCCGGACTGCCAACAACCAAAGGGAATTTCCACTAGGCCCAAAGAGAGCGAGGGTCTTGTGGAGGAGCAAAGGGGGACCGTTATGTCCCGGTGAGCAGCCGAAGCTCCGAGTTGGTCCGGCGGCCAGTTTGGGAGTTAGGCGCGCACATCAAAGCGAGTAACTATGACTTGAAGGGGCGCTTACCAAAGTGAGGTGCGCGACAATCAGTGTTTTGAAAGTTTTACTGGGGGGAACAATGTCTACAAAATTCATTTAGGGGATTGGTGTTGTCAAAGTTTTGTGGGGGGGTCAGTGTGCAAACCTCACTAGGGGGATCTGTCGAGCGGCTTTTACTCACCCATCCCTTCGTTATCCGAGGTGGAAACTCCAAGATAGAGGAGTTGGATATCTCTAAGCACTCAGCCCGCTCAGAACAATCAGTCATGACCTGCAGCTAGTGTATCATGGTTGTGCTTCCTATTTGTATTCTTTCTTGCCTTCATGTTATCAATCTACCTTACCGTGTATACTGAAGCATCAGATTGCTTCAGTATCTACTAAGTTCCGGTTAATCATGCATTCATTCCACAGCTTCACTCATGTCTCTCTACACAGTGTGTTTGTATCGTATAAGTATCAAATTATGATTCATCAGGTATCAGGCCAATGCCATGGTGACTCTAATCTGCCCTACAATATAATTCTACAGCTTGCATGAACTAAGCCTCATTCAAGTCATCATCTCCTCTACACTGTTTCCTGCTCTCCGTTACGTTTCTTCCACTCCTGAACAAGTCGCCCTCCTCTAGAAGTGATCCCCTTCCCGTTGCCGCTCTCCTTTTCTACCCACAAGTTGTTCTAACCACCTAACTAACTAACCGTCATCCCTGAAGTAACACGTTCCCTCTGCAGATGTCGTTCCCTCACAGTCGTTCCCTGTCAATGATAACCGTTCCCTATGTACTGCGACAGGCTGTGTGAAGCTATGTCGGGCTGTGACTGGCTATGCGAAGCTGTGCCGGGCTGTGTAAGCTGTGCCGGGCTGTGACTGGCTGTGCGAAGCTGTGACGGGCTGTGTAAAGCTGTTGCGGGCTGTGTGAAGCTGTGTTGGGCTGTGACTGGCTGTGCAAAGCTGTGGCGGGCTGTGACTGGCTGTGCGAAGCTGTGACGGGCTGTGTAAAGTTGTGGCGGGCTGTGTCAGGTTGTGACTGGATGTGTCGGGCTGTGTAATCCCCCTAAAGCCTGCTGCTGCCACCCCTAAGGCTCCTGTTGGTCTCAGTCTGCGCAAAAATTAAGGGTACCCCACAGAACCCGTAAAAGCGTCTAAGTCCCAAGCAGCCCTCTAACATTACCCCTCCCCCTCTCAAAAAGCCGTGTCCTCACGGTTTACTGTTTGGGATTAGCAAACCTTTGTGAGCGAGCACCCTTCTGACGGTGAGAGTCTCGTGAAGGACTCCGTGTGCAAGCCCGAGTCCTGTCACTGGCTGATGGAGATGATTGAGCACTATCTGGAAATGTCTGACCCTCCTTTGGCTGATAACGAGGTAACCTCTCAGGCATAGGAGATCCCCGTCGTTTCTTCTCTGCCATCTGAAGTGCATAGTCCTCTGCCATGTCAAAAGAGTCCTCGGAAGAAACAATAGTATTAGAATCCTCGTCCCCCCTTAAGTGTTTTAACGGCCGAACTTTAAGTGGAATCATGTGTGGCATACAATGTGGTCCCACCATGTCTGGAAGTTTAAACTGTACAACTTGCTGTAAGCGCTTGCAAGCAAAATTAGTGAACACCCTGAACTCCTTTATCCGTATAGGTGAGAGGTGTGCCAACGACTTTGGAATAGTGTAAGTATGTCCAGGCTTCATGTCCCTTAAAGAAAATATCCTCAGGGCCGAATTTATGTGTTGTCAAATTGTTCCAAGCCAAATGAAACCATGAACGAAGTTGGGAATCCTTCTGCATCATAACTTTTGCATCATATAGGTACATATGAGGTGGCACTGAAGGTAAGACCCAATGATCCCCACTGGAATAACTCAGAAATTGTGATTGCATCTTCTGCTGCTCAATGTGATAGCGTGCCAGAAAACAAGCAGCATAGTATAATCCACAGCCCATGACAATTCTAGATACCTCCTTGGTCTTGGTATAGATGTACCCATGTACAACCTGGAAGGCAATTAATTCCTTCAGCATGGTACCTGCCTCAGACCAGTACCTGGCAAAGTGATGATCCTCAATGGGTCGATTGTTCGGAAGAACCTTAGTCCGAGTTGCCACCGGCAACCAAATGCGCATGATCTAGTAGTAATGTGCCAACGACTGTGGAGGACTAAATTCCTTCCAAGCCAAATCCAACACAATGGGAATTTGGTTGAAGGGCATAATCATAGCCTGACTGTACTCCCGTGCAGCAGGAGTCTTAGGTGGGTTAAAAGCAGCATCCCCCCATACCTCAGGCTGTGGTGTGGCTATAGTAACAACAGGTTCAGCTACCTGCACAGCCGCCTGTTGTGGTATTGGTACCACTGGCATCTCCTACACCCCCTGCGAAGAAGATTGAAAAAATAGAGTCCTGGCATGTAAATAAGTAGCCATCAGCTGCTCCTCATGAACAAAGACTCTCTTGTCAATATTTGAACTCAGGTCATCCACTTGAGTCTGCAGGCCTTCCACGTCTTCCTGTAGCTCCGCTATCCTACTATAGACGTTGTCTATAGTAATTGTGGCAATGTTTTGCACTTGCAATCTGAGCTCATTCATCTCGCCCTGGGTGAGGTTCCGTGGTGCTTTGCCTTCTATCGGCCCTTGTGCTAACCAGACCTGCATAAGGTGGTTATCCACCAAGTCGCGTGTGGCACCCCTGAGAGTCTGCTCCTCCGTGAGTCTGTACACATCTAACTACTGCTGTAAAGCCTCCATGTGCTTCGCATGAGGTTCAACCAGACCCGCATAGGCAGCAGCCATATTATTGGCTTCCTTCCAAGCCTTGTTAGCCACAAAGAGTTCATTTCTATTTACCATGACTGTTTGTTGCAACTCCAGGATGTACCTCTCCTGGTCAGCCTCAACCTATCTGTATTGTTTGAAAGTATTCTCATTGCGACAGATTGTATTCTTCATATCAACAATGAGTTTTGCTTGCTCTATTATCTCAGCTTCTGCCTTCATACATCTCTCCCCTTGTCTGTTAACTTATAATGCAGTTTGCTCAAGTGTAGTTGTGAGTGTAGCACATTGTATGGTCATCTTCTCATGTACTGCCTCCAACTTTGTATGTAGTACATTCACTTCTTGCAACTTGCCCTCATGCTATAACTGTTGCTTATGTGCTTCATGCAACTGATCCTGCTCGAGGCCTGCTTCAATCAAATGTCCCTTGGCCAACTGCAAGGCAGCCTTTGTGTCCTCCGACTCTTGCTGTAACTTGAGATTGACCTGCTCATCTACCTTGTTAGCACACTCAGTGGCAATTTGAGCCTCAAACTCCTTCTTGAGTTCCTCCCTCAAAGCTGCCAATTGGGTAGATGGAACATGGGATTTCACATAAATGCCCAACAAATTAAGTGTTTTGCTTATGGAACTCATAAGCAAAGGGTCATCATGGTGAACTTGCTGTTGTTCTCCCTGATCCTCCACAGTGTGATGCCTCACCAACCATTCATGCCATTGCCCCACCAGATTCTCTTCCTGAACCACCTCATCCTCCACAGGTGCTGTAGTGTCCTTATATTCTACCCCTGGTACTTCCGTCACAGGTGTGGGTATTACATGCACAGCAGGGTTTTCCCTAGACAAATGCTGCACCTCTGGAACCGCTGATTCCCTTACCAAGCCAGAGTTTTCATAGAGAAGGTCACCCTTCTCAATTTCAGCCACGATCTGCTCTGTAGTGGGAATGTCCAACCTTTCTCCGTCCAGAGCAATTGGGGGTTTTGTCACAACATACTCTAATTGTGGAACCTCTAAGACAGCTGAGTCAACTGCCTGTGGTGGCTGTGGTATCAAATTGACTTCCTCTTCCCTCTCCGAAGGCCGTGCTTCCAATAATAACAGTCTTTTGTGCTGCTGTGCCCTATCCTGCACAAGAGCTTGGGAAACATCATCTTGCGGTTTCCGTGAAGCAAGTGGATCCGCTACTACAGTCAAACCCCGCTTCTGTCTTTTAGACTGGTGTTGCCCTGCCAGTCCACCCTCACTATGTGAATAGCCCTGCTCCTCAATTGCAGTGGTTTCTGCCTCAAACACTCCCATCTCCTTACGTTCCCAAGTATCAAGTATGCAAGAATCAAGAATGATTTGGGCAATGACTGGACCAGACACAATGATCGGAGACTTAGCAGAAGTGCCCTGTAACCTCTTCATCTCGTCCACCAGACCATTGTACATTAACTCCGCCCAAGCTACATCCTCTCCCCTCAAAGCTTTTAGGATCTCCTCTGCGAATGTCTTGCTCAAATACTGTTGGTTTTGTTTCATGGCAAACAGAATGTTCAATATTTGGCCAACTTCTCTGAGCCCCGGGTACTCGGCTTTGGTACAAGCATAACCTTGAGTCTTAAAGAAACTCCCTTCTTGGAACAAATTCCCTATCTGCAATCTTGCCCTGTGCTCATCCACATCCACATGACCTGATGGCAAATCAAACAATTGCTGCAAGTATTGGGGAGTAATTTCTATATCTACTCCCCTCACCTGGGTAACTCCCGTCCGAGGCTCAAAGTTCTAAAGAAATTGAATCTTATACTGCCGATGATGTAAGGACCAATCCTTGCGTAGCAGCCCCTCCAATCGCAACTCCCTTAGCAGCTGCACTGCCTTCGGTGTAGCAATTGTTTGCTTCTGCAGAATCGTGGTGCTTTTCACCCTGATATCCTCCATTCCCCTCACTCTCTTCATTCTAGACAAACAAAAAGGCTTTGTTTGAAACAGCTGAAGGAAAGCTTGCAGGGCACAGAGCATTAAGGTATGGTTGGCACAGAATGGAACAGGTAAGTGCGTGTAAGTGTTAGAGGGCTGCTTGGGACTTAGACGCTTTTACGGGATCTGTGGGGTACCCTTAATTTTTACACAGACTGAGACCAACAGGAGCCTTAGGGGTGACATCAACAGGCTTTAGGGGGGGAGATACACAGCCGTCACAGCCCGTCACAGTCCAACACAGCCAGTCACAGCCCGACACATCCGTCACAGCTTCGCACAGCCGACACAGCCGCCACAGCCCTACACAGCCCGACACAGCCAGTCACAGCCCGCCACAGCCTGATACAGCCAGTCACAGCTCGGCACAGCTGGGGGACAGTTATCATTGGCAGGGAACGACTGTGGGGAACGACATCTGAAAAAGGACGTGTACTACAGGGATGACGGTTAGTTAGGAAAGCAGTTAGAACAGCTTGTAGGGAGATAAAGCGAAGAGCGGGGACGTCTGGGGATCACTTCTTGGGGGGGGGGACTTCTGGCATCACGGCTTGGAAATAGAGGGGAGAGCACATCTCTGAGTGGAAAGAGAAGAGCACGGGAGTAGGAGAAGTGACGATTTGTTGTTACTTGATGAATGCAAGCTGTAGAATTGTAATGTAGAGTAGATTAGAGACACCATGGCTTCAGCCTGATACTTGATAGATATTAATCTGATACATACTTCATACTCACACTGTGTAGAGAGACCTGAGTGAAGCTGTGGAATGAATGGAGGAACTTGATAGATTTCTGAAGCAACTGATACTTATATTGCAGACAGTAAGGTAACTCGCTAACATGAATGCGGGAAGGATACAAATAGGAAACACCCCCATGATACACTAGCTGTAGGTCATGACTGATTGTTCTGAGCGGGCTGAGTGCTTAGAGATTTCCAACTCTTCTATCTTGGAGTTTCCACCTCGGATAGCGAAGGGATGGGTGAGTAAAAGCCGCTCGACATTTGGCGACCATACTGGGGAACTGGGTCATGAACAACCAGATGTGACAGGCATCTGGTGGGATCATGGTGGTTGGAGAATAAAGAATTTGATGTGAATCAAATTCCCTGTGAAACTGAGAAGGAAAGATTGTCCAAACGATTCTTTCAGAGGTTCTTGGAATTGCCAGACGGTTGTAAAGAAAACATTCTTAAGAGTGCATGATGCTGACCCTGAATGGGGTCTGGAGAAAGGAGTGATAAAGATTTATCAGGTGGCCTGTAGAGGAAGAGCACGTTGGTTACCAACACTGGTTTATGTGATAGCATTGCTATCCATTAAGCGAGTAGAGTTGAAGGCTGGGAGGAAAAGAAAGGTGAATGTTTATACTCATATGCATGAAGAGCTTGTACTGGTAAAGAATTGGATTCCAAAGGATATTTTGTGGATCAAACTCACACCAAGAACAACTTTCCAGACTTGTTTGCCATATTGTTATATGGTAACGGAGACTTCTAGTATAGCCAAGGGTGCATTGAAGCTTGAAAGAAACCCAGGCATATACGAGAGATATTACAGAAGAGAGTTTTGGTTATTGCCACAATTGAAAGACAATGGGACATGAGTGATGAAAGAGAAGCTAGACTCCAGAGATATTCAGCAAAAAGAGAAAGCTATCTGAAAGCTAATTATCCATATCTTTGGGAGAGAGGAATAGACATAGGGGAATCATCTGGACCTCTCACACCATTAAGATCAGAGAGTACATCACCCATACCGGAAGAACTAGAGTTGGATGCCACTCCTTCTTTTTCTTTGCAAGAAAAGATTAAGGGAATTGGTACGGGAGAAGATCAATCACGAGGTGAAGATCTGAGGTACATCCCTGGATAAAAGATTTGACAGAAATCTTTGATAAGAGTTGGCATGGAACACCAAAAGCAGGAACTCCAGTTTCTGAAACGGAAGGTGAAGAAAGGAGGAGAGGATGTGGCAGAGCCAACGGAGAGTTCAGACTCTCCAACACCATTACAGTTGAGTTACATGAGTGAAGAAGAAACCCAAGGGCAGAACTTGGAGGATGAAAATAGAGAGAAGAAATTGGAAGAGGAAGAGTATGAAGAAGTAGACCCAACAGCTGAGGTTGAGACTACAACCAGGACATCCCAACCCGTTGGACCTGGATCAAGTGGAGCACTTGGATCACAGGCCAATGAAGGTGTCGGCTCAGGGGGATCAGGCGGGCTGCCTGGATCTGGCTCTGGGGGGACAGGGAGTGTGGGAAGTAGTGCAACTGGAGCTGGGAATACTGTGAATATCGTGGGGCCAGTAGCAGGGAGTGCTCAGGGGCCACCACTTGGTGGAAGATCCACCACAACTACAACAGGTCCTCAAGGACCAGCACCAGCAAGGGTGCCAGCACCTGTCAGTGGGCAGAAGGTAGGGCCACAGATGGCGTTACAACCAACACGGGCAAAACCACCTTTTCCAATATATTCAGGAAAAGGGGATCCGATGTACACATTAGCCAATTTGAGCACATGTGTATAGTGAACAATGAGAATGGCGATGATGCCAAGATGAGATTGTTTCCTTGTTCACTTATCAAGAAAGCAAGTGAATGGTATGCAAGATTCCCCGATAATCATTTCCTAACCTGGAATGGCTTGAATACAACATTCCGAAATAGGTTCAGGACAAGTAAAACTGAGGATGAAGTGTATGGAAGTTTACAACAGTTAAAGCAAAAGAAGCATGAAACTGTTGAGGAGTATATGGGAAAGATGGAATTGATGATGAAATGGCTGGCTGCTGTACCAGCACCAGGTTTACAGAAGACTTGGTTTGTGAGTGGACTAAGACCAGAGTTGCAAAAGAAAAAGGATATGTTACCCCATAATACAGTGGAGGAGGCATTTGAAACAGCAAACAGAATTGAGCAATTGGGAATGCTCAGGAGAGAGAAAAGGGACGATGAGGACTCTGAGGATGAGTCAGATGAGGAAGAAGAGCAAGAGCTGAAAAGGAGGAGTAAGAGGAAGGAGAAGTTGAAGAGGGATAACTATGAGAAAATATTAGAAGAAATCTTGAAGAAGTATGCCACAGAGGCTGCAACACATTGGAGGAAGGGTGTATGGTGTGCAAAGTGCCAGAATGAAGGCCATACCACCACTGAATGCCACATGAAGGAGAAACACTGTACTATCTGTAAGATGGATAACCATTCTACTGAGAATTGTTACTACAACAGAAGGACAGCTGCAAGAGAACCTAGGCAAGTAAGGGTGCATCAAGTGCAGCCCTAGCCAAGAAGAGACAGTGATCAGGACCACTATGGTAGGCTTGGTGGTTATAACAATGGCATGGAAGGGAGAGGTAATTCAAGAGGGAATTACCAAGGAAATTCCAGAGGCAACTATCAGGGTAATCAGAGGGGGAATTACCAGCTAGGGAATCAGGATTACAGAAATAATCCAAGAGCAGACCAAGGGCGAGGACCCAATGGTGAAGAACTGTGTTACTATTGTAATCAGCCAGGACATCGCAAGGCAGCCTGTTCATTTTGGATTAGACACCAGAATGAGATGAGAGCTCATGTGAATGAGGGCCAGTGGTGGCAGCTCACATGGTTAGGCCATGTGTTGTACCAGAAGTAAGTACAATGATAGTAACAAGAAGCAAAGCCAAACTAATACCTCCAGTAGTTGAGGAAGATGATGATAATGAAGATGGCAATGATATGCCTGAAGATGATGAGGCTTGGAGAGATGAGAAGGAACTGCACAAGGAAGTGGCAGATACCATAAGGGAAATGCAGAAGAGTACTGATATTCCTGTGGCAGATTCCTCTGATTTTGATGGAGAAGAAGAAGTGAGTGAGGATGAAAGGAAGAAAGAAGCTGCAGACATGCAAAGTAATGAAGGGACTTTGGCTGAAGTAATATGCCAGACCAAAGCGGAGATTACCATTGGACAGCTATTGGCTGTGGCACCTTATTGTAGACATAGGCTGTATCAAGCAATCAATCGAATTGCCCAGGAGACAGGAAGCACAGACCTGAACAGCAAGGTGACCAGTTATAATGTGAAGCCAGAAGGGCGAGAAACAGTCATGGACTTTGATGATTCTATGCCAGTAATCCAATTGAGAATTGGAAGCACAGAACTAACTGATGTACTGATAGATGGAGGCTCTGGAGTAAATATCATGACAGACCAATTAAGGAAGAAGCTTGGTCTAAGTAACATGAAACCAACCCCATTTACAGTAACAATGGCAGATCAAAGAAGTGTACAACCATTGATACAAATACAGATGATGATCTTTATGATCACAGTAATTGTGTTGAAGATGGATGAAGTCATGGAGGCTTACTCCTTATTATTGGCGTCCGTGGTTGAAACAGGCCAGGGTATTCCATGACTGGAATTCTCAGTTATTAACTGTGCATAATGGGATGCACGAGATACAAATTACCACTAAGAAATCTAGTAGATTACCTGCTACGAGAAGACCTCGAGGGGTCAGAGAGTATGACTGGAGGGGAGGACTGGATGAGGAGCAGGAAGCTACCCTGTTTGCTGCACACCTAGAGTGGGAGCAGGTTGCAGAGATGCGGCTGGAAGGCCTAAGTTGTTTAAGAGGTATCTGCTGTGGTGTAGTGTCAGCAACACCAATTGAAGAGGAAACCAGCAGTTACCCATCACATTTCTATGAAGAAAGAGAAGGAGAAATGGAAATCCTAGAGGAACCAGCCACTGTGAGTTTACAGGATGAAGTGGTGACTGGTTGGACAATCACAGCTGATGAGCAGGTGAGGGAAGTGAATGTGGGAACTGAAGAGGAACCGAGGATGGTGAAGGTAGGAGCTGATTTGGAGCCAAAATTCTTTGAAGAAGCTAAGAGTTTGTTCATCAAATACAGAGATGTATTTGCTTGGAGCTACGAGGATCTAAAAGGGATACCACCTGAGATCTGTCAGCATAAGATTGAACTGGAACCAGGGTCAGTACCAATCAAGCAGGCAAGGTACAGAATGAATCCCAACTATGCACAGAAGGTTGGAGAAGAGATCAAGAAGTTGGCTGAGGCTAAGTTTATATACCCAATAGAGTATACAACTTGGTTGTCACCCATTGTGATAGATCCCAAGAAGAATGGTAAACTGAGAGTTTGTGTGAACTATAAGAAGTTGAATGCTTGCATGAAGAAGGATCCATTCCCCTTGCCATTCACAGAAGTAGTATTGGACACTGTGGCAGGCCATGAGATGTACTCTTTCATGGATGGCTTCAGTGGTTATAATCAAGTGCAAGTGGCAGAAGAAGACTAGGGAAAGACAGCTTTGCTTATGCATACAAAGTCATGCCCTTTGGACTTTGTAATGCACCAGCAACCTTTCAGAGAGTGATAAGTGAATCTTTTCATGAGTATCTGGATGATTTCATGTAGGTGTTCTTGAATGATTTCAGTGTGTACAGCTCTAAGAATGAGCACTTGCATAAATTGGAGTTATGTCTGGCCAGATGCAGAATGAGAGGTCTGGGCCTGAATCCAGAGAAGTGTACTTTCTGTGTAAACTCAGGGGTGCTTTTGGGACACATTGTGTGTAAGAGGGGACTTTTTGTGGATCCCAGGAAGACAGAGGCCATTAAAGCCTCACCACCACCAGTCAGTTACCTTGTGCGAGTTTATTTGTAATGGAGGTGCAAAGGAGTGCAAATGAATGGTTAGATTGGTAGTGGCCAATCATATACTACCTTACTCATGGTCAGTGCCCACCTAGTTATGGTAAGGAGCAGAGGAAGAGAATCGCTATCAAGGCTTTACCTTATACTATGGTAGGAAGCAGAATGTATAAGCTAGGACCTGATGGAGTACTTAAACGATGCTTGTACCACCATGAAGTAAATAAAGTTTTGGAGGAAGTTCATAAAGGAGTGGCAGGAGGTCATTTTGGAGAAGAGACTACCAGTAGGAAGATACTTCTTGCAGGTTACTGGTGGCCTACTTTGTTCAAAGATGTACACAAGTATTGTCAGAGTTGTGATGAATGTCAGAGGCTAGGACCTTTGCAGAGATCTGGGAAGATGGCTTTGCATCCTACAATGCCTATTGAACCATTTCAGAAATGGGGACTAGACTTTGTTGGACCAATTAACCCACCAGCCAAGAATACACAGAACAGGTACATAATTACAGCCATTGATTATACTACGAAGTGGGTGGAAGCTAAAGCTTTGAGGGACAACACAACCAAGTCCACAGCAAGGTTCCTGTATGAGAACATACTTACACGATTTGGCTGTCCCTTGGAATTTATCAGTGATCAGGGAAGTCACTTCATTAATGAGACCATTGAACTATTGACTAAAGAGTTCATGATTGTGCATAGGAAGAGTACAACGTATTACCCACAGGGTAATGGGCAGGCAGAGGCTACCAACAAAATATTATGTACTATCTTGGCTAAGATAGTCAATGCAAACAGAACGGATTGGGATACAAAGCTGCTGACAGCTTTGTGGTCATACAGGACTTCATATAAAGTCACCACTAAGTATACACCATTCCAATTAGTTTATGGTATGGAAGCTTTACTTCCAGTGGAATTCCTGTTAACTACCATGAGAACGGAATGGGGAAAGAGAATGGAATTGCAAGATTCAATTAAGGTCAGGAAACATGAATTATACCATGTGGAAGAAGTACGTGCTGATGCAGCTGATAACATGACCAGAATTCAAATGAAGAGAAATGAATAGTTTGATGAAGGCAAGTTAAAGACTTTTAAGACGGGAGATTTGGTTCTCTGGTTGCAGAAGAAGGGAAAGATTAAAGCTTCTAAGCTTAAATCACCATGGAAAGGACCTTATGTCATACAGAAGATGTATAATAACAACACCGCCATGTTACAAACCATTAACAAAGAGATGCTGGGAAGAGTCAATGCCAATAAGTTGAAGGGGTACAGTGGTATCCATGACAAACCATTGCAGCATGATTTGCATGTTGAAACGCAGAAGCAGTCACGGGTTGCGCCAGTGATACCAACGGAGTATGGAGCACTTGTCGCTAGGCTGAGCGTATATGACCAGGGCGGGCAGTACAAGCGCGACACAGCCTATCACAGCCCATCACGGCGCAACACAGCCTATCACAACCCATCACAGCGTGACACAGCCTATCACAACCTACCACAGCGTGTCACAGCCTATCACAGCTTACCACAGTGCCACACAGCCTATCAGAGCGTACCACAGTATGACACAGCTTGTCACAGCTCAACACAGCCTACTGGGGTTACACAATCCATAGGATCAGTGACAGGTGGACGTGGGTTAACATCCGGAGAGTGGCCGGCGGAAAAGTGGACGGAGGCACGTTTAGAAATGGACACGTGGACGCCAGGGCGAGACACACAGCCGGACATGGATTGCAAGAGCGACTGTCATGAAGGAAGAAGACAAAATTGGCCGTCAAAGTACCTACCCGGCACATTAACTTATAATGGGCCCATTAATGCATACATGGAAAGGGTAACGGAACCCTTTAAAAGTACCAAAAAGCGAAATCCATGTCACATGTGCTATCCTAGTGGACAGTCCAGAGTGGAAAATCCATGGAAGGAAATTAAATTACAAAACAAATCACACAGCCAACAGCCAATCATGAGCCAGAATTATTTGCAGAAGGTATTTTCCAAGAAGCGAAATCAAGAAATTGAAAGGATTCTGAGCGCAAGAGTCGGCGTCGTTCCAAGTAATGGGCGTCTCGTCAGGAGAGACAATCAAAGCTATAGCTTTGAAGCTATGGCGGAAATAACAGACTACACGCTCGCCTTATTACTTACGCAGTGGCACAAGGACAAACGAACGGAGAGTACATTTTCTCTAAATCGCTACTTGCAAGCCCCGCAGGCTTACAAGCACTTACCCATTTCATTCTGCGCCAACCATACTTTTATGCTTTGTGCCCTGCAGGCGTTTCTTCAGTTGTTGCAACCAAAACCGGTCTGTTTGTCCAGAATGAAGAGAGTGAGAGGAATGGAAGATATCAGGATGAAAAGCACCACAATCTTACAGAAGCAAACGATCGCTGCACCACAGGCGGTGCAGCTACTGAAGGAGTTGCGATTGGAGGGATTGCTACGCAAGGACTGGTCCTTGCATCATCGGCAGTTCATGATACAATTTCTTCAAAACTTTGAGCCTCGGACAGGAGTTACTCAGTTGAGGGGAGTAGATATAGAAATTACTCCCCAGTACCTGTAGCAATTGTTTGATTTGCCATCAGGACATGTGGAGGTGGATGAGCACAGGGCAAGATTGCAGATAGGGAATTTGTTCCAAGAAGGGAGTTTCTTTAAAACTCAAGGTTTTGCTTGTACCAAAGCCGAGTACCCAGGGCTTAGGGAGGTTGGCCAAATCTTGAACGTTCTGTTTGCCATGAAAGAGAACCAATAGTATTTGAGCAGGTCCTTCACAGAGGAGATCCTGAAAGCTTTGAGGGGAGAGGATGTCGCTTGGGCGGAGTTAATGTACAACGGATTGGTGGACGAGATGAAGAGGTTACAGGGCACTATTGCAAAGTCTCCGATCATTGTGTCTGGTCCAATCATTGCTCAAATAATTCTTGATTCTTGCATACTTGATACTCGGGAGAGAAAGGAGATGGGAGTGTTTGAAACAGAAATCACTGCAATTGAAGAGCAAGGCTCTTCACACAGTGAGGGTGGATTAGCAGTGCAACCCCAGTCTAAGAGATAGAGGTGGAGTATTGTCATGGGCTGCGGGTTATACTACGCTGCTTGTTTTCTGGCACGTTATCACATTGAGCAGCAGAAGATGCAATCGCGCTTTCTGAGTTATTCTAGTGGGGATCATTGGATCTTACCTGCAATGCCACCTCATATCTACCTATATGAGGCAAAAGTTATGATGCAAAATGATTCTCAAATTCGTTCATGGTTTCATGCGGCCTGGAACAATTTTGTCAACACAGAAATTCGGCCCTGACGATATTTTCTTTAAGGGACATGAGGCATGGAAATACTTGCACAATTCACAAGTCATTGGCACACCACTCACATGTATAGACAAGGAGTTCAGGGTCTTCACCAATTTTGCAATTCAGCGCTTACAACAAGTTTTACAGATTAAACTTCCAGACATGGTGGGACCACATTGTATGCCCCAGAGGATTCCAGTTAGAGTTCGACCGTTAAAACACCTCAGGGGGGAAGACGATTCTGATACTACTGGTTCTTCAGCGGACACTTTTGACATGGCAGAGGACTATGCAATTCAGATGGCAGAGAAGAAGCGACGGGGGTCTCCTATGCCTGAGCGATTACCTCGATATCAGCCAAAGGAGGGACTGACATTTCCAGGTAGTGCTCAATCATCTCCCTCAACCAGTGACAGGACACGGGCTCGCACACGGAGTCCTTCACGAGACTCTCGACGTCAGAAGGGTGCTCGCTCACAAAGGTTTGCTAATCCCAAACAGTAAACCGTGAGGACACGGCTTTTTGAGAGGGGGAGGGGTAAATGTTAGAGGGCTGCTTGGGACTTAGACGCTTTTACAGGATCTATGGGGTACCCTTAATTTTTACACAGACTGAGACCAACAGGAGCCTTAGGGGTGACAGCAACAGGCTTTAGGGGGGGAGATACACAACCGTCACAACCCGTCACAGTCCAACACAGCCAGTCATAGCCAACACAGCCCGTCACAGTCCAACACAGCCAGTCACAGCCCGACACAGCCATCACAGCTTTGCACAGCCGACATAGCCCGACACAGCTAATCACAGCCCGACACAGCCGCCACAGCTTTGCACTCACAGCCCGACACAGCCAATCACAGCCCGCCACAGCCTGATACAGCCAGTCACAGCTCGGCACAGCTGGGGGACAGTTATCATTGGCAGGGAACGACTGTGGGGAACGACATCTGAAAAAAGAACGTGTACTACAGGGATGACGGTTAGTTAGGAAAGCAGTTAGAACAGCTTGTAGGGAGATAAAGCAAAGAGCGGGGACGTCTGGGGATCACTTCTTGGGGGGGGACTTCTGGCATCACGGCTTGGAAAATAGAGGGGAGAGCACATCTCTGAGTGGAAAGATGAAGAGCACGGAGTAGGAGAAGTGACGATTTGTTGTTACTTAATGAATGCAAGCTGTAGAATTGTAATGTAGAGTAGATTAAAGACACCATGGCTTCAGCCTGATACTTGATAAATATTAATCTGATACATACTTCATACTCACACTGTGTAGAGAGACCTGAGTGAAGCTGTGGAATGAATGGATGGAACTTGATAGATTTCTGAAGCAAACTGATACTTAATTGCAGACAGTAAGGTAACTCGCTAACATGAATGCGGGAAGGAGTAAAAATAGGAAACACCCCCATGATACACTAGCTGTAGGTCATGACTGATTGTTCTGAGCGGTCTGAGTGCTTAGAGATTTCCAACTCTTCTATCTTAGAGTTCCCACCTTGGATAGCGAAGGGATGGGTGAGTAAAAGCCGCTCGACAGTAAGCCTGTTGGGCTTGCAAGTATCGAGTGAGAGAAAATGTACTCTCAATTCGTCCGTCCTTGCGCCACTGCGTAAGAAGTAAAGCGAATGTGTAATCCGTTACATCCACCATAGCTACAAAGCTAGTGCTTTGATTGCCCCTTCCGTCGAGACACTGGCTATTCGGAGCCACCCCGACTCTTCCGCTCATAATACTTCCTATTTCTTGTTCTTGTTTCTTGGAGGAAACCACCTGCACGTAATTCGCACTCCTGATTGGCCGTTGCCTATTTAGGTAACTTCTTAATTCCACTCCTCTCCGTGGACATTCCCACCTGGAATGTCCAGTAGGACAGCACATGTGGCATAGGTTCCTCTTTTCTGTACTCGAAAAGTGTTCCGTTACCCTTACTTTGAATGCATTAATGGGCCCACAAATAGTCTTAGCGGCTGTACCGGGTAGGTACTTTGACGGCCCAATTTGTCCACTTGCATGATGAAACCCTCTTTTGCAATTGATGCAGTGCGGTGTGCTTCGCCTTAGTGGCCACGTGTCCGTTTCTAAGCATGCCCCCGACTTCCCCTCTCCGCGTGGCATATTCTCCAAGTTTGACTTCCAAACTTCTTCTTCACTTGATGGCCACTTTTTTGACGTTAACCCGCGTTCACCTGTCACTGACCCTATGGACTGTGTAACCTGCTTGGGCTGTGTTGGGCTGTGACAGGCTGTGTAGCACTGTGGTGGGCTGTGATAGGCTGTGTGACACTGTGATGAGCTGTGATAGGCTGTGTCACGCTGTGTTGGGCTGTGATAGGCTGTGTCACGCAGTGTTGGGTTGTGATAGCTATGCGAATACTTGTACTTCCCGCCCTGGTCATATACGCTCGGCTTAGCGACAAGTGCTCCATACTCCGTTGGTATCACTGGCGCAGCCCGTGACTATTTTTGCGTTTCAACATGCAAATCGTGCTGCAATGGTTTGTCATGGATACCAATATATCCCTTTAACTTATTGGCATTGACTCTTCCCAGCATCTCTTTGTTAATGGTTTGTAACAAGCTATTACAGAAGGTACATGGCCAAGTATGCTCACAGAGCAGCACCAGTCTATAGACTGCTGAAGAAGGCAAATACCAATGGTCTCCAGATTGCCAGGAATCATTTGATTCACTAAAAAGGGCACTCACATCAGCACCAATCCTGATCAATCCAAGATGGGATTTACCATTCCATGTACACAGTGATGCATCAGGCATCACCTTGGGAGCAGTTCTGGCTTAGAATGTGACAGGCACAATAGACTCATCAATCTATTATGCAAGCAGACTGCTGACAACGGCTGAGAAGAACTATAGCACCACGGAAAGAGAGGCATTGACAATGATTTATGCTGTTCAAAAGTTTCGGCATTATTTACTAGGCAATCGCTTTAAGTTTATTGTTGATCATCAGGCTTTGGTTCATTTGGCAAATCGACCACTAGCACTACAGGAAAAGGGGGGGGGGTTTCCACGCCGCGGCCACCCTGCGGCGTCGTAAAATAGACCTTTTCGGGCGGAAAAAAAAACCAAATTTGCGACGTCCGGGCGTCGCCAAAAAAACGTCGCAAATTTACGACCAATGGGGGTCGCAAATATGCGAAACCGCGATTTGCGACGCCCGGGCGTCGGAAAAAAGAAAAAAGAAAAAAGAAAAAGAATAAGAATAAGAAAACCCTATTCTGCAATGCAGAATTAGCACCGTCTGGGGGTCGCAAAGTGCGACGCCCGGACGTCACAATTTAAGGGGGTACATTTGAATTTAGGCGGGAAAATTTGAATTTGGAATTTGAATTTCAAAAACTTGTTGACCATTGACTCCGGCGTTGACCATTGACTCCGGTTCTGTCTAATGGCGATATGTTCATTGTTCTATATACAGGGATGGTTGCGCTCACGCCACGTCACCTTAAACGAACGCCACATCACCGGGCTCACTCCACGTCATCGAGCTTAAAAGCCACGTCAACGCGCGCCAATTAAGAAGCAGACTGTATTTCCGCGGAAGAGCACCCTCAACCGCGGAAACAAGTTCGACGAAATAATAAAAGGACGTGGTCATCCCCACCTGAAAGCAACAATTGAATGCAGGATGGATGAATGTAGAGTGGATGAGAAATATATGGATATGTGGGAATAATGCAAGCGAATGGAGGAATGTGGGATGGATGAGAGTACAATGGATGAATGTGGGATGGATGTTGAATGATGGAAAACATTCTTGAATGGAGGATGCATGAATACACAATAGATGAATGCACAATGGATATGACATGAGTGTGAGGGGTTGAGGGGATGGATTCATGAGATTGACATTTGAATCCGAGTAGATTGTTTGAATCACCTTTTTTTCTGCTAGAACAAATGCAATGAGGCAAGGGAATTCAATGAGTTCCGAATAGGATATAAATTGAACAAAATAAATGCGAAGTTCAGTCTGATCTAGAGTCAGTACAATGTATCCCCGCGTCCACTGCATCCAAGTCCAAGAATTTCAGAACTCCGGATCTACGATGGCTACTCCTGCGATCGGGCAATAAGAAGTCAGGGGATAGAGCCTCGGCCATTTCAAGTGCCATTGCTTCGGCATAGACAAGAAGCACAAAAGTGGAAAGGGGACTGTCGAAAACAGTCTCAGCACAAATGGGGGTTTCTCCTGAAGATCCATCGCTGTCGTTCCTACAAGTCAAAGCATGATAAAAGTTATTACTGCAATTTTGATGTATGCAAAATTGAACAAGCACCCAAATTGGAATGACATTTCCATGGCTGACTTACTCACATGAGAAGTCGTTGTCGATCTGCTTATCCTCGGTATCCTCATCATTTCTGATTTGAATTTGTTTGGTCTGTGTGCCAGACGTAGAGCCAAACACAAGAGGGAGGAGGACACTCTTGAATAGTTCGGTGTCGCCCTCCATGCCAAAAAGGCTTCTCCCACCAACCTTGCAAGCACGGTAAGTTGCACCTGCCAAGACAGAAAGCCTCAAGAAGGTTGTAGAGGATGCAAAATCGGATGCAAACTGGAAGAGTCTGGTCTTTTGGCTGTCTGACTGGAGTGCATGAAATTGTACAGCATGTCATCCACATGCAGTTCATATGGGGGGTTGACAAAACACCCTTGGTCGGAAATTTCAAAGCTGCGAACGGATGAAGGTGTTTTGGAAGTGCAAATCCGCCTTAGGCAAATTGCCTCAAACATCCTTGTCTGGCAAAGATGCAAGGTAGGAGTGAGACATAGAAATTCGAAAGAAATTCTGGCGCAGGAAAGAACAGAACATGGACTGCAAATGTAAACTACAATGGAATGTTTTTGTGATGATCGGTGCCGATCATCACATATGGTGGTAGAGCAAGCCAGCAGAAACAACTGAAAAGACATTGGGAAACAGTTCAGAGTAGGGCGGTGCCATACCAGCTGTCCAGGGCAACCACCTTTCAGAAGGTACAGGATGTTCACACAATTCCATGTCCTCAGAATTTCGAACCCAGACGACTTCAGGTATGATGCCAGACCCTTACGACTATCCTTATCACATGACTGGAAGAGCAAAAGCGTTCCTACATCTGAAAGGAAATTATTGCAGAAGCCGAATACCCAACTCCAGTAGTTCTCATCGAATCTGTTCCAGGATGGAGTCTTTCCCTTTGGAGGAACGTCGGGGACAGGCAGGCCGTCTGGGATGTCAAGGATGACCATGTCAGCGGCAAAGGGTTTTTGAACACCGCATACGAATGAGGGACCATTGCTCACCTGCAGCATACCGGTATAATTTCAAGTCAAACAGAAATGAGGGTCCCAACAGAAACCATCATCTACATTGGCATACACAAAATTCGAAAGTCCCATGTGAAGAGAAAGATTCTTACCAGATTAAGAAATGAAATCATGTTATCCCAAGTTGGTGATGGCACCCCCGAGTAACTCTTTCTCCGAGTCTCCATCATCGCCAGCCATCCCTCATTCACAATCTTGATCTGCCCTGCCAAGTCCGCACGGGAAGGGTGTGGCTTGGCATCGAATGGACATTGAACAGTGAGGGTGTACCTCCCAGCGGTCTCATCTTTCTCCTTGTCCTCACCTTTCTCCTTTTCCGTCTCTTTCTCCTTCGCCTTCTCCTTCCCCTTAGCCTTCTCCTTCTCTTTGTCCTTAGGCTTCCCAGGTGACTTGGCTACTACCTCCGGAGCCTTTGGATCTTTCCCCTTTCGACCCGCCTTCCTGCCTTTCTGTGGAGTTGCCTGCGCGTCTGGCTCCTTGGCGGCCAATGAAGCAATGTTCCTCTGGTACTCTTCGTCGTTCAAAGGTGCCAGCATCTCCGCATGGTTGTTCATTTGCTGCTCTTGAAATGTCGTGTGCTCTGGAGGGCAGTCGAGGTACCATCCACAGTCCCTGAAGTGGGCAGGACTCCAGTCCCTCAAGATACCAGCTGTGTACATGGTGGGATCGTTGGCAGGATCGGACCACATGTCCAGGTAATCTGGGATTCCACTCAGGTGTTTTCCTTCCATCAACACATATTTAGTGTACCTGCGGAGGCTCAAAATAACACCATCCCCCAAAACAAGATATCAGAAAGCAGAAGAAAGTGATGATCGGTGGCGATCATCACTTTCACATGAGAGAGAATGCAACATGGGTTGGAAAATCCTTATGATTATGTAGACTGCACAAATGGGAAATGTGATGGTCGGAACCGACCATCACTTCATTCATCAGAAACAGACTGCCTATGATAACAGAGGCAGGATTAAGGATGGAAACAAAGACATGATCAGCAGTGACAACTGTTTGACTGGAGAATATCATAGCAGTGGATGTGATGATCGGTACCGACCATCACCAAACTGCTGTGTAGCAGAAAAGAAATACAAAGCTTCTCTCAATGAGGCATGACAAAAGTTTAAAGAATGTGCTGGATAGGCATATGGCACTGCACCTGTAAACAACACGCATCATCGCCCACTCCCCTCCAACTTGACTGTCAAAATCGTTCGACCTCAATATGTTGCCATCCTTGGAGAACTCTTGCAAGAAACAGTACCGCCACGTGAGACCTTTCCACTTTCTAATGTACGCCTCCAAGGTCATCTGTGGTGGTGAGACCATCGAAATATTCAAGTCCTTCAAATTCTGCTCCAGGACAAGAATGGCGCGTTTCTCCAGCTGCAATGGGAACATGTATCAGAATTGCGCATGACAAAGCTATAGGATATTTCATATACAACAGGTACTTGAATCCACAAATACCTGACTCCAAAATGTGGCCTTGTGAAGCCACTGATAAAAAACAATATCACTTATTCCCTCGACCTTGGTGCCAGGCTGGATTGTGCTTTTTGGGAACTGATTCAGATCCTTCACCGTCTGATTCGAGTTCCAAATCTCAAGCCATCTCACTTTTGTCTGGTTGTCAACCATAGAGAGAGCCAGCCTGTGCAATTTCTCCTGTTGCATCTCTGGATGTACATGCTTGTCGTAGTGGGATTTGATTTGGAGAAGGAACTCCTCCCCAAGTCCGGGATCCACTATTCTCAATTGCTTCAGGAAGGCCGACATCAGCTTCGTTCTCCTTATCTCGTACTCCTTCTTTATGGCTGCTCCAACTCCTTTAGCAGTCCTCAACTCTTCTACTGTAGTGCGGTAGTACTCAGATTTCCCCCTCTCGGCGGCCTCTGCCAGTTCTTGCTGCAAGTATCAACGATTGGATTAGCAGACATACAATTGCAAATTTGTATGTAATAACATAGGAAGAAGTGGTTTGGGCCATACCGCATACATGTACTCCAAAAATGCATCTCGGGTCAACGAGTACCAGGTCCCTGCAGATCTTCCTGTTTCGCACTTCTTGATGACATCAGGATGTAGCACTGTGCGGAACTCATCAAGCTTCATCAAACCAATTCTCTGAATGCGGAATAGTGTGTGGACCAGGCTCGTAGTAACATGTGATTTCTCTGTCGATCTGCAAACAGGGAATACACATTGCATACGTAAGAAATATTTAACGTTTGGACTTGAAATGCGCACAACATGCAATTTGAAAGGCTATGGGTTTCTGAGGAAGTCCTACTTGTTCACGTCATGCATAGCTGTCAAAAGTCTGGCGATGTCATTCCCAGGATCCAGAACCATTGCCTCCACAGCACAATGCTTGTCCTTGTCTTTTGAATGGTGTTTCGCAATGTACCCCATCCAAGCTAGCAAGCGATGGTTCCCGTCCCAGACATAGAACATGTGGTTGCAGAACTGCTGGGTGTTATGTCCAAGCAGCAGAGAGTCTTCGAACTCGTCATTCACATCCTTCCAGCAATCATCCCAGTTGTCCGTAATCTCTGGGCTCACTTTTGTGCTGTGACCATTAGTATCCTTCAGTGAGACGTAAAAAACTTGTGCACCCATTCTATACCCGTGCACGAAATCTGTTTCCAACTTGGTAATGTCATGCGAAAGTGGAGGACGAACAACAGGCATGGAGATCATCCGGCAGAGAGGGATTTCAAGACGTCCTCCAAAGACGATCATGTCCCTAATAACCTCCTGGGAATTTACCGTTTGATATGACATAAGTTGTTTCACCTTGTCAAGGTAGTGCAATTCAGGCTCGTCAGTGTCTCCGCTGTTCTCAGAACTCTTTGTGGAGTCGTCCCCTTCTCCACAGCCCTTTGCATCTGTTTTTGCCTGCTTGGACTTTACATTCTTCTGCATACCCAAAACCGCCACAACAGCAACATTCAACTGGTGTTCAGGAAAACAGACATTTTAACACAGTGACGATCGGTACCGACCATCACTTTGTCTTCTAACAAATGAATTGAAATCCTACTTGGTTTCCCAATGCACCTTGACTTCTTTCTCACTAGACTGCGATGATCGGTGCCGACCATCAGGATGATGCAAGCGATGGTCGGTACCGCACATCACCACAAGACAGCATTGGGATGCAAACACCCACGTGGTCTAAATGTGATGGTCGGCACCGATCATCACTAGAAGTCAGAACCCATTCTATCACTCATTGAACTTGATGTCCTCTTTTGGATTCTAGTGCATTGCCAATCTGTTCAAAAAGTGATGGTCGGTACCGATCATCACAATCAGACTGCCTTGGGAAGCACAACCCATGAGGTCTAAATGAGATGGTCGGCACCGATCATCACTAGAAGTCAGAACCCATTCTATCACTCATTGAACTTGATGTCCTCTTTTGGATTCTGGTGCATTGCCAATCTGTTCAAAAAGTGATGGTCGGTACCGATCATCACAATCAGACTGCCTTGGGAAGCACAACCCATGAGGTCTAAATGTGATGGTCGGCACCGATCATCACTGTAAGTCAGAATCCCCTCTATCACACATTGAACTTGATGTCCTCTCTTGGATTCTGGTGCATTGCCAATCTGTTCAAAAAGTGATGATCGGTACCGATCGTCACAATCAGATTGCATTAGGAAGCGAACCCCATGACGTCTGAGTGTGATGGTCGGCACCGATCATCACTCTTAGTCAGAATCCTTTCTTTCACCCACTGAACTTGGTCTCCTTTTATGGATTCTGGTGTATTGCCAAACCGTTCAAACACTTATGGTCGGTACCGATCATCACAATCAGACTGCCTTGGGAAGCACAACCCATGAGGTCTGGATGTGATGGTCGACACCGATCATCACTTCACAACAGAATTCTGCATTTTCATTGTATGAGATATAGAGCATAGAAATGGACTTGTAGGCGATGGTCGACACCGACCATCACTTTGCTGTTTCTCCAATTCCAAATATGAAGTTGAATGGACATTTCTCCACCTAAAGAATTTCATTGTACAAAGGCTTCCAATGCGAGAAAGGATTTTGGGTTAACATGCAGTCATTGCCGAAAGTGACGATCGGTACCGACCATCACTATTTAAGTGCCAAGGGATGCACAAACAATGGGAGCTGAATGTGATGGTCGGTACCGATCATCACTTTCCTGAACGACCACGCCATTTCTAAACTGTTCTGAACAAGAAGGGAATGGACCTCAAAGCGATGATCGTTACCGATCATCGCTTCGACGTCATTGCAAGATGCGTCTTTAGTTCCCTGTCACTCTTGAATCACAATGAACATCGCATTCTTTGCTTATATAAAGCAATGGCGAAGGTGATGGTCGGCACCGATCATCACTTTCGCCTTGATATATATTCTTTCCTGCCTGCCGAACTTCCTGAATCTGCTGAAATAAGACACCAACTACAGTCTTCTGTAAAGCGACGATCGCCACTGATCATCGCTTTTCTCACATCGGGGGACTATCAGTAAAGAGGGAGAAGTGCGTTTGAGAGAACTTATGGATCCCTTCGCCTTCTTCGGCTTCGTGGCTGCATCGCTCGGATCGCCCTCTGCAGCTTTCCTCTTCCCTTTTTCATCGGTCTGAACATAAGAAAAAACAATGTATTGATCCCACATGGAATGGAAAACATCAAGACTAATGATAACAATATTATGCGGATATTGAATGATCACCATTTTTGTCTGATGTAGGGTTTGCTGACTTCATCCCGGTATGGCATCCACTGCTCTCCTTCTGTTGTGTTGTCTTCGTGCATGAACTCGGCTGGCATTGTTTGGTTACCTACGCTCACTGCTCCAGCCGTTGCTGCAACTGCGACGACCTCACTCTCACTTCCTACATGCTCTTCTGCTTGATCTGTCTCCAAGTTCACATGCTGCCTAAGCGTTGCACTATCTTGCATGCGACGCCTCGTCATTTGCTCTCTTGATCTCAGCCTCTCTCTAACCGATGTAAAATACAATGATTTCCTCCTCTTCCGAACCGAACAAGGAACCCTCTTCAGCTTGACTTCCTCTCTTCCTCTAAGAAACAAGAATGATGAACAGACTCGCTTTCTTCCGGGGTCCCTTCGTTTTGGAAGTGTCCCTGGAACCGTTTGATTCCTTCTTGCGTGTCCAATACTTGAACGTACGTGACAGTGAAAATAGCGTAACCTATTTGGGACAGCTGTTCCTTTGCGCGGTTGTTTTGGGTTCTTGGCGTGTGCAAACATAAATTTGACATGTGTCTTTTTTGTGACGGCTTCATTAGTAGTGAGCAGGTTTTGCCGAACAGTGCCGAACTTAAGGGAATATTCATGGAATTTATCAAATATTCAAAGAATATTCTTCGAACCAGTGCCGAGCCTATGTGGAGGGATATTTTTGTCGAGGAATATTCTTCCGAACCTGTGCCGAGACTATGCCGAACCAGTTCGGACCACTTTCGAACCTATGGCACGGCACCTACGTTTTCTAAAAACAGTTTTATTTAATTTTTTATTTGATTTTTTAATTTTTTAGTTTTTTTCCTTAAATATATATTTTTAGTGTATGAAATGGTGTTCGGTGCCAAACCTTCAATATTTGAGGGGTTATATGCAATATAAATTTAGTAAAAATCTCATTTGGAATCCAAAATGGGAATATTCTATAAACCGAACCTATCCCGAACCTTGAAACTATCCCGAACCTGGAAGTGGTTTGGCAAACAGGTCCGGGCGGTTCGGTGAAGTTCGGCAAAACCTGCTCACTGCTCACTGCTCACTGTTCATGGATTTTTAGCCCCCCAACAGAGCATAGCATTTTCACAAAACAGAATAGCAAAGAATGCAAAGAAACCGCAAAGGAGAACACGGACTTTATGAGAAGGGAGCAACTATTGGCCCTTGGAGCCAACAGGTCGCCATCCTCATGTTTTCGCTTTTTAGGCACCGTTTTGTTGAAATGAGTGGGTGCCTCTGGCCTTTCTTCCTCCCCTGCGACAAAATCCTGGATCCTTGTCCAAGGAATGACCGTTACATCTGTATTCACGCGATGTCCACCTCCACTTGAAATGGCAGGAGTCCATACAAGGTTCCTGTGGTTGGAGAGACCATCTGGGGGGGTTTGCACGCTGTTCCGAAGTTGTGACAATAGGAATGACGTGCGCAACTCTGAAGATCCGCTCATGATGCACGGCGACCTGCAAGAACAGCATCAGAACACACACGCAAGAGTAGCAAAGACGCGTAGACTTGAGAACAGTAGGAAACACGCGGAAACTTGATAACATTAGCAAAACCCGTGTCGTGCGCATACATATCGCTACACAACTACATCGTTATCCAAAACCACACAACACATGTGCACGCCACACATTAGTATACCACTAGTCCACCACTAGTCCAACCACTAGTCCAACCACTAGGCTACAACTAGTCAATCACTAGGCTGCCACTATGCTGCCCACTATGACAGTCACTAGTCCACACAATGATAAAGAAGAAGAATACAAGCACAAGCTCATGCGAGCTCACAAAGCTGAAGCTTAAACTCATGCATATATAAACTCATCACTCAAATACAAGTCAAGCCAAGTGCACCCCACGCCATGGGGAATCCACACTACGGCGCCATAGCTAGGCGCAGTGAGGCTCAACTCGAGAAAGATGAGCCTCCCGCGTTTGCCGTGAAGATAACCACTCCAGGGCCTAAATCTGCCTTGACCCCTGGATTGACACTTGGGCCAATCCCAAATGTCAATATGTAAAAGCTAGCTATTTCCTAGCTAGTTTCACACTAGTGGTAAAATAACTTGACAGCTGTCGTGCGCATACATATCGCTACATAACTACATCGTTGTCCAAAACCACACAACACATGTGCACGCCACACACTAGTATACCACTAGTCCACCACTAGTCCAACCACTAGGCTACAACTAGTCAGTCACTAGGCTGCCACTATGCTGCCCACTATGGCAGTCACTAGTCCACACAATCGCCCCCCTAGCTGGTGCTTAGGTCCCTCTAAGTCTAGGTAGCCACAAGATGTGATAGTGACCATAGCCTCACTAAGTCCTCCACCACTGTCCCTACTACACTCAAACTCGATAGATCAAGAGGTCGGGTGCAAGAGTTGCCCCATCGTTAGTCACCGTCTTGCAACCTGTGAACTTGAGCCTAGGATCTCGTGTATTGACTCCTATGAGCTCGGCCTCCTATGTCTTGTTAGTTGCCTCTAGTCATGTCCACTGCCACTATCCCAAGCAGTGTGGACATAACCAATCTCCATCAGGAACCCTCTCAAGAGGTGGTGTCAAGCATCCCATATGCCAACCTCTTGAGCATCGATCACACACCAGCATGGTGGCTGCCCCTTTGGTTGACCCACAGAGCATGCACCTCAAACCTGCAGGTACCACTGCCAAGTTTGGGTCAACTCTGCCATCGACATTGGGAAGGTGACATGGCGCACAATTACGCACATGGTCTTTCCAAGTCATGCCATCCCGACCCTCCAAGATCAGGATTCCTGAGGGCAACACCTCTCGAACCCTCAGAATAACACGCCCTGCAGTGACATCCAGGGTCGAAGGAGCAGTCTGCTGCAAATAAACATAGTCACCCAGGCTAAATTGCCGAACCCCAGGACGATATCCTCCACCACGTATAGTGGCATACCTCAACGTATCACGGTGCTGTGCAATGGCAAGGTTCTCAAAAGCCATGGGCATGACTTTCTTGAACAACTCTGCACGCTGATCATATGCACGTACCCACACGTCCGGATTGTCAAGGTTAAGGACTTGAGCAGTGTCCCTACGAATGGCTGCAGGCAAATCCGGCTCTCGGCCAAAGAGAAGGAAATATGGTGAGAAAGAGGCAAGTGATGCTTGATTGCTGAACTTGTAGCCCATGGCTAACCAAGGCACCTGAAGATCCCAATCTCCTAGGTATCCCTTTTGCAAGCCATACTTGCGCAAACCCCTCTTCACCGTCTGAACAACTTGCTCTGCCAAGCCATCGGCCTCAAGATGATCCCGAGAAGTGGTGCGGTGGTCTATCAAGGCTTTATCACACAAAGCCTGAAACTTCCCCAAGAACTCTCTCCCTTGGTTCGTGAGTACCTCAGCTGGAGCACCGAATCGGCTAAGCACACAATCCAAGAATGCATACGCAGCCCCCTCACTAGCCTTGTCAGGCAATGGAACCAACTCAATCCACTTGGAGAAGTGCTCCACCATCACCAACACATATCTGTGGTGGCGCATAGTCAGTGGCAACGGTCCTGCGAAGTCAAGACTCCACCTGTAGCCCAATCCCATGATTGGTAAAGGATGCAACTGTGGTGTAGGGGCGTTGAATAAAGCACGCACCCTGTCACACACCATGCACCTAGCCACGAACTATTGCACCTCTGTATGCATACCACGCCACCAATACTGCCCCTGCAGTAAACTGTGAGTGCGTCGCACTCCAAAATGCCCCAACTCCTCATGGGCATGCCGCACTAACCGTGCACGCTGTGTGGGATGAGGCACAATCCTCACCCGACCATCCTCCCATACTCGGAGCAGGTGTATCCCCTCCCACTTGAACCTCTTGGCTCATTGCAGGATCCGATCCCTCTCCTTAGCAGTCACAGTGGCTGTCGTGTCTCCAGTACGGAGGTAGTCCAACACAGCCGAATCCTCATGTATATCTTAGATACCACCTGGCTCATCACTAGCCTCAGGGTCCTCAGACACTCCGTCTACAGTCATCCTTGTTGTAGGTCCAACCTGACCTCCCGATGCCAAGATACACAAAAAGGCAGATGCATGCCATCCCGACACCATCTCCTCGTCCGTCTCACCATGCCACCGAGCTCCAGTGTCATCCTGCTGGCTCGTGCATGGATTGCGACTCAATCCATCCGCATCCCGATTGACCAAACCCGGTTGATGCACAACCTGAAAGTCATACTCCCGGAGTATGAGTGCCCACCGTGCAAGCAGGCCTTGCCAGCAGACATTTCGTTGCTGGGGGCGCAGGATTTGGAGCGGGTTGGCTCCATTGATCTGGTAGTGGCAGGTTGGCCCTGCCAAGGGCATTCATCAGCCGGGCATGGCAATGGATTGCGAGACTCAAGGTCGGGTCTGTTTTGGGAGATGGTACGGGTTTTGCGCCACTTGTAGCTTCATCAAGCTGTATCTCCAACATACATCTTGGAGAATGTGCCACTGATGGGCGATTCTCGGGCCAGGGTGATGGCCAGTGTGCATCAAGTTTGGTCGTGGCTTGGGTCAGCAGTGTTGCTAGATGCAGCTACAGTGGGGTCACGGGCTCATCGTCCACGGCTATGGTGGACTAACTTGATGCCACCCGCACTACTCAAGCGTGCATTTGATGGGGTGTAGCGGCCAGCACACCTCACAGTGGATAGCATTTTGGACACAGGGAGGCAGTCTCAGCGTGTGAGACACGATGACCGTTTGCCTTTGGCAGTGGTCAACAAGGTGGGTCAACCATGAGCAGCATTACCTACACTGCTCAGCTTCCCAAGATCGCATGCTTTCCGGGATAGTGGACCTGGCCTCCTGTGGGATGCTCAGTTACAACAGTTAGTGGAGCCTAATGCTGACGAGCGTGAGCGGGCAATGGGTTTTACCACTGGTACCACGACGGTGCCATCTCTTTCTGAGGCATCACGTCGTCAGGTGTTGGGGCAAGCAATGGATCTCAATTGCTTGACCTGGATTATCAGCTTGGCTATGGCTGAGCAACGCAGAGTGCGGAGTACACTTCCCTCGATGGTCTCTCTGCCTACCGAGACGGTACAGGCAGTGCGTGGGGGCGAGCATGAGAGGACCACGGGGTGCAGACATCCATGGCACACGTGGGAGGTGCTTGAAGTTCAGAGGGAGTTGGCAGCCAGGGCGGCGGTGATAGATGAGGTTGCAGGGGATTTTTCTCGGGTTGAGGAAGTCCTCGAGGATGAGATGATGGGGCAGGATGAGGCCTTGTCATTGACTGAGCAGGCAGGGAGTACTGCTCAAGAGGTTGCAACATAGCAACCACTGGACGCGTCCTCTACCTCTAAGCCCACTGGACTTAAGGTTGCAGTTACGGAGGACAATTGGGAGCTTGACATTGGACCCATTGTCACCGGAGGAGAGAGACGATGTATACGGCGATTCCTGAGGGCTTGCAGGAATTGCTTTGCTTTCAGTTTGAAGGACTTGGGAGCACTGAAGGGTCAAGAGATTCGTATTGAGTTGGCCACTGACACACCAATCTTTCGGAGACCCTATAGATACAGTGACATGGAGAGGTCTTTGATTCAGATGAGGACTCAAGATCTCTGGGAGGCTGGTTTGGTGGAGCTCTCAGGTGGAGAGTATGCTTCAGCCACAGTGATGCCAGCCAAGAAGGATGTGTATGGCAATTGGACAGAGAGACGTATGTGCGGTGATTACCGGCCTGTAAATCGTCAGACCAAGTCCGATAAGTATGCCATGCCAACACCAGAGGAGATCTTTGATGCCATCGGGCATGCTAAGGTCTTTAGCACTTTGGATTTACGATGTTCTCGAGAGTATGAAGGTCTCCCCCGGATGGAAATGCGGTGCCGCATTTCCGTCCCATAGCTCCATGCCACAGATACAAAATGGAAATGCGGCGCCACATTTCCGTTCTGGAATGCCGGAAGCTACGACTCGGACGGAAATGCGGGGCCGCATTTCAGTTCCGGTGGTTCACGGATATCACCAGTTGCCGATCAAGGAGGCGGACAAGCAGAAGACGGCATTCTGGGGGATCAATGAGCACGGCAAGGATTGCCTATATCAGTGGCGGTTCTTACCATTTGGGCTTAAGAATGCTCCTGCAGAGTTTCAAAGAGTCATGGATAGGATTCTAGCAGGGGTGGACTTTGCTCGGTGCTACATAGATGAAATCATCATCTTTAATGCTACGATGGAAGAGCATGAGAGATACCTTCAGGTGGTATTGGAGCGCTTGAGAGCGCGCGGATTGAAGTTGCATCCGGGGAAGTGCAAGTTTTTCCACAACCAGATTGAGTATCTGGGTCACATGATATATCCTGGAGGATTGGGGGTACAGCAGACTAAGGTAGAGGCCATTGCACAAATTCCACGCCCCACGGATGTGAGCCGAGTTCGAGCTTTCATGGGGTTGGCAAACTATTATAGACGGTTTGTCAAGGGATTTAGTGTCATTGCAAAGGCTCTAACCAAGCTGACCAAGGTGGACCAGGAGTGGCAGTGGGAAGATGAGCAGGAACAAGCTTTTCAAGAGCTCAAGGCGAGGTTGATCTCGGCGCCTATCCTGAGACGACCTATCAAGGGGCGTCCCTTTCAGCTGCATACGGATTGGAGCATGCTGGGGCTTGGAGCGGTGCTCACACAGGTGGATGATGAGGGAAGAGAGTTCGTAGTGGCTTATGCTAGCCGCTCGAACAACGCTGCAGAGGCTAAGTACAGCTCATATGAGGGAGAGTGCTTAGCTGCAGTGTGGGTCGTGACACACTTCAGGTGCTATCTATACGGCAATCTCTTCACCCTTGTCACGGATCACCAGCCACTCAAGTGGTTGATGGAGTCAGACAAGCTTACGGGGAAGCTCCACGAACTGCAGACACCGGCAACAACTCAGGGTATTGCTGCACCAACTGAGCAACATGGCGAAGTGAAACGTGTCGTGCAGTCTCATCCCTCTACACATACAAGTAACGCCGAACTCGTACACCTACCTGTAACACAGCAGCCAATCCGGTGCTGATCCCGCCAAACAAGTCCAGAAGACAAATGCCTTCATCCGGATACTGCCACACGATCGGTGTGGTGTCCAATGGTGACAACTGAGGTGGTCCTGGTGCAATCCCCGCACTGTCATCCTCTCCTGACAGTACAAAAGCCTCTATCCAGGCTTGTTGCACCCGTTGATCAGCAACCCGCTGCAAATCCTTGCTCAAGCCCCACAATGGAGTATAAGCAACCATGGAAGGCAACTCTGCCATACCATGTATGTCATCCTGCTCTCCCGGAGGTGACACATCCTCTGAATGAGTGTTGCCATCCAACAACTCTCTAGGCCAAGTCACTGCAGCTGTGAATGCTGCTAGTGTCGGCATCTTGCCCCGCTGGGCAACCGCAACTCCTCCTATGAACGTCACAGGGAGCTGCACACGCCAGCCCTCCCCTGACTGCCATCCAGGCCTATAGGAAGCTGACTCCTCCCAAAAATCCAGGGTGAAGCCCATGGGGTACAACACTGCCCCACCAACCAGGACATCGTACGAGACCGCGTTTGTCACAATGGCCTTGGCTTGCATCAGTGAGCCATCTGTAGGGTGATCCGGCCGTAGTCTGATAGCCAACTCATGCCGTGTCATGCCCCAAGCATGCTCCGATCGTTCTAGAGACGTCTGTATCTGGAAAAGATAAGGCTCCATATCCGCCTATGTGAGGCCCAAGCCTGCAATAGCAGCTCTGCCCAGCATCAATGGCTGAGCTCCCGAGTCCAACAAGACCCGCAGTGGCCGGTACCTCTTGCCTGCCGGTCCACTCAAACAGAAATTGCCATCCTGGTTGTCTAACATGACAACTCCAGGTGTCACCATGGTGCGCTCAATGGCTGGCCTAGCTGGCAGCTCCATCAACCTGACAGCTGCAGTTTGCCATGGCGCCGCCGCGGCAGTCTGACCCTCAAATCCGAGGATCCCTCCGGCACTACACCTCCCACTATCTCTGCAGAAGATGAAGTAACCTCCCCACTCTCACAGAGTGTAGCCTGAACACCTCAGCTGGTCTTACCCTCGGCGTCGCAATCATGGTAGCCAAGAACAATGGAGCCTGGCACACAGATATGGCCGTTCCTAGCAGCACACTAGCTGCCGTAGCCTTGGCAACACTAGGTAGTGATGCTGCCCGTGTAGCTCTCCCCAATGGCATAGTAACCTCCGCCTCGGTAACAGTCGGGCGAGAACTAGGTGCCATGGATGACGTCAACACTGTCTCCGCCAATGTGAATGACTGAGGAAGCCTAGCCTGACAGCTTGCCTCCCCTTGCTGTGGATCCAACTCCACCTCTGCACCTCGTGGCTCAGGAACTCGTGCTGCTCCTCGAGTCACGGCTGCAGCAGACTCCACCTGCACTAGTGGTAGTGCTGCTCCGCACATGAATCACATGAATCTCATGCCTCCCATATCTCCTCCCTCAGGAGCAGGAGGTGGACCATCCGGCATTGGAGCCGGTACCAAATGAGCTGTAGTCATGGCAGCGAGCCTCTGCTCTAGCTGCTGAAGCCGGTTGGCCATGCCTTGGTCAACACCCTGACCTCCGCGTCCTTGGCCATGTTGAGTTTGCCCTTGGCCTGCACCCCGTGCCTGGCCACCTCGTCCTCTCTGGGCTGCTCCACCTCGCCCCCGGCCACCATTGTTCCCTTGGAACTGGCCTGGGCGCAACTCAGGATGCAAACCATAACACTGGGCCTCTCCATGCCCGTGCTTGCCACAATGCCCACACTGCAACTGTGCAGGCTGTGCATATGCTGGCCCTTTGCCTCCCTCTGGGCAATCCTTCTTGACATGGGGTCCTCCACATGTCCAACACACCACCTCCGCCTGTTGTTGGCCTGCAAATGAAGGGAGAGACCCCTGCATCTCTTTGTCCTTCCCTGGGCTTCACCTGGACCCCCTTGTTGCCTTGAGCACGTTGAGGTAGTGGTTGGCTAGGAGCACCACTACCCCGTGGTGTCTCCTTAGCAAATCCCACCATGACCACTCGTTCCTCCACCATGTTGAGCTCTATCCGCTCTGCCAGCAAAAACACATTTGCTAAAGTGGGTTGGGCCGCTTGTAGGAGAGTTGCATCCCGCACCCTTCTCCTCAGCTCCTTGTCCAATCTCCCATACCAAAATTGGACTGCCTGAGCTTCCGTAACCCCTTGGGTTACATTTATCAAGCGCCTCATGTGAGTGAAAGCCTCCCTCAAGCTCTCAGTAGGCTTCCGTTGGAACTCTTGCAAGCTCTGCAACTTCTCTGTCCTCACCCCTTGGTAGTTCCCTCTCAACTCTTCGAAGAACTCCATAACAGGGTTGAAGGCAGGCACGGGTACTAGTGCTCGTGCGGTAGTGGCTTGGGTGGACGTCGTAGCTACTGTACCACCAGTCCCACTGCTGCTTGCTGAAGCTGCCGGTGCAGCGGCAGGTGTAGCCAATGCCCTCGTGGCTCTAGTGCCCCTAGTGATGGAGACATAGTCGGGTGACCAGTACATCCTCCACTCCTCGATCTCAACCTCATGCCCCCGCCTGAACTCATGGTAATCATCCATAGGCGGCCCCTCAAGGTGCTGAAACAGCCCCTTCCATGCCATGAAAGGCGTAAATAGTTGTGGATTGTGCATTTGCTGCAAATCACACCAACTATCAAACTCTTGGATAAAATCATCCAACTCGATGGTGCCCACCACCCCAGAGTACCTTCGTGGCCCCTTGGTAGCTCCATACATCTCCTCCATTGTGTCCCACAACAATGGCAAGGAAACAACTTGCACCGCCGGTGTGAGTCCTCCTGATTCACAATCCGAATCAGAACCTTCCGTAGAAGACACAAGAGGTGAAGGTGGCCTAAACCGCACACCTCGTCTCGTGTACCCACTAGTATTGCTAGTGCTCGAACCTGCACTGTCCCCAGCAACTAGTGGCACCTCCGTGTTGACAAACTGTCACTCAACCGGTCATGAACATGTCCCTAACCCCCTCTCCACAAGGTAACCGGGTAGAGAACCTGTTGCGGCTTATGGTTTGGAATACTAGGTTCCTAACATAGCCTACACCTGCACCTGCATCCACCGCAAGCACTCCTATGGTAGGACTGGCCGGTGATCAAATCCGGACCAATCACCTATAAAAACAAGCGCCCACACAAAACTAACATGGCGCACAGTCAAGCATGCAGGTATGGAGGGGATCCAAACACAAAAAATCAGAACGACAACTCCCCCACACCAAAAACAACTCCACGGCGTTGCTCCTGCAAGGACACCCTAGCCCAAACCCGAACAGACTCTTGCCTCCACCTACGGAAAGGTCTTGGCCTAATGAGAGGGTGGAAACTACGAGGAAGAGAAGCTAAAGCAATGCCTAACCCCAGCATGCCCTCATCCCAACACTCTTCCTCTCCTCTCTTCCCTCACTTGCATGGCCATGGGAATATCATGAAGATACTCCTCAAACCGCCCTCCACAAGCGTCAAAATTCGGCCTTCAAGACCACATGCCAATCCTTAGGCAGTCCACCAGTGCCTCCACGAGTCAGCACAGGCCGTCCACAGGTCAACACGGGCCACCACAGACCAGCACAGGCCCACACAGATCACTGGTCACAGCCGTCACAGGCCCACAGCCCATCACAGCCCCAAATGCCACAGGTCATAGCCTGTCACAGCCCTACACAGGTCACAGGATCACAGCCCCACATGCCACAGCCTGTCACAGCCCGTCACAGCCCCCTCACAGCCCATCACAGTCCGTCACAGCCCCACAGGCCACAGGTCACAGCCTGTCACAGCCCTACACAGGTCACAAGATCACAGCCCGTCACAGCCCCACAGGCCACAGGGCACAGCCTGTCAAAGCCCCTCACAGCCCATCACAGCCTGTCACAGCCCCATCCATGGCCACTCATGGCAATTTAGTCATTTCTCCAAGGGGTTTAGCCACGCCAAGCTAGGGTTTGTGTCTCTTGGACTCTAGGCTTCTTTGCACCGAGCTATGGCGGCTGTGAGGAAATCAACAAGGTATTCTTGCTCTTTATGGCCCCCACACACCACCAATAGTAGCTCTAATTCCAAAAGAAGATGTTTGCAACCGAAACTAAGTGCACAAGCTTCCTTTTAATTCACAAAACAACGTCATTGATCCCTATGGCAACTAACCAAACATGGCTGACTTCCAGCCCTTGTAGGCACTCATTTACGTGCTTTTCTTGACCATAGCATGCCCTTTGCACCTAATCCAGCCCCTGCACCTGCTGCTTCAAGAGTTGTGCTCCCTTCAAGCTTGAAGTTGAAACCCCAACTCACATAGGCCCTACAAGTGCTTTTATTTCACCCCAAGTGGAAACCAGCCCTAGCCCTTCCGTTCTAGCTCTCTAAAGCTTGAAAACAAGAGCCTCAATGAGCTGAAGGCATGCTCCACACATGCCCCACTCTCACCATAAGAGAATCAGCTCATTTGCTTCATTTCTTGCACCCACAAACCTGAAAATACAAGCTTCAGCGGGCTGAAAGCATGCTCCACACATGCCCTATAGGGGAACCAGCCCCTTCCTTCTTTTCTTGCACTCCCAAACCTGAAAGTACAAGCCTTCAACAGGCTGAAAGCATGCTCCACACATGCATTGCCCTCACATAAGGGAAGTCAGCCCTTCCATCTTCCTTGTTTGCCCTCTAAGCTTGAAGATGGAAGCTTCAATGAGCTGAATACATGCTCCACACATGCAACCTCTTCACACAAGAGGTATCAGCCCCCTATCTTGGCTCCTTGGCTCCTTGATGCTCTCTAAGACAAGACTAAGCACTCCACAGCCTTTGCCAAGCTCCTGAAACCCTAAGGCTTACATTTCCAGCCACAAGACACTCCTCTTGTGGTGCAAGAGCTCTTCTTCCAAGCTCTGAAACACATTCCATGGCCTTGCCGCACCTCTTAGCTCATGTTCCAGCCCTGCTCTTGTCATGACAAGAGCCCTCTCAATGCTGAAGCTCGAGATTGAAACCCAATCTCAACATACTCCACAAAGTGCACTGATTTGCCCCAAGCCAAATCAGCCCTTTCGCTTGGTCTTGCAATCCTTCACACAATGAAAGCTCGCATTCCCAAGTCCAGTTCTCAGCTTTGCCACCAAAGCCACTCTAACCTGCTCTTGACTGGTCCTCTTCCCAATCGTGCTTGCTCATGCATGTACATAATCTGAAACCATCAAGGTGCTCTGGAATTACCTGCAGCATGATGTTTTCATCTCTGAAGCTGAAGATCGAATGCCAAGGTCTACTACCTCGTAACCCACATCGCCTCCGCTTCTAACAACCAAGAGCTCCACGGTGCTCCTTGCATAACAACCTGGTTTCTCTCATTCTCAAGCAAAAACCACAAGTGCTACAACTAACTCGTATCTGGCACTTACAGATACGAGCTCATCTTTCTCGAGTGATAAAGAAGAAGAATACAAGCACAAGCTCATGCGAGCTCACAAAGTTGAAGCTTAAACTCATGCATATATAAACTCATCACTCAAATACAAGTCAAGCCAAGTGCACCCCACGCCATGGGGAATCCACACTACGGCACCATAGCTAGGCGCGGTGAGGCTCAACTCGAGAAAGATGAGCCTCCCGCGCTTGCCGTGAAGATAACCACTCCAGGGCCTAAATCTGCCTTGACCCCTGGATTGACACTTGGGCCAATCCCAAATGTCAATATGTAAAAACTAGCTATTTCCTAGCTAGTTTCACACTAGTGGTAAAATAGCTTGACACCCCACATCGGGATCAATCCCCTCCGTCCATCTCGGAGACCCAACAGGCGGGAGTGTTCTATGACCGTTGGATGAATGCTTGTAATGGACGGCCGATGAAGAGGGGATCAGACAGGCAGGGGATCAGCAACAGGCTGTGGGGTAACGGTCAGACTGCGGGGGCCGAGGACATGGTCGGGGGATCTTGGCAGGGGGTGGCACGTGGGTACGAGGGGGACGGCGGAGATCCCCGGGGCTGGGGGATCGATCAGAGGAGGGGATCTAGCATGAGCGGGGGACACGGGGCCGACACCAGGGGTCCAGACACGGATCTAGGGGGACAACAAGGATTGGCCGGCTATGGGGGATCAGTGAGCGTCGGGGGATCAGGGACACGGGGACACAGGGTTGCAGGGGATCGTTGCGATGGGCGGCACGTGGGCATGAGGGGGATGGCACAGATCCCCCGGATCTAGGGGCTCGGTCACACAAGGGATCAGTGGGACACAGGGTCGCAGGGGAACGTCGCGATGGGTGCCACGTGGGCCTGAGGGGGATGGCGCAGATCCCCGGGGGCTGGGGGATCAGTCAGACAAGGGGATCAGCGGGAGTGGGGGACACGGGGACAGAGGGTCGCGGGGGATCATCGCGATGGGTGCCACGTGGGTGTGGGGGGACGGCGCAGATCCCCCGGGGCTGGAGGATCAGTCAGACAAGGGGATATGCAGGAGTGGGGGACACGGGGACACAGGGTTGCGGGGGATTGTCGGGATGGGTGGCACGGGCATGAGGGGGACGGCGCAGATCCCCCGGATATGGGGGATTAGTCACACAAGGGGATCAGCGGGAGTGGGGGTCACTGGGACACAGGTCCGCGGGGGAACGTCGCGATGGGTGCCACGTGGGCATGAGGGGGACGGCGCAGATCCCCCGGGGCTGGAGGATCAGACTAGGGGATCAGCAGGAGTGGGGGACACTGGGACACAGGGTCGCGGGGGATCGTTGCGATGGGTGCCACGTGGGTGTCGGGGGGACGGCGCAGATCCCCTGGAGCTGGGGGATCAGTCAGACAAGGGGATCAGCGGGAGTGGTGGACACGGGGTTATGTGTACCGGGGGATCGTCGGCACGTGGATCAGGAAGGGACGGCGGGGATGAAGCTTGGGAGGGGGATCATCCCGGGCTGGCGGTAGTCGGCTGGGTATGTATATCATCTGCATACCCACTCAGTCGGATATGAGGCCACATGGCGACAGAGGGGACGGTGGGCATGTGGCGGAGGAGCGGTAGCGGACGGGCGGACGAGCGGGGGCAGGCGGGAGGGGCGGGCCGGCGGAGGAGGCGGGGGTTGGGGGGGATTTGACATGGGGCGCTCTGCACGCCGGCAAGGCTGGGGGTTCACGGGCAACCTCACGGGCCATACCTCTCAGCTCAAGCGTGCGCATTAAAATCAAGCCACATCAATATTGGGACCGGAAGACTAGTGCTCTTGGGTTAGGTTAAGTTCAAGTGCACTAGTAGCAAATAGAGAAGATGAATATCCTTGGTTGCAACATACTTTGGTAGTTCTGAGCCTGGCTTACAGGCCTTGTGTTACGATTTAGGTCCGGTGCAGTACATGGTGTAGAAACGACAGGTGCCAGGAGACAGACACAAACCTCCGACTGGGCATGCATCTGAGAGTGAAGAATCTCCCTGGTTTTGCATCCCCAATCTTGTGGTATCCCCTTTCCAACTAGTATCTGTTGCCACATCTGATGATGTAAGTAGATCCATAATCAGCTATCCGGGCACAATACAATTATTCCGCACCCAATCTTTCCCATGCATTTGAGTCCTTCATATCATCTGCAGCTCACGCACAAATGGATGCCATTGAGCATCAAACAAACAGACTGGTTTTCACCCCACAGCTAATAGTTGGGACATTCATCAGAAAAAAAAAAGGAGAACAGCCACCAGAGTGTTTTTTTTTTAATCTTTGTAAGAATCTGCAGTTTGTGCTTGAACATCAAGCATTACACTTCCATACAGTGCTAAGTACCGCACTAAAAATGTTTCTGAGACTGAATACATGCGTTCCAGCAATACCTTAGAAGTGCACTTGGCATCTGCTCCAAGGGGAATGCTGCCCTGCTGTGCTACAGCTCATGTCCCAAGCCAACAGCAGATTTTCTAATTGACAAAGAATCCTGAAGATTACAGGGTCAGCTTTCCATCTTCAGCAGTAGACGTTCAATGAAACAACAGTGGGCTCCACTTTGCAGAGACCAAAACCTTGTACATACAAAGCCCCCTAAAGCAACTACACTCTGATTCTTCAGAAAGACTGTTACCGATATAACAGACTATAAAAGGTTGGCAATGCTCGACGATGCCAACCTATCTAAGCAGGTGCCTTGGGAGGTTCATCAAGTGCCTGGTATAAGGCCTCATTCCAAGGGCCGGCATCTGAGTTCTCACATCCGCCTAGGCAAGAACAAGAGCCTCCTAGAAACTCGGGAAGATTCTCGCTATCCACCAACTCCAGCAATTTTGAAGAAAAGTTACTGCCATGCACTTCAATCTTCTTCTGAGTCCTCTTATCAAGCCACGGCTTTACCATGGCCCAAATGGCCTTGAAAGCAGTTGGGGCATTAACAATGTACATCTTCCCTAAGTACTCTGGATAAAAATCTTGATCCGTTTTCGTAATTTTTTGAATAAAATGTCGCACTTGTTTACTCATATGCTTCATGGTCTGCAATCACACGATCACAAGACACTGCTGAGGATACAAACTAGACATAAGGAACACCATGCAACAGCCCAGTAGCTCTAATCTTGCCCACCATCAGAGTACAAGGGACCAGTGCAGGGAGGGAAAAGGAAATTGCTTCAACGTACATGGGGCGGATTAAGAAAGGAAGATCCTTCTCTGGACAATGACTGCTACACAGACCCCGCTTACCGACAGCCAAAGGGGGGGGGGGGGGTAGCGTAAACCTAGGGGGAACCAGGTGCGATACACAAAGGAAGAAAGAAAAGCCATATAGGGTTAACAGAACCCAAAGGACTATGCAACATAAACAACAGGGTCGATTGAATGAAGGATATTACCACTCCTTTCAAATCCAGAATTGTAAGTGACTGGGAAATAACTTGTCCAGCTTTCTTGGAGCATGCTGGAAACTTCCAATCGATCAATACTTCCCATTCCTTCACGTGATACAGCATCATACGGTCCATCGTTGTAACTTTCAGGAGCTCATCCACTTGCAACTGGCCTAGCCTCTCAATGTACACAGGCCGCCCCATCTTATCTGTCTTGTGGTGAAAGTGCGGATACAGCTCCTTCGTTGCTTTCCTTTCTGGAAACTCGAAGGTCTGTCATAGGCACCAAACGACAATCTGAATGCCTCAATAGAATGCAGGTGAACATTGGTCGTTAGAAGACGGCCTGCACTTGTACAGGCACGAGAAAGTAATACCAGTTGTTTAACGTATGCATATCTTATGTCCAGAGGAGCCAGCCTCTAGATCTGCTGGTTCTCTGTCCAAATGCAATAACACTACAAGAAACCAGTTGCTAGGTTATCCAGACTACAAAGAGGAGACGCACGTAACACATGAAACGAGCATTACAGAAAAACGATCAGAAGGAGACCTCTTTAATGGAGTCCGCACCGACTTCTTGACGCCATTCCAGCATAGCCTCAAACATGGCCTTGGCCTTTGCAATGTCAAAACCACGAGCGCGCAGAAAGCGGAGCAATGAATAGTCGCCATCTCGCTTGCGCAGCAGCCTTTGCTCCGCGAGGATATCTCGAAATCTGCATAACGTCTCCTGCTGCCCCTGCGTCAGATCTCCAGGAAGACCGCTCATAGCGTCCGCCTCTCGACTCGACGAGGGCATCGAATCTTGATGCTGAGAGGCACAATGGCACAGATCATGAAGCATCAAGCCCCTCCTCCCCGTCACAAACCACCGTTCCAACCGCAGAAACAAGTCACAAACGAACGCCGCCTAGACGCAGCAGGCCAGGGAACACGACTGGCAAACAATGCTTACGATCTCCACAACCTTGGTGCAGCATAATGTACCCCAAAACCACCGCCGCACCCTCACCACCCCCGCTCCCTCTCCAACACCACCCCCTCACCACACCCCGCACGCTCTGCCTCCATCCCCACGCTACCAATGCCCGCTCCCCCCCTCCCTCCCTCCACCTTCTCGCTCGTCGATGCCTGCAGCGCCCATGTGCGCAGCAGCAGTCTCTTGTCTCGTCTCGCTCGCCCCGAACGCAGGCAGGCAAGCAACGCACAACCCACGCTCTCAGCCTCCCCTCGTACCGCCTGCGCACCGCTGCTCTCCCTGCCTCCATTATTGCCCGCCTGCCTGTTTCGCCACCCTATCGCCACCTCACCCGCCTAAACGTAACGTTTCTTCTAGAATATTCCGCGAGATATACACACACATATATTAATATAAATATAACTATATAAAAAGACAGGGGACAGAGGCGGCCTGGCCCGTTATAGGGGCAAGGGAGAAAATAACCAGCAAAGATATATGTAACCGATCTGTCGTCAATTGTTATCGCTCCGGGGCGGTCTTGTTGAGGGTGGTTTTCTTCCCATGAGTTGGCTGTTGGTCGCATTGAATATGCGTAAAGCACCGGTCGAAAATTCTCTTTGTATTTCAAGGGCGCTTATTAAGGTGAATGGCACCCGCGGGCCCTAGCAGGCGCCTTACATTTGTGTAAGCGTACTCTGTGGGGGGGTGCTTACACAAATGTTAAGGATTTTGGGTGTGTATTACGCCATTCAACAGGGAAGATAATCGGAATAATGTAAGAACTTAATGGACCCGTGTGATCTGACGGTACTTTCGCCGGATTCCGGCAGACTGGGCTCCTCCTCAAGGGCCCTGTCAAATCCTCCCCACCCCCTCTTACCTCGGTTTCATTATTAAATATTTAAGAATCCAAGTGGGTTGCAAGCTGTGGTGGGTAGCGTGATGGTAAGGTGATAGCGGTGCAGGCGGCGAAGGGTTGGGGATCAATTCTTGATGGGAGGCTCTTGTAGTGTAACCCCAGTCGATGTAACCCTCCAATTGGTGTAACCCTATCTAACCCTGTGTAACCCCGGTTTCTCATGTAACTCTGGACAGTCCACTTTATACTTAGCCACATTTGGACTTAGTCAAATTTCGAGACCAACTGTGGGTTACACCGACTGGAGTTACACTCCATTCTGTGTAACATCGAGTGGAGTTACACACCTCATCGTGTAACCCAGTGTAACCCTGACTAGAGTTGACACTCCTTCAGTTCATGTCACTCTCAAGAGAGGGTGGGGAAGATTTGACATGCCGAAAACCGGCATACCATCCTGTCAGATGTTGCACGTGTGCATTAAGTTCTTACATTATTCCTATTATCTTCTATTTAATAGACTAATAATATTCAATAAATTCCCATGTCCACGATAGCCTGCACATAACGGATGTAATGCGCCCTAAGTGCAGATTACGGTCATAATGCACTGTTTCGCTTTGCTTTTCCAATGATAGTATGACATGTGGCTCCTAAACACATTATAATACTGGAAAGCCTCGCAGCAGCGCCTAACGCTATGCGCGCCACGTGTCTCGCCCCGAGTCCTACAGAGCGTTAGACGCTGTTGCTCGACCATTCCAAGGTACGTAAAGAATTTCCAAAAAAAATCCTTTGCATTTCCAGTGGGCTTATTTCGTGGAATATAGTGCCAAATTGCTAGAGTGGCTTACGGAGTGTCACCACCTCACGCCTCCATAACCAATTTTTAGAGCATACTTGCTGACATGGCATGTTTCTACTGGATTTTAGGAGGGGTGTTATATGTGGTATTCTACCTACTAGATTCTAACTACCTACACGGCTCGGTCCTGGCTCCTGCTATATCCGGTGGTGGTAGGTACGTACCAGTGTTGGGAGGTTATTATCTTTTGTAAGACCCGCTCGTTCCGGGTATTGGCTGGGTGAGGTTGTGGACATACCCGCCAGAGACCAATACTAGAATTATTTAGGATTTTACAGAACCGGGGGTTATCAATCAAGCCCATTATCAGAATTATTAGACAATATATCAATAACAATCAAACATGGATGATAACCTACTATTATCAACCCGGGGCCGGGATTTAAAAAAGTTCTTCAACCATTTTTTAAGAGCGCCCTCTCCATGTAAAATTTATCCGAACTTATCAAAGTGATGAGGAATACTAATTAATTAAATCAAAATGTTATCTATTACCTAATACTAATACTAATGTACTTATTTAGGTGGCTAGAATTATAAAGTTAGTTAGTATTCCTAAGTACTTTAAGTAGTTTGTATTTCTTAAGGTACGGTGTGTAAATTTGGGCAATGTTTGACAACGTTTAAGTATTAGTTCGGTTTAACATGTTTTTAAAGGGGTGCTAAATCCTTGAAGATGGGGAATCAAAACTAAAATGTGACATGTCCAGCCACTTGATATTGATATCGAGCAGACTACGCTTGCCCGACGAGTTGAATGCAAGCGTGGGAGCCTTGCCGGTACGGTCGCCGGGGATGGCCGTACCGGCAACGTTCCGGCGACGTTGTGGCGGGGCGCGCTGTCAAATCCCCACACCCCCCCCCCCACCTTGCTCCCCTCTCACTTGCGAGCCTGTATTTGTAGAATAAAGGATTAGGAAATCAGAGTTGAGGCAAGAAGCTGATGGTAGCGTGGTGGCTAGGTGATGTGTGTTACGAAGTTGAGGCCTGAGCTTCAATACTTGGCAATAATGTAGTTTTTCATCTCCAAAATAATCCTAAGTCCAAGATCGTGGCTACGCTCCCCTGTCCCCTCATTGTTCCCAGTCCCGCTCCCCTATCCTTGTCCCTTGTCCTCGCTCCCCTGTTCTTGGTCTTCGCTCCCCTCCTCGCTATATGAACGCAACTCGCTCCCCTGGTCCCGGTCCTCGCTTCCCTCCTCGTCCTATGGACCATGGCTCGCTCCCCTGTTCCCGGTCCTCGCTCACGTACTTGACCTGTGGAATGTGGCTCGCTCCCTTGTTTGTGGTCCCCGCTCCCTGTCCCACTATGGGGAGCAAGGATCTTGGACCGGGAACATGGGAGCAAAATTGGAAAATGTTGGGGAACATGGTCCTAAAAATGGGGAGCGTGAGGAGGGAGCAGGAGGTGTGGAGCACTCCCCACCTTCACAGTGGGGGAAGAGATTTGACAGGTAGTATGCCGAAGCCTCCCTGAGCTCAAGCCAGCGGCCCCACCTCACACGCTTGCCTTAAAACTCGTCGGGTAAGCGTAGTCCTTGCCTATTGATATGTGGGAAATCTAGTTTTTTTTAGCCCTCATAAATATCAATATCAACATCACCAAAGCATCCAAGGGTCCAGGTGTCAGCATCAATATGAGCTCAGCACTTAACCGGTGGGTAGGTTATGAACCTGGTATTGTCCAACAATGTACCCTGCGGGTCCGGGTCCACATACCCGCATTGATACCTGTTTTGATACCCTCTGGGTACCCAATACCCTCCCAACACTGGTACGTACAAGGGTAAACTGACTAGCTCACTACCTTAAAAATCGGTTATGTCCGGTAGCGCTCGAGAGGAGCCCATGCTACCGGATATAGCATGCTACATAGTCCTATATAGCGCTATGCCGAGGTGTCATGGCGAGGTGTCATGGCGACCTGCTATATCCGGTAGCAGGGCTCCTCTCGAATGCTACTTAGTCCGTAACGCGCCTTGCCAGCCTGACAAGACATTTTTTTTTGAAAATTCTTTAGGGCCCTCGTGGCAAGGGGCTCACACCTGTGAAGCACCTCTCCTGGGGTTGCTTACCCTATACATTCATTGTGAATGTGTACCCATCATAGCCGACTCGCCCATTATCATCCATAGCCCATCGTCCATAGCCGACTCGCCCATTAAGCTAGTGTGGTTGGCCGGCGACAAAGATGCCCCCCACCGGTCATCCACATTATTTTCTTGTGTGCTTGTTGGCTCTCTTGTAGAGAGAGACTTTGCATCATGTTGAAGTCAATGGAGAAAATGTGGTCAAAAGACCTTACACCGCGTCAAGGCACCGATTGGTGTGTTTGTGCTGAGTCATGCCCCTTACTCTCACCTTCATCTTATGTTTTGCCAAAGCAAGAGAGCCAATCGCCATTTTAGGCTTGTTGGAAATGCAACTTCTGGAAAAAAAAAACAAGAAGCGTGGTAATTCGGTGGAGCGGAGGCGACATTCATTGTGAATGTGTAAACATATCATAGCCGACTCGACCATCATCATCGAAGCTAGTGTGGTGGGCGAGCTGTTTGCAATGAACTGTCAGATCTGTCTGCCCAAAAAACAGGGGGGGGCTTGGAATTATTGATCCAGAAACCCAAATAACAACTCTCCTCGGTAAATGGATTCCTCGCTTCTTTGGCCCAGAAGGGGGCTGGTGGAAATATCTAGAGGTTCAGAACATCTAGGATGCCTCTCCCCTCAAAACAGCCCTCTGGATCCCATCTCTGCGTTGGGTAGCTCAAGGGTTCAAACATAAAGCCTTAGGTTCATCCCTGTGGACCACCATCTGGCACGCATGGGGAAGGCTCCGACCCTTTCTACGGAAAATGGAACCTCAGACTTATGAAGAGACCCTCCGACAGCACCTATTCTTTAAATACCAACATGCCAACCCAACCACAAAGGGCCCAAGCCAAAAGATGGTCTTACTGGGACAGATCTGGCACATCTGCATGTTTAGAAGTTACAGTCCAATACTCTTCAATTTCTGTATTTCGTCATACCTCAAGTTGTCAGATGTTTGTTTCTGTGTGTTTCCCTTGCCCTTGGGTTGATGCAACTCTCGTGCATTCCCTTGCAGCAAGACACCTCCACTGGACAGTCACGTCAATGCTCACATTCATCCGTCATTACCATTATTCATCCACGTAACCATGTTCATCCACTAGTATTCATCCGTCCGACTTTTTTCATTATTATCTCATGCAACCTCCACTGTACAGTGGCGGTTATATAATTAGACACAATCTTCATATGACATGTTCCAGACTAAACAATAATTCCATTTCTATTCTACTTCTTTGAAACGTTCATACGCGAGTGTATTTTTTTTTATTGTATTGATCCAGGTTAGACACATATGGAACAACCAAGACTTTATGGACTCCACATCTATTGCTAGCATTGCAGGATCAGCCAGGACTTCCTTTGGCTTTCAGACTGGTATCTCCCAGCCCATCTTTGCCAAATGGAACTCGAAATGGCAATCTTACGGGTTTGTGGAGGAAAACTGGAAATCAATCTGGACATGTAGCTGGGAAAAAACAAGGCCAGCCAAGATGTCCGCCTTTCTATGGCAAATAGCCAACAGAGTCCTTAAGGTGGGAGAATGGTTACAATTCCAGGAAGCCTTGCTTTGCTCTTGTTGCTCCTATGGGCAGTTGGACACCCTGGAACATTGCCTTATTTGTTGCCTTACCCCCAGGAAAGTCTGGCCTATCGTTAAGGAATTTTATAGACATTGGGATACCCAAGACTTCTCAGTTGTACATCTGCTACTCAACTACGACTCAAATACAAAAACCAAGGCTTCAAACTGCCCAGTCTACGATTGCCTTCGCAGCTCTACACTGTGGAACATATGGAAAGTTAGATGTGCCTGGACCCTCTCGGGTACCACCTGCACTTTATCTACCTTGCTTTCTAGAGTATTCTAGGACTTGCAGATTGAAGGGAGGAAGGCTTGGGCAAAACTCTGTGCAGATGTCGCAAAAAGACCCCAACAAGCGGCAGCAATCCACAGTCAGTTTGCCAGCACTTGGGCAAGAAACGGTCTTCTCTGCACTAGCTCGTCACCATCCCACTATGCCTGGGCAGCTCAACCGCCAGATCGATGGCGAGAACTCAACACACCCCTCCATGGCGGCGTCCCCCGAGTTTGACAGGGATATCAATTGGCGCCACATCAAATCGGCTGCTAGACTGAAATTTCGCTGAGATCCATTCGTGCACACAAATAAGCTTCGGACAGGTTCCAAGCGGCTGCTAAGCCATTCACCTCATGGATTCCTTGTAGATCTCACCAGTCCAGAAGCGACTGCCTACATTCAAAGCAACCCCCTATGGGTGTGACTTCTACATTGGGCTTGTAACCCTAGGTTGTCTTCATCTTCTCCCTTCGGGAGGATAGTTCGTTCATCACTGACTACAGTGTGTGTACCTCATGGTGTAATCTGGGGTTTTAATTTTTTTCCCCACAATAAACTCAATAAAATTAATTCAGGGCCTTCCCCTGTTCAAAAATAATAATAATAATAAATGTGGTTGGCCAGCAACAGAGATGGCCCCCACCGGTCATCCACATTATTTTCTTGCGTGCTGGTTGGAAAATGTGACGTCCGGAAAAGGGAAAACCAGACGGCGTAAAGTTCGGAAAATGAGGCGGCAATGTGACGCGCGGATGGTGTGTGGGCAGGTCACGTCAATTGCGTGAGTGTGTGTCCAAAGTCAGCCAAAGAGAGATAGTTCAAAGGAACAACGGTCGGATGCTCCAGAATATTCCTTCAAAATCCCCTCTCTCCACCGTATCATACTCTATACCCATACCATCGCAGTACAAATACATCTACCTACCACGGAAGACAGGTACCTATCACCAACTACCGCAGGTAGGTATGTACATACCGCGTACCGAGTTTCGCCACAATACTGCAAATATCATTTACGGTGTGCATAGCAGCGAGGTGGCGAAAACCGGCGAAACTCACGGGCCGACACTTTGCAATAATGGCCCATTATTGGCGGAGAAGCGGGCGGCAACTGCTTCACCCGGGCGACCGGACAGACCGGTCGCCCGGGCTTGACCACCGGCCGCGCCGGGTCCCTGGCCGGGACCAAAAGTGCAGGGGTCGGGAATGGGGTCACGTCGTTCGGCGACTACCGTCCGAACCCGGCTAACGAACTGACCGAATACGGAATTTGGCAGCGGACGGGACAGGCCGGTGACGTAGCTACCGGCACCCTGTTGACGCAATATGAGTAGCTAGCTTCTTGCTTTTCCTTCTTTCCTTGTGGTGTGGATGCTCAGAGAAAGGAAGTGGAGGGCAATTGAGAGGAGGGGAGTCCATAAGGAGTTACCTTGTTTGATTGCGCTGTGCAGTTGTATGCGTGGAGTTTTGTGCTGGTGTATCTGTTTCTTTTCCATGTGAGCACAATGTCTGAAGCTCTTGCCGTAGCGGTGTTTCGATGTCCCCTTGAGTCGTTGTCTCTTCCTTCGAGTGGCTGCAGCTTGTGGAGCGAATGAGTGGTGCATTGTTTCCCGCTCTGGTACTGGGTTTGTTGGCGGGTCTGCTCTTTTTCATTTGTTTAACCAGTAGGTGATCTGGTGGGTGCTCGAAGATGCAAAACTTTTCTCTACATGCTTGCCAAATGGCATATGAGGAATCCATTACCAAAAAATACCAAAAATGGCTTTGAGAGCAGCCTTGTCAGTCCATCACAGTATTGCTTGTCGATTGAGCTTGCGGCTGTTTTCACGGCCCTTGCAAAGGGAACGGCTTGATGACTTTGTTAGATGTTCAGTTTTGTGAAGGCAGTTGTACGTCTCGATTCCTGAGTTTTTGGTCTCGGAGCCCCAAGCTTGTGTCAAGATAAATGGTGAGCCAAAGTTGTGCGCCCTTCAGCTTTAGGAAGAAGGCCATCAGCTTTCCTAATCCTAATTTTTCAATATTCGTCCACCACCTGGAAGCCCCTGTTGTGTAGCATAAACTCAACCCGGGCAACAGAAGCTGTTAACTGTAGTCACTGACAATGGCCTGAATGCATGCACACCTCGTTCAGACAAACATCCTCCACTACTGTGAGAGGGAAGGACGTGCTCTTAACAAAGGAACAACACAGATTCAACACTTGCACGGATTCAACTTCTCTTGAACGTAGATCGTGGAATTCAAGGAGAAGCAATGCTGCTCCTCGTTTACCTGAATCTAGGGATTGTTGTAGGTGGGCTCACTTTCACCGTCCTTGTCCTGCAAAGAACACTTATTATCCATCCTTTGACAGAAGCTGCCTTGCTCTCTTAGTGAATTGATCTCCCATATTACATCAAACAATGTTCTGTTCCCACCTCATCGCGGTTAGATACCGCACCATTGTGGCTGGACTGAAGGTCAGGTGGTGATGCAACCATGCACCTCTTTGCTCTTTTCCAGGGCTATCAGGCTTGCACATGTATTGCAAATGCACACAAACGTGATGTGGTTGGGCTTCACCCCTTCCCCCATCATTTGATCTCAGACCTTTCATCTTGATGCACTTAAGCAAGAGACAAACATACATATCTGAATGTGCTGAAATGCCTCTCTGGTTTAAAGTCTGTAGAGCCTCTTTGAGTCTGCCTACCTCACAAAGCATCTTCACATGCCCAAAAGTGCCAGAAGAGGCATTGTGGACTGCCTCTCTTGATCCTCTTTCAGAAGCTGTGGTCATGGTTGAGGTGCCTGATTTTATCAACTGTGCCGCTGCAGCACCTGCCGGGCACCTGCCTTTAGTTGACCATCTACCCATGCAGGTTTCTTGTAGTTATTGATCCACAGGGAATCATAGGTAATCTTGTGCTTGAAATCTGGCCCTCTTAGATGAATCTGGACCCACACGCTATCCCTGCCCCTTCAACTATCACTGCCTCTGCACAAATAATGCATACATCATTGCCTTGCAGCTGATAATGACAGCCTAGATTTGTTCTAGGAAACACCCAACTCAGCTTATCACACTAGTTTATATACTGAATTGCGTCTGCTACTCTCTGTAATCTAACAGACATTCACCTTTTTGCCTTGATTGTCCCACCATTGACTGGGATCAAAAAAGTATTCATTCCACAGCTACTCCTCACCTCTATTACATGTTTTTGGATACTTTCTTGTCATCACGTTGGCAGTATCATGTCGAAGTCACTCCAAACTATCAAAGATTCACTCAACTAGCTAACTTGCAGAACTCAACATGGAATTTTAGGGCCGATTCTGATAAGAGGGAAAAACAGGGTGAAATGTGTTGAAGAAGGTACCTTCATTAGCAGTGCCTGATTTTATCAATTGTGCCGCTGCTGCTGCGGCTTCCAGTTGACCATCTACCCATGCAAGTTTCTTGCAGCTATGGATCCACATGGAATCATAGGTAATCTTGAGCTTAAAATCTGGCCCTTTTGGATGAATCCGGACCCAAACTCTACCCTTGCTCCTTAAGCTATCCATGCTCTACACAAATCATGCATATATCCCAAAGCTTCTAGTTCTGCCCACTCCCTCTCCCGCAGTCCCTCTCCTCGCTTCCCCGCTGTTCGTCTCCCCGACATTCTAGAGTATTGAACGCCGATTCTGTCCGAAATGACTGCGTGGGACTCCAGGTTGTGAATGACGACTTGCCAGTCGTCGCAGTCGTTTTTATGCCACGCTGGCATAAAGGATGGAGTATACAAGTCGCAGAAGTGAACTCCGGGTTTCACGCTAATTTATAGGCTGATTTCCAAGAATCGGAAAAACATATTTTTTATATTAATGAAATTTGCAGTCGTGTTGACGATTGCGGGTTGGACCCCCGGGGACATTTTTTTCAATTGTAACCCATATGGCACTGTTTTGAAATTACAATGACACGCGTCGAATTGCGAGCGAGACAATTGATAGGGAGCTCGGGTTGTGAGCTCCGTAAGTCGCAGTGAGGGGCCGAGGACTTAGCAAGATTTTCAAGTCACTCCTGCTCGGGGAACGCGACTTCCATCTCCTTCTTCTTCCCTTCCTTCATGTACTGTGTTTGCAATGCGTGTGTGATCCTGGCAGCCCTGCAAAAGGGCAAAGAGGTCCATGCTGACATTGTCGAAGCTGGAATCGTACCAGATGTTGTTCTGGACACTGCTCTGATGAACATGTATGCAAAATGTGGGAGCATCGAGGATGCAAAGGGAGTGTTGGACAATATGGCCGAACGAGATGTGGTGTCTTGGACTGCGATGATCACAACTTATGCACAGCAGGGGCGCAAGATGGAGGCTTTGGAGACCTATGAGCAAATGATGAGGGAAGAGGTGAAGCCCGACCAGATCACCCCGGGTTAGGTTTGCAAGGTGTGTGTGAGCCTGGCAGCGCTGGATAAGGGCAAAGAAGTCCATGGGGACATTGTCAAAGCTAGAATTTTACCAGATGTCATTCTGAATAGTACCCTGGTGGACATGTATGCTAAATGCGGGTGCATTTATAGTAAATAACAAAGAGAATTTTTATTAGACAGTGGAGCTCTCCTCCCAACCATAGAAGCCTTATGATCAAGAACAAGATGATCGGCTTCTCCCCCGAGCTCAGAGTTTACACAGTGCAAGAGGTTCACCTCTTGAGATCTCAAACACACCTCTTTAGATCTATCTGTTCAAATCTAGAACCAAGAGTCTTAACTGTTCAAACGAGGTTTGCTATTTCATGAGCATGAGCGGCATGAGCGGCATGAGCAGAGTAATAACACAATCGGTTTTCATGAGCAGAAATACAAATTTCGAAAATAAAAAACAATAAAAAACAATAATTTAATGCAATGTGTCAGGAAAAACAAATATATTATTCGGCCCCTTGAAGGGAAAAATTGTAGTTTTGACAGTTGTGCTCATGATATTTCGTCTTCCGCTCATGCCAATTCCCAGCGACATGTGCAAATATGGCGCTGAATTTCGCAGTAATAGGGTCCGTAACCCGAAAAAACGGCGACGTATTTCGCGGTAATAGGTCTCTCTGGCGAAAAATGGTGCCGAATTCCGCGGCTATAGGTCCCCTCATGACAAGTAATTTGGCGCCATTTTTCCAGTGCATGTTCGGACTTAGCCAGTTTTCGGCGCAAAATAGGGAAATTCGGCGCCATTTTTCCAGACACTGTACCAGTGCATGTTGGGACTTAGCCAGTTTTCGGCCCAAAAAAGAGAAATTCGGCGCCATTTTTCCAGACACTGTACCAGTGCATGTTGGGACTTAGCCCGTTTTCGGCCCCAAAAAGAGAAATTCGGCGCCATTTTTCCAGAAATGGCCCCACAACTGCTTCTGTTGGATCTCAGTTTGAATGGAATATTGCCTCATTCTAGGAGTTTTGGGGTGCATTTCATTACACTGCAAAAAAAAGTCTGATACAGCAAAATGCATTTGAAAATATCCATATGGAGGATTCCCTTTGCCCCATCAATGATTTCTGGAATCCCTAAGGAGGAGTTTGTGCAGCTCGTTCACGCTTAACGTCAGTGCATGAATAAAGTCATCAATAGTCACGTTCATCCTCAACCTCTTCAGGTAGATGTAATACAGATGCTTGCACGGATAATACTTCGAACCCTTCTTTGCTTCCATCAACGAGAAGTCCGTACAATTGCAAGTCGGCTCCACTCCAATCGTAATTGTGTATACATCGTCGCGTACAGCCGAGCCGGCCGTTGCCATCCGATACACACGCCCAAGGCCGGGTGGGGGTACGTCCACGGAGCTCTGAATAGTGCAAGCCATCCCAAGAGCATTGGCAATCCGAGTCTCATTCAACTTGTTGGGAGGGTGTCGTCTCTTCACTCTTCCGAATCGCATTGTGGGATGTGCAGAATTGTCCAATCCGTCTCTACTGGACCGAGCAGTCTGCAATGGCTGGGTCTGAGGAACCGGAAATGCGTGGGCCGGGATGTCTGTGCGTTGCACCATTCAAAATCCTGCTGCAGATAGAGCATCCGCCTCATTCTGAGAGAGGCTGTAACCCGGTGCAACAGGCCAGACGCCCGGAGGCTCCAGCATTCCCTGAATCCCGTACTTGGACTTGCCAAATACACAGGTCATTATGTTGTGCCTACAGAACCAAAATGTCTGCGTTGTGGCGTGAGCAAATGTGGGAGTCAAAAATCTGTCGCTGAAACAAGGTGCAGGTACAGCACCGTGTGGGTTCCTCCGAATCATCTCACCACAGCGTGCTCTCGTATCCACCCGGATGACGCAGCACTTCCCTCGAAATGCCGGCAATGTCCTCGCAATTCTCCACTGTGACTCCGACACTCTTGTCTCCACAATGGGAATGTTGTACTGCTTTACTACAGATGGCTCGTTATGTTGCCGGGGCACGCGCCCTGTGCTCAAAGGAGATGGCGATCTTGAACGTGCAGGACTTGCGATGCTCGATGAGACCTCCTCGGGCAACATCACCGGACCACGAGGGAGCGTGCGAATATTCTTGTCAGCTCGCCATGAATCCTCTTCTCCGCCAGGTGCCTCGTCAAGTCTTCGTCTCACTGGACGGGTATGAACTTCTCCTTCCAAATGTTGGCCTCTTCGCAGCAATGGCGTGTCCCGAAGGCCCTCTCGCAAGGCCGCCGCCCACTTCCGAGGATTCTTCGATCTGGAGGCAATCCGCATCAGCATTTCCTGCCTGTCCGGCCCCAAGCCCCACTGTTTCCCTTTCAAGAACTCGTTGTACCTGCATTGCTGCATAATTGACCTCACAATGTCCTCCGTTGTGGCAGTGAGGATGTCCACCAGATGCGCCGCAGAGGAGGCACGCCAGGAAGAGTGCACTGGATCGGCCATGTTTGTCGTGGGCATGTCGGTGTCGGAGTCGAGACACATTTCCTGCACAAGCACATGTTCAGGTTACAAGCAAGTTACAAATATGGCCAAGAATAATATTCAATGGGACGCGAATTCGTGCAACTCATCTCCCACATATAGTCGCCGAACTGGAGGAAACGATAATGCCACCATGCTAGCCAACTGACCATTGCTCCCTCGTCTGATTTCCTTACAGCACCTGACGATGTCCACCAAGCCCGTATGCATGCAAACTGTGTCTCTGCATCATCCAAGGTGGGAGCGCGCTTCCACGCAAGGCACATGGAACGGTGCTCCTCTCTGAAATCTGGCGCCACGAGCCTGGTTGTGTACTGCGAAAGGCTCTGCAGAAAATGAAACCCACAAGATCTCTCCTTGCCTTCCATGGGAACATTGGGGTCTTGCCCGTACACCCTTCGGATGGCAGCCCAATTTGCTTGTGCGTTGTCCGCCATGAAACCACGGATTTTGGGAGGGGGCAATCCCGCCTTGGCCATCTGTTCGTTTATTCCCTGCCAAAGAAGCATCTCCGATTGTGTGTCCTCTCCTTTCATCTCACAAATAGCAATTGTCATTAGCATCCTGCAGTGGGTGTCGTAGACATGTGCACCCATTGTCACCCACTGGTGATTTGTAATTCGCTTGATATGGTCGAACATGACCCAACTATTTGACAAGTTCCCACTCGTCATCCTGTCGACCAGTTCGACGCCGCTGCCAGGTCCACACGTGGACATTTTGAATACGAAACAACGATCTGCCTCAGTCCCTTGTCCTGGAAACCTACTTCCATTAATGTAGTCATATCCACATCGTCGCTTCACCTCCAGAATGGAGTGCATATCCGAGCCACGCCCAATTTTCTGTTTGCATGAGACAATGTGGTTTCGGACATTCGGTGAACATACATGGGACACCGACTCCAGCAATGCCTCCATTTCCTTCTCGTCGAGAGGAACTCTATCGGAGCCGTCTTCCGACATAATTCTGGCCAATGCCATCTTATGGGCGGCTTGGAGTTGTATCTGTTTGGGTTTGGCACCCGGTCTCAACTTAACCTCCTCCTGAACGAGCTGCTCTGCTTCGTGGGCAGCCTCCCGCGAGTAGCGAGATGAATGAGCTCAGACTGCAAGTGCAGAACATTGCCACAACTACTATAGACAATGTCTATAGTAGGATTCCCCCTCGCCAATTTGTGACAATGGGAACCAACGTGTATGCAAGCTCGGGTGAGGTCAGGGAAACGGTGCAACACATAGAACTGCTTGGCATTACAAACAGACATGCAGTGTGGTGGTTCTTTGCAATGCACACACTTAAATGTGGAGTTCGGAACCTTCTCCTGAGCTCGAAATGGTTGGTGAGCTGTGCCTGTCCAATCGGTCTCGTTCCTGTGACCTCTGGATTTAAAGTGGAAGCAAGTTGGGGAGAAACACCGCAACGCGCCCGCACAAACAACGTAGCGCACCCACACACCATCGAGCATCTTCATGCTGGTGGTTTTGGTAACGCACCAAGGATGACCGTCATGTTTTCTATCCATATCTGTCAACATTCCGGACGCCCTCGAGTAGTCCGCCCGAGGAGGGAACTCAAAGAAGATATTACCGTCGACGTCGGCGGGAAGGCATGTAACCGATTTAATTGCGAACTTGCTGTAGTCCAGCCCGGCCAGCTCCGACCGGTGTCCTTCCAGGTGAAGCCCTCGCAGAATTTCAAGAATAGATCGAACTGCGGTGCTCGTGCTGGGAATATGACTCCCTCCTCCACTGACGTCCATTGAGGACTTGCCTGATCTCCAGGACGACCTCGGAACTTCCATGACCTCGTTTGAGTCGGACAGGTTGTGAACAACCCGGTTCTCGCTCGTCTTCATGGATGGGTTCGGCTCTGGATTTACTTCGTTGCGGACTTCTCTCTTTGAGGTAGCCACTCTCTGATTCGCGGATTGTTTCGTGGAAGGCGCCAGGATAGAAGGTGCATTTGGCGGGCAAATGAAGTCCCCAACAGCCCTGTATATGACGCTGTCCGATGGTGGAACTCGCCATTCCCTGCCATCGCCGAAATCATCATGGAGCACAACAATACTCTCGACAACAAGGCCGTTAGAGTCCTTCCTTTCCTCCTCCAAAAAAACCGACCCCGGTTTCAGGTGGTATCGAACGCACAGATATTTCTCCATCACCCGGCAGGTGTCCCCTCTGCACGGAAATGAAGCTCTATGCTCGTGAGGAGGGCAGTACACTGTAGCGCTCGGGTTTTCCGCCATGGGAGATGTGCACACAAGACTGCCAGGATGGCGTGCGGGGAAGCTCCCTGGTAGAAGGGGGTGCAGCGATGGGAATGAATGCGATGCCGATTTGTCCGAGCGACGAAGCCTGATCCAAATCCAGGGAGCCAACTATCTCAAAAATCCACAGTCAGAGTGTTAATGAACCTTGTCTCCGGAATGCGGCCCCTGGTCTTTGCGCAATAACTGCCAACGGCATGCAGTCAGAAAGTGGGGGGCCGTCCGGATGATGACGGCTGAAGGGGAGAAGCCAACATCGTGCCGTCACATTACTACCCCCGAATGGAAATTCGGCACGCAATATCCAACAGAGGAAGCCCGGATGAAGTCGCCTCGGGCGCAGAGGCCGGCGCGTGTGCGACAGAGAACATCCCCTGGATGGAGATTCGGCACCGAATTTCCATCCGGGCCCCCCAAAGGGAGTCGTGTCGGGGGGTCAGGCCGAAAACTGGACGGCATAAAAACATCCCCAGATGGAAAAACGGCGCCGAATTTCCATCCGGGGCGGTTCGGATGCAGTCGGGGAGGGGGGAGTGGCCGGTACTTGGCCGTCACATTTCAACCCCCGGACGGAAATTCGGCACCGAATATCGAACAGGGGACGCCCGGATGAAGTCGCCTCGGGCGTAGAGGTCGGCACGTGTTCGACAGAGAGCATCCCCTGGATGGAGATTCGGCGCCGAATTTCCATCCGGGCCCCCCCAAAGGAAGTCTTGTCGGGGGGTCAGACCGAAAACTGGCCGACATAAAAACCTCCCCAGATGGGAAAACGGCGCCGAATTTCAATCCGGGGCCGTTCCAATGCAGTCGGGGAGGGGGGAGAGGTCGGCACCTGGCCGTCATATTTCAACCCCCGGACGGAAATTTGGCACCGAATATCCAACAGAGCGGCGGAGAGGCGGCACCTCTCCGACAGAGACCATCCCCCGGATGGAAATTCGGCGCCGAATTTCCATCCTGCAGGTAAGTGGAATCCCGGATGCATGGAAATTCGGCGCCGAATTTCCATCCAGCAGGTAATTCGAATCCCGGATAAATGGAAATTCGGCGCCGAATTTCCATCCTGCAGGTAAGTTGGATCGCTGGCGTATGGATATTCGGCGCCGAATTTCCATTCGCCATGTATTTCATCGCTAAGAATTACCTTCCTGCAGGTAATTCCTATCGATGCCGGTAGGAAGGAAATTCCTCGTTCAGAATTACCTGCAGGAAGGTAATTCTGAGCGAGGAAATACATGGCGAATTGAAATTCGGCGCCGAATATCCATACGCCAGCGATCCGACTTACCTGCTAGATGGAAATTCGGCGCCGAATTTCCATTTATCCGGGATTCGAATTACTTGCTGGATGGAAATTCGGCGCCGGATTTCCATCCGCGCGCTTCCGAATTACCTGCGTGAGGGAAATTTGGCGCGCCGCCCGACCTGCGCGGATGGAAATCCGGCGCTGGATTTCCATCCGCGCGCTTCGGAATTACCTGCGTGAGGGATATTTGGCGCGACGCCCTACCTGCGCGGATGGAAATCTGGCGCCGGATTTCCATCCGCGCGCTTCGGAATTACCTGCGTGAGGGATATTTGGCGCGACGCCCTACCGCGCGGATGGAAATCCGGCGCCGGATTTCCATCCGCGCGCTTCGGAATTACCTGCGTGAGGGAAATTTCCAGCGCCGCCTACCTTGCTGGATGGAAATTCGGCGCTGAATTTTCATCCTGCTGCGCTCCGAATTACCTGCAGGATGGAAATCCGGCGCCGGAATTCCATCGTGCAGCGCTCCGAATTACCTCTACGTGGATATTCGTGTGGTGTTTGGCGCTTACGAATATGCTGGGTGGTTGGACAGACCCGGTGGCTCCAAATCTGGAATGGTTCCCAAAGTACCAGGGACATGTGGAGCTTCCCCAAACCGGACAAACTCTCTGACCCCACATTCGACATGTGGATGAACCGCATGACATGGTGGTTTCAGGTACTTCCCCACGCTTCGTTTGGGGCTTCTACTCTAGTAGGAGGTGGATTCATTGTATTTTTTGAGGAAAGCGATCTGATGGACAATCTCCACAGGTGACGACGAATGCGCAAGAGCAGCTGGACACACAAGCACATCAGTTCAAGATGGAGATATCTCCTGCAGCAGAGAGCCTACGTGACTATGTGACGAGGTACTTTATGCTCTACAAAACCAACCTATTTTTTCGGGAGATAGCAGATGCTCGCCGAAGCCACGAGTTCACCGACCAGCCGAACGCGGACAAAGCAGCAATGCGCCTTCTGTACAGGTACATACGCGCTGCCTTTCTTTCAAGTCCTGGCATTTCAGGATGTTAGAGGCCTCAAGTGGTGTTAGGGAAAATGGCGCCGAATTTCCAGTCAGGGCTCCGAAAATGGCTAAGTCCCTAGACTGGCTGGCCCGAACTGGAAATTCGGCGCCGTTTTCCAGTTCCAGGCCCTATTGCCGTCCAGGGACTTAGCCATTTTCGGGCTAAGTCCCTAGACTGGCTGGCCCGGAACTAGAAATTCGGCGCCGTTTTCCAGTTCCAGGCCCTATTGCCGTCCAGGGACTTAGCCATTTTCGGGCTAAGTCCCTAGACTGGCTGGCCCGGAACTGGAAATTCGGCGCCGTTTTCCAGTTCGAGGCCCTATTGCCGTCCAGGGGCTTAGCCATTTTCGGGCTAAGTCCCTAGGGTGGCTGGCCCTGAACTGGAAATTCGGCGCCGTTTTCCAGTTCGAGGCCCTATTGCCGTCCAGGGACTTAGCCATTTTCGGGCTAAGTCCCTAGGGTGGCTGGCCCGGAACTGGAAATTCGGCGCCGTTTTCCAGTTCGATGCCCTATTGCCGTCCAGGGACTTAGCCATTTTCGGGCTAAGTCCCTAGACTGGCTGGCCCTGAAGTGGAAATTCGGCGCCGTTTTCCAGTTCTAGCCATTTTCGGACCTCATTGTGTTTTTCATGAATGCAGGTATTGTAAGTTCTCCCTTTTGGAGAAAGGTCATCTGTCTTTCGAGCCACCATTCTTCCTGGCATGGAGGAACCCTGGGGCTGACTCCATGTACACTGACGATATTGTGAAGGAGTGGCATCTGGAACATTTGCGCGATTGCCCTTGGTATGTGGACCTTCCGCCCGGCTCGCTCGACCCATCCGAGTTTCAATTGAAGCTGGATGCTGAATTCCGACGAAACCGGGCTCCGCTGCCTCCGTTGGGTGCAAAAGAGGCAAAAGCGCTTGCGAACTCCAGGAAAGCGGCAGAGCTTGCTCAGGCAGGAATTCAGGAGAAATTGCATGAGAAGAGTAAAGGTCAAAGGAAAAGGACAAGGAAACAGGTGACTGCAGTAACACCCAAAAAGAAGAAAACCATCGGGGCATCGGAGGAGGCGCAGGAGGGGACCCAAGAGATTGACTCGGACGACGACTTCGTTCAAGGTCCTTCGACTGCTGTTGCTCCTACCCAGTCACCGGTCGTCCGGGTTCCCAAGTCAGTTCGGAGTGGGACTGGCTCTGCTAAGAAGTTGGCATTTGAGGGCGAGCCTACACGCCGGTATTCGGCGGTGACGTTTACGCACAGGCCAAAGCTAGAACCTCCAACCATCATCCAATGCGTCAATGAGAGCTTCCTTGACGCTCTCGCTGCCAGGGCGAAGAAGGTGGCACACAACAAGTCTCTGGCGGAGCAGAAGGGGAAAGCCAAGAAGAGGGCTGGCGGTACAGAGCCTAAAGACACCCCTGGTTTTGAAGCCATGATGGAATTCTTCACGGCTGTGAGCACGAATTGCAAGAGCACTTGGGGGGGGTTGAGGTGGAGAGAGCTTGCGACATGATTCTCCTCGACATTCCAGATGGGGAGCTGCTGGAGGGCCTGGATGGTGTGCCCACCTGGAACAGGTTTACTGAGGACTACTGGAAAGCCGGGTTTGGGCTGGCGGGGATGCTTCTGGATGACGGTGGATGTGTGGTTGTCATTGCCACGAGAGGGAAGACCACAGAGAATGCGGTGGCAAGGTGGACACCGAAAAGTGTCACCCCGGTCCTCCTCAGAAAATGGTTCTGCATCAGTACGCAGGGGTTGCGAACAGAGGGCCAAAGTGTAAGTTATCAATCTTTTGCATTCACTTCATATTGTGGTGTATGTTAAGTAGACCCTGGAGTTGATCCCTTCTTTGTTGGATGTGCAGACATTGGTGTTTGAGGCATATTGCTTTGTGAAGAGAGGGTCTACGTTCAAATTCCGCAACGACGGTCGTCTTGTTGATGCCACTGTGGACCCTGTAACATACGATGTCCTCTACAACTATGTGCCCCACTCCAGTATGCCGAAGGACACAAAGACAGGCAAACCGTGGCGGTACAGCCGGACCCGGAGCCCTGCTTTCATCCAAACCCTCATGGAGACGTGCTCGGATGTCCAAGGGCGGATTCTGGACCTCACATGAGGCACGGGTAAGCCTTCACTTGCTCAGTTTGTCCCCTGGCCCGACTGCAATTGCATGCCGCAAGCTATTAACCGCCCGCTTTGTTCCTCAGGTGCTTCAATGCGGGCAGGGACGTTGTCCGACAGGCATGTGTTCGCCTTCGAGCCAGATACTGCCCTCCACAACTCGGAACTTGCAGCGGCTGAACGTCTGTCGAAAGAGGAAGAGGCATCCTCGGAGGATGAGGAAAAATCCGAGAAGGAGCAGGGGGAGGAAGTTGGGATCGAGGCCGAGGAGCCCCCGGTTTACGAGTGAGTGGTGGCATTGTAAGTTGCCTCCAGATTTCGTGAGGCACCTCCCTCCGCTCTCTTATTTCATTGAAAACCCTTTCTAGTTGTGCTGGTATTGACATTCTTGAAGTGGATTTGTTCTTACTGTAGGATGCCAAGTACTGCCGGAGGGACGTCTACACCGGAGTTCATGGGCAGGAGGAACGTGCCTTTTTTTGCCAGGGGGGATTTCATGCCTAGTCCAGAAAGGGAGTACATCCTTCCTACTTATGCTGCCCGGCTTGCTTCGGTGTCCATTAGGAGGTGTTCCGAACGTAGTCGTGTACAGCAGATTTTAGACGAGGCAAGCCTCAAGAAAATGAAGATGAGGGAGGAGGCAGCAACTATTAGAGCCCGTCGGGCTCGTAGATTTGTGTTGGATTCTGCTGAGGAAAGTGGGGGAGAAGACGCAGAAGATTCCCAGGAGGTGAGGTGGACAGTCCCCCAAGGAGAGGACGGGATTTTTGAGAGGCATAGTGGAACTGATGCATCACAGAGCTCCGAGGACGAGGGGGATGAGGGGGATGAGGAAGAAGGTGGGGCAAGTTCCTCGGAGGGTGTAGGAGAGTAGTGCCCATTCCGGCTATGATAGTTAGAACACACTTGTATAGACGTGGCTTGCCACAAAATTTGCAATAAAATGTTCGGCCCTATTTCCGTGCCTCCTAACCCTATTTCCGTGGACTCACAATGGTCTGCTCATGCTTTTTTTTTTTTCCTCTCATGCTCATGCCGCTCATGAAATAGCAGCCCCCGTTCAAACCTCCTAGATGCTACTAACTAATAGTAACACCTAATCTGAGTATAGACTAACTACTTCTTCTACACTCCCACTTAGTTAGGTCTTAATCAGTTTTTAAAGCCTCTGTGTATGTTCTTGAACTACTGTAGACTTGAGCTAAGGCCAAGCTCAGTAGTACACTTCGAATGCTTGAGCTTTGGTAAATTCTTCGTCATGATATCTGCAACCATGTCGTCTGTAGCACAGTAAACTATGTTTACTTCTTCTTTGGCCACTATCTCTCTTATGTAATGATGTTGCACTTCTATGTGCTTAGTCCTAGAATGATACTTAGGGTTTTGACTTAGTGCTATTGCACTCTAATTATCACAATACATAGTTGTTGCTCCTGATTGCTTATGACCCAAGTCTCCTAGTAACTTTCTTAACCACACAGCCTCTTTGGCCGCTTGAGTGGCTGCCATGTATTCCGCTTCCGTTGATGAAAGCACTGTTGCAGTCTATCTCTTGCTTGACCACGACACAGCTCCACCTGCAAGAGTGAAACAATGTCCCGATGTCGATCTCCTGCTGTCGAAATCCCCTGCCCAATCAGCATCTGTATAGCCTTCCAGACTTGTTCTCCCCTTTCCTTTGTAGAGTAATCCCATTGTTGATGTTCCTCTGAGGTACCTAAAAATCCTCTTGATTGCTCTCCAATGGGTCTCACCAGGATTCGAAAGAAACTATGAGACGACTCCCACTGAGTATGCAATATCAGGTCTAGTGCAAGTCATGCAATACATTAAGCTACCCACAGCACTCTGATATGGAACCTTTGTCATATCTTCTGTGTCTTCTTGAGTTTGAGGACATATCTCTTTTGTGAGCTTTAGGCCTGCTTCTAGTGGAGTTGAGACTGCTTTACTCATGTCTAACTTAAATTGCAGTAATTTAGTTTCAATGTACTTAGCTTGATGCATAAAAACAGTACGATTTACTCTATCTCTACTGATTTGTATGCCAAGACAAAATTGAATTGAACCCATATCAGTCATGGAAAACTCCTTGGACAGTTTATCTTTGAATTGCACTAGTAATCCTTGACCATCATTGCTGACCAGCACAGCGTCATCCACATACAAGGCCAATATAACCAATCGACTTCCTTGTGTAAGGATGTAGACGTTTGTATCTGCAACATTCTTCTTAAATCCAGATGTTAGAAGAAAAGTATCGATCCTTTCGTACCATGCTCTCGGAGACTGTTTGAGCCCGTAGAGCGTCTTATGTAACTTACAGACTTTGTCTCTGGTCTCTGGTTTGATAAAACCTTGAGGCTGATCCATGTAAATGGTCTTTTGTAGGTAGCCATTGAGAAACATTGTTTTGACATCCATTTGATGGACATCAAAATCATTCTCGGCTGCCAATGCCATTAATACTCTTATTGAAGTGATTTTTACAACAGGTGAAAAAATGTCGTTGTAGTCAACACCTTGTTACCTGTGAGAAACCCTTAGCAACCAGCCGCGCTTTATACCTGTCAACACTCCCGTCGGACTTGAGCTTGATCTTAAAGATCCATTTGCACCCAACAACTTTACGTCCTAGGGGTAGGTCAGTAAGTGACCATGTTTGATTCTATATTAGCGAATTGAATTCAGAGTTTATTGCCTGCTCCCACTTAACCTTATCAGGGGCTGTCATTGATTCTTCGTAGGTAGCAGATTCTGTCAATGGGATTTCTCCTCTCACGGCTTCAACGGCTGTCATCGACGTGATAAGCCTCTCAAGAACTTTTCTCTCCCTTCGTGACCTTCGCAGAAGTGGACTTACTTGTTCCTCACTAGCTTCATCCTCCTCTTCATCTTCAAGAGTATGATCTACTTCATCTTCAACCATAGGGAGATTTTCACATTCTTCTTCAGATTCTATTGAAATCTCATTAGGTGTCTTGTCAGTAGATTGGAAACTTGATTGTTGACTGGGTTTTTCTCCCACTCTTGGAAAAGCTGTACTTGCTTCATCAAAGACAACATCCCTACTATGAAAGACAGTCTTTGTTTTCTCCTTAAGCAGTTTATATCCCTTAACTCCTTCAGTGTAGCCTACGAAAATGCAGGCTTCACTTTTTGAATCCAGTTTCTGTCTCTTCTCTTCTGGGATATGAGCATAGGCTCGACTTCCAAACACCTTACAATGCGATACACTTGGCTTCACACCTGTCCACACTTCTTCTGGAGTCATTCCCGAGACTGCTCTTATAGGCGTTCTATTTTGAAGGTAGGTTGTAGTTCCCACTACTTCCGCCCAAAAATAATTAGGCAGGTTAGCCTGCTTGAGCATGCTCCTAGCACACTCTTGTAGAGACCTATTCTTCCGCTCCGCAACACCGTTTTGTTCAGGTGTATAGGGAACCGTTAATTGTCTCACTATTCCGTTATCTTTACAGAATTGGTTGAAGGCATTAGAAATGTATTCCCCTCCATTATCTGACCTCAGAGTTTTGAGGGTTTTCCCTGTCTGTTTCTCTGTAAGAACTTTGTATTCTTTAAATTTATCTAGTACTTGGTTTTTCTGCTTCAGAAAATTGACTGTTGTTCTTCTTGAAACATCGTCGATGAAGGTGACAAAGTAGGTGGCTCCACCGAGCGACTTTGTCTGCATAGGGCCGCACACGTCTGAGTGCACAACCTCCAACAGACTATTTGCACGTTGACCTCCATCTTTTGGGAATTTTTGTCGGTGTTGTTTTCCTTCTATACAACCCTTACATAGACTGGTCTGTTCTACTTCCTTTAATGAGAGCCCTTCCACTAGGTATAGGTCTTTCAACTGTTTCAGTTTCTCAGTGCTAAGATGTCATAGCCTTCTATGCCATAGTTCTGTTTCTGACATAGTCCTCTCGGATTGTGTAGCAAGAGCTCTCTTAACTGTACAAAATATCTGTAACTTGTATAGATCATTTTCCAGTATGGCACTTGCCACCACATTCCCTTGCTCATCTGAAATGAGACATTGACTATTGTGGAATAACACCTTATAACCAGCTATGACAATCTTTCTCACAGAAAGGAGGTTTTTAGTTAGGGAGGGAACATGCAAGATATCTTCTATCTCTCTCATCTCACCCTGGTCTATCATAACTGACACAGTGCCCTCTCCACTAATAGGATGTTTACTGTCGTCACCTAATAACACATATTAGTAGGAGAAATCGTTTTGTATGTTAGAAAATTATCTCTGTCCAGGGTCATATGATGTGATGCCCCAGAGTCTACATACCATATGTCACTTTGACCAGAAGAAGCTGAAAGGGAGACTACAAATAACACGGCACCGTCTTTCCTAGCCATTTTTCTAGTAGCTAGAGTTGCTGTGAAGTACTATCACCATTTTGCTTTTCCTCCACCATTCATTTTCTGCAGTTCTTGATTATATGACTAGGTTGCTTACAGTAAAAGCATTTTATTTTAGACTTCTTATATCCAGACTCACTAGATTCTCCTACCTCTTGTTTTTGAGGGGACTTCCAAGACTTCTTCTTATTACCAAACTTTCCAGAGAATAAGTAGATGTTTGGCATTTTCTTCTTATTTCCTCTTTAAGTAATAGCCCTATGACATTATCCACCGATAGGTTGTTTTGCCCTGTTAGTGACACTACAAACCCATCATAAGACTCTGGTAATGACCCAAGCAACACTACTGCTTCGAGTTGTCTTCTCAAGACATTGAAGGAACTCAAGTGTAGCTCTACACTCTCTATTTCACTCATTTTTAGACTATAAAAACGAGTAGTGGCAAACACATTTGACGTGACATCTTTAGTCTCAAATATTGTGGCCAACTTGTCCCAGATCGTCATTGCGGTGGAAGCACTAGTTACTAAGTGCATTTGATTATCTCTGAGACTTGTTATAAGACTTGCTCTAGCCCTTTGATCTTTCATGTCCCATGCAGGTTGACCATTGGTTGTGGTTGGCCTCACTAAAGTGCCATCAACTACTGACCACAAGTCCTTGTCTAGGAGGATCATTTCCATTCTAAATTTCCAAGTATGATAATTAGTCCCATCAAATCTATCCTCCACTCTAGCATCTAACGTGTTAAAGTTAGATCCATGGTTCCCTGAACCTAAAGGAGGTGATGACGTCATGAGAGCCTACTCTCACTAATTACATAGATGGATTCTCTCTCCACTCATTTGGTCCTAAGACCATCTCTCTCTCTGCTTCAGATCTAAGCTGGCTCTGATACCATATAGTAAATAACAAAGAGAATTTTTATTAGACAGTGGAGCTCTCCTCCCAACCATAGAAGCCTTATGATCAAGAACAAGATGATCGGCTTCTCCCCCGAGCTCAGAGTTTACACAATGCAAGAGGTTCATCTCTTGAGATCTCAAACACACCTCTTTAGATCTATCTGTTCAAATCTAGAACCAAGAGTCTTAACTGTTCAAACCTCCTAGATGCTACTAACTAATAGTAACACCTAATCTGAGTATAGACTAACTACTTCTTCTACAGCATTGAGGATGCAAAGGGAGTGTTCGACCTAATGGCTGAACGAAATGTGGTGTCTTGGAGTGCAATGATTGTAGGATATGCACAGCATGGGTGCGGGATGGAGGCTTTGGAGACCTATGAGAAAATGGTGGGAAGGGGTGAAGCCCAATCACATCACCTTTATTTGTGTCTGCAATGCGTGTGCAAGCCTAGCAGCCTTGGAAAAGGGCAGAGAGGTCCATGGTGACATCATCAAAGCGGGAATTGAACCAGATATTGTTCTGAACAATACCCTCGTGGACATGTATGCCAATTGTGGGTGCATCGAGGATGCAAAGGGAGTGTTTGACAATATGACTGAAGGAGATGTGGTGTCTTGTAACGCCATGATTGCAGGATATGCACAGCTTGGGCGCGGGATGGAGGCTCGGCCCTGAGATGCATACTAAATTCTGTAAGTCAGCTCGTTGGCTTCTGAAAGAGGATAAAGAGAGGGAGTCCATAATGCCTCTTCTGGCTCTTCTGGGCATGTGAAGATGCTTTGTGAGGTAGGCAGACTGAAAAAGGCTCTACAGACTTTAAACCAAGGAGCATCTCAGCAGATTCAGATATGTATGTGGAACGATGCTTTGGATGAGCGAATGATGCACGAAGGGGTGAAGCCAAACCACATCACGACTGTTTGTGTTTGCAATGCGTGTGCAAGCCTGGGAGCCCTGGAAAAGGGGGAGAAGAGGCCCATGGTGACATCTTCAAAGCTAGAAGTGCACTAGATGTCCATGGCGACATCGTCAGAGCTGGAATTGTACCAAATGCCATTCTAAACACGGCCCTAGTGGACATGTATGCAAAATGTGGGTGCATCAAGGATGCAAAGGGAGTGTTCGACACTATGGCTGAACGAGATGTGGTGTCGTGGAAGGCGATGCTTGCAGGGTATGCACATCAAGGACGTGGGAAGGAGGCTTTGGAGACCTATGAGATGTGGTGTCATGGAGTGCGATGCTTGCAGGGTATGCACAGTAGGGACGTGGGATGGAGGCTTTGGAGACCTACAAGCAAATGATGGGGGAAGCACATCATGTTTGTGTGCATTCGCAATGTTTGTGCAAGCCTGACAGCCCTGGAGAAGGGCAAAGAGGTGCATGGGGATAACAAAGCTGGAATTGTACCAAACGTCATTCTGAACACTGCCCTGGCAGCTCTAGAAAAGGGGAAAGAGGTCCATGGCGACATCTCAGAGTTGGAATTGTACCAGATGTCATTTTGAACAATACCCTAGTGGACATGTTTGCAAAATGTGGATGCATCTAGGATGCAAAGGGAGTGTTCAACACTATGGCTGAACAAGATGTGGCATCATGCAAGCTTGGCAGCCCTAGAGAAGGGCAAAGAGGTGCATGGGGATATCGTCAAAGCTGGAATTGTACCTGATGTCATTCTAAACACTACCCTGGCAGCTCTGGAAAAGGGGAAGGAGGTCCATGGCGACATCTCAGAGCTGGAATTGTACCAGATGTCATTCTGAACAATACCCTAGTGGACATGTTTGCAAAATGTGGGTGCATCTAGGATGCAAAGGGAGTGTTCAACACTGGCTGAACAGGATGTGGCGTCGTGCAAGCCTGGCAGCCCTAGAGAAGGGCAAAGAGGTGCATGGGGATATCGTCAAAGCTGGAATTGTACCAAATGTGATTCTAAACACTGCCCTGGCAACGGGTCCATGGCGACATCTTCAGAGCTGGAATTGTACCAGCTGTCATTCTGAACAATACCCTGGTGGACATGTTTGCAAAATGTGGGTGCATTTAGGATGCAAAGGGAGTGTTCGACACTATGGCTGAACCAGATGTGGTGTTGTGGAGTGCGATGCTTGCAGGGTATGCACAGCAGGGACGTGGGATGGAGGCTTTGGAGACCTATGAGCAAATGATGGGGGAAGCACATTATGTTTGTGTGCATTTGCAATGCTTGTGCAAGCTTGGCAGCCCTGGAGAAGGGCAAAGAGATGCATGGGGATATCATCAAAGCTGGAATTGTACCAAATGTCATTCTAAACACTGCCCTGGCAGCTGTGGAAAAGAGGAAAGAGGTGCATGGCGACATCTTCAGAGCTGGAATTGTACCAGATGTCATTCGGAACAATACCCTAGTGGACATGTTTGCAAAATGTGGGTGCATCTAGGATGCAAAGGGAGTGTTCAACACTATGGCTGAACAGGATGTGGCGTCGTGCAAGCATGGCAGCCCTAGAGAAGGGCAAAGAGGTGCATTTCTAAATCATTTCAGAGCAGTACATCAGTTTATGAGTGTTCTTATGGCCCTTGCCAGGATCAGTTTTATTCTACACATCACCAAAATCTTCATCACCACAGGTGGCTTACCAAGAATAGTAAAAAGAAAAAAAGAAAAGCAACTTCATTAAACTAAGAGAAATTAAATTAAATTAAACTGAGAGAAGGAAATGAAGAATATGAACAACGATTCTATATTGTCACTGGAAGATCAAAGCACTTAGGGGATGAAAAACAAGGCAGAAAAGTGGGGGTGCCAACCATCAGCAATGATTCAGCCCTGCCTTCACTACAAGGAATCGCCGAAATAACGACTCAAAAAACGACTGGAAACCCAGTCGTTTCAGTCAAAAAACGATTGGGCAACTATGAGTCCGAAAGGACGACCTATCGGACAGCCCAGTCGTTCCGGTCATTACGTGGTCGGAGTCATTCCAGTCAGTCGTGACGCCGACTGCAGGGTAATTTTTAAGGTGTGGCCACGTGGCGTCTCCACGCGCGGTGTTGACTGAATCTTGGACCTTGACCACAATGGAATTTTGACCGGGGGGTTCCGACTTCCCCACTGTGTGCACACCAGGAATACAGCCGCGTGGTTCGGTGTGAAAATTCCACGTGTTCTCTTGGAGGCAGGACACGCGCCATAGCCGCGTTGCTTCACGCTGCTGAATAGTCACGATCTCGTACTACACGAGCACTAACCACTAGTTCAAAAATAACTAGCAAGTCGTTTCAACGACTGCACGGTCAGACTGCGAAGTTGTAAACTACGTCTCGGAGTGTTGGACTCGTAGTAGCGACCAGACTAGCGGTTACCTTCAAGGACACACGTGACTTCCCCGGTCTCGCCACGTGCAGGCCTGAGGCCACAGCACTTGGCGCAGTGAGTTGTCTGTTGGTTGCCTTCACTACTTGCAAGTGGAGTTGACAACTGGAGTGTTGAAGTGACAGATGCAACTGGAGGGTTGAAATGCACTACCTCACTAGTGACTACATCGATTGTGGGTTGGGAACCAGGCACTCCTGCTAGTTGCACTGACTTCGGGGCTGCGACTTGTAGTTCATACATATGCAATATTGTTTCTACTATGTCTGAATAACAACACGGATGCTACGATTGATCTATTATGCATTGCAACCAACACAATCCCTACACACTGGGGATGATCATGTCATTGCCTATGTGATTCAAACTTCAGAACATACAGACCATGCCATCAATGCACGAAATCAAATGAACTGCATGAAGAAGAGCACGTGACAATGTATTAAGATAACACCTCAAAATTGCCCCATACAGTGCACAAATCCATGAGTCCGTAACGACCAAGATTGGAACCTGTTTCTGGATACTTTTATGTTGTCACTTTGGCAGTATCATGTCAAAGTCACTCCAAACTATCAAAGGTTCACTCAACCAGCTAACTTGCAGAATTCAACATGAAAATTTAGGGCCGATTATGATAAGAGGGGAAAACAGGGTGAAGTGTGTTGAAGAAGGTGCCTTGATTAGCAGTGACTGATTTTAAGAATTGTGCCGCTGCTGCTGTGGCTTCCAGTTGACCATGTACCCATGCAGGTTTCCCTTCTACAAGGAATCATAGGTAATCTGGAGCTTGAAATCCGGCCCTCTTAGAATCTGGACCCACACTCTATCCCTGCTCCTTCAGCTATCCATGCGTCTGAACAAACCATGCATTCATCCTTGCACTTGTTGCTAGCAGATGAAAATGACAGCATAGAGTTGTTCTAGGAAACACCCAACTTAGCTTTTCACTCTAGTTCCTATGTTGAATTGTGTCGGCTACTCTCTATAATCTAACCGACATTCACCTTTTGGTCTCGATTGTCCCACCGTTGACTGGGGTCAGAAACGTGTTCATTCCCCAACTTCTCCTCATCTCTGTTACCTGTTTTCCGATACTTTCCTGGTGTCACATTGGCAATATCATGTCAAAGTCACTCCAAACTAGATTCACTCAACCAGCTAACTTGAAGAATTCAACATGGAAATTTAGGGCCAGTTCTGATAAGAGGGAAAAACAGGGTGAAATGTGATGAAGAAGGTGCCTTCATTAGCAGTGCCTGATTTTATCAATTGTCCCGCTGCTGCTGCAGCTTCCAGTTGACCATCTTCCCATGCAGGTTTGTTGTAGCTATCCTTCCACAGGAAATCATAGGTAATGTGGAGGTTGAAATCCGGCCCTCTTGGATGAATCTGGACCCACACTCTATCCCTGCTCCTTCAACCATCCATGCCTCTGCACAAATCATGCATACATCCTTGCCTTGCTGCTAGAAGCTGACAATGACAACCTATATCTGTTCTAGGCAACACCCAACTCAACATATCAATCTAGTTCCTATGCTCAATTGCATCTGCTACTCTTTGTAATCCAACAGACATTCACCTTTTTGCTCGATTGTCCCACCGTTGACTGGGTGAGGTTAGCTATTTCATGAGCATGAGCGGCATGAGCGGAGTAGCAAGACAATCGATTTTCATGAGCAGAAGTACAAATTTTGGAAATAAAAAACATTAAAAATATTATTTTAATAGAATGTGTCCAAAAAAACAAACAAACCAATATAATATTCATTGTTTGAAGTAAAAATTGTAGTTTTGAGAGCCGTGCTCATGATATTTCGTCTTCCGCCCATGCGAATTCCGAGCGACATCTGCAAAAATGGCGCCGAATTTCGCGGTAATAGGTTCCGCAACCGGAGAAATCTATGACTTATTTCGTGGTAATAGGTGTCTCCGGCGAAAAATGGTGCTGAATTTCGCGGCTACAGGTCCCAACATCGCAGGTGTGTAAGCCCAAAATTTGGAAATGTGGCGCCGAATTTCGGTACATGGTGCCGGGGATTGCACAGATGTTGGGCAGTTCTTGGGCCATGTAACTGGAGATTCAGCGCCATTTTTTCAGACATTAGACTTGCGGTGCTCGACGATACCTCCTCGGGCAACATCACGGGACCACGAGGGAGCGTGCAAATATTCTTGTTAGCTCGCCATGAATCCTCTTCTCCGCCAGGTGCCTCGTCAAATCTTCGTCTCACCGGACGGGTGTGAACATCTCCTTCCAAGTGTTGGCCACTTCGAAGCAATTGCGTGTCCCGAAGGCCCTCTCGCAAGGCTCCGAGGATTCTTTGATCTGGAGGTAGTCCGCATCAGCATTTCCTACCTGTCCGGCCCCAAGCCCCACTGTTTCCCTTTTAAGAACTCGTTGTACCTGCATTGCTGCATAATTGACCTCATAATGTCCTCCGTTGTGGCAGTGAGGATGTCCACCAGATGCGCCGCAGAGGAGGCACGCCAGGAATAATGTACTGATTCGGCCATGTTTGTTGTTGGCATGTCGGTGTCGGAGTCGAGACACATTTCCTGCACATACACATGTTGAGGTTACAAGCAAATTACAAATAATGAGTAGCTAGCATAATATTCAATGGTACGCGAATTGGTCCAACTCACCTCCCGCATATAGTCGCCAAACTGGAGGAAACGATAATGCCACCATGCTAGCCAACTGACCATTGCTCCCTCGTTTGATTTCTTTACAGCACCTGACGTTGTCCACCAAGCCCGTATACATGCAAACTGTGTCTCTGCATCATCCAAGGTGGGAGCACGCTTCCACGCAAGACACATGGAACGGTGCTCCTCTTTGAAATCTGGCACCACGAGCCTGGTTGTGTACTGCGTCAAGCTCTGCAGAAAATGGAACCCACAAGATCTCTCCTTGCTTTTCATCGGAACACTGGGGTCTTCCCCGTACACCCTTCGGATGGCAACCCAATTTGCTTGTGCGTTGTCCGCCATGAAACCACGGAAATTGGGAGGGGCAATCCTGCCCTGGCCATCTGTTCGTTTATTCCCTGCCAAAGAAGCATCTCCGATTGTGTGTCCTCTCCTTTCATCTCACAAATAACAATTGTCATTAGCATCCTGCAGTGGGTGTGGTAGACATGTGCACCCATTGTCACCAACTGGTGATTTGTAATTCGCTTGATATGGTCGAACATGACCGAACTGTTTGACAAGTCCCCACTCGTCATTCGGTGGACCAGTTCGACGCCGCTGCCAGGCCCACACGTTGACATTTTGAATACGAAACAACAATCTGCCTCAGTCCCTTGTCCTGGAAATCTACTTCCATGAATGTAGTCATATCCACATCGTCGCTTCACCTCCAGAATGGAGTGCATATCCGAGCCACGCCCAATTCTCTGTTTGCAGGAGACAATGTGGTTTCGGACATTCGGTGAACAGACGTGGAACACTGACCCCAGCAATGCCTCCATTTTCTTCTCATCAAGAGGAACTCTGTCGGAGCCGTCTTCCAACATAATTAAGGCCAATGCCATCTTATGGGCAGCTATATCTGTTTGGGTTTGGCACCAGGTGTCAACTTAACCTCCTCCTGCACGAGCTGCTCTGCCTCGTGGGCAGCCTCCCGCAAGTTCCCCCTCGCCAATTTGTGACAATGGGAACCAACGTGTATGCAAGCTCGTGTGAGGTCAGGGAAACGGTGCAACACATAGAACTGCTTGGCATTACAAACAGACATGCAATGTGGTGGTTCTTTGCAATGTGCACACTTAAATGTGGAGTTTGGAACCTTCTCCTGACCACAAAATGGTTGATGAGCTGTGCCTGTCCAATCCGTCTCGTTCCTGTGACCTCTGGATTTAAAGTGGAAGCAAGTTGGAGAGAAACACCGCAACGCGCCCGCACAAACAACATAGCGCACCCGCACACCATCGAGCATCTTCATGCTGGTGGTTTTGGTGATGCACCAAGGATGACCGTCATGTTTCCTATCCATATCTGTCAACATTCCGGACGCCCTCGAATAGTCCGTTCGAGGAGGGAACTCAAAAGAAGATATTACCGTCAACGTCTGCGGGAAGGCATGTAACGGATTTAATTGCGAACTTGCTGTAGTCCAGGAATGCGGCCCCTGGCCTTTGCGCAATAACTGCCAACGGTATGCAGTCAGAAGGTATATGACCAGTGCAGATGCGCTGCACAAACCAATAATTGTGGCGTCTAACAAGAAGCGTGGGGGGGCGAGCATGCAAGCACCTTCCCCATGGACAGAGGGAACTGACAGAGGTGGCATTCCAGTGGGTCTGATTGCAAGATTGAGTGCGAGACCCTCGCTGCCAAAAGTCAACATTCAACAAAATGCAACATTGCACAAAAAGTGGAACTTTGGTTCAAAGGAGACATTTTTATTAATAATGAACTGTGACAAGTATGCATGCCCTCACAAACCGAGGGAAGCCAAAAGTATGCATGCAATCCATGCTCCGGTAAGTTGGGAATTTGCTCCCGTGTTGCACTGTTCTCACCAAGAAGCTAGAATCTCGATTGGCCTCTTAACAAGTTCATGACTGACAGGGTGTCGGTAGGTGAAGACAATGGATGCAGCCCGTTCGCCTTTGGTGTAGTGGACAACGGTGTCATGTCCTCCGATATATGCACCATCGTAAATCGAGATCTTTGTTGTGGAGACTCTGTGTCCATAGGACTCATCCTCGTAGCTTATGAGAATGTCCCCATAAACTGTTTGCGATGGAATCCTCTCTGGCATGTACGTACACCCGATGCAATCCTCGTAGGCCCACTGGCAGCACCTCCAATGATGTAGGAAGGTCGTGTGGCTTTTGGGGATGTTCCATGCTAGCGGAAACTGCAGATCAACGATTCGCAGGCACCAAAGCCACGCAAGCCCGTCCCGACGAGGCTGATCATGGAGACCAGGAAGGTACTCAAGAGCGGACAGGTGCACCCTCCTCTGCTGAGAGTGGTCTATCCAATCCTGCAGGTATATGAAAATATCCCCTGACTTGGGCGAGAAGTCCCACGGGGTGAGATGCTTGTTTGGCTAGTTGCTAGGATCCCGGCACGGCATCGCCGACCATTGAAAGGGCTATCAGGAAGCAGAGAGGGTGCGCAGGGAAGGGGGAGTGTGGGGAAGCTGAAGTGAGAGGAGCTCGGAGCGAGCAAGTGTTGTTGCTGTCTCGGTTTGAAACGCATGGGTCACGAGCGAAGGTCGGGCAAGTGGCAAAGAAAAAGAGCAACATTTAATATAGCCGTACCCAAGAATGAGGGGCAGAGTTTAATTTGACATGGCGTCAAATCGGAGGGTGACGACACCTGGCCGACAGAGAACATCCCACGGATGAAAAAATGGCGCCGAATTTCCATACGTGGCCCGTTGGATGAAGTCGTCTCGGGGGGAGAGGCCGACACCTGGCCGACAGAGAACATCCCTCGGATGGAAAAACGGCGCCGAATCTCCATCCGAGGCCGTTCGGATGAAGTTGTCTCGGGGGGAGAGGCCGACACCTGGCCGACAGAGAACATCCCACGGATGGAAAAACGGCGCCGAATTTCCATACGAGGCCCGTCGGATGAAGTCGTCTCGGGGGGAGAGGCCGACACCTGGCCGACAGAGAACATCCCTCGGATGGAAAAACGGCGCCGAATCTCCATCCGAGGCCGTTCGGATGAAGTTGTCTCGGGGGGAGAGGCCGACACCTGGCCTACAGAGAATATCCCCCGGATGGCAAAACGGCGCGGAATTTCCATACGAGGCCCGTCGGATGAAGTCGTCTCGGGGGGAGAGGCCGACACCTGGCCGACAGAGAATATCCGTCGGATGGAAAAACGGCGCCGAATTTCCATCCGAGGCCGTTCGGATGAAGTTGTTTCGGGGGGAGAGGCCGACACCGGGCCGACAGAGAACATCCCCCGGATGGAAAAACGGCGCCGAATTTCCATACGAGGCCCGTCGGATGAAGTCGTCTCGGGGGGAGAGGCCGACACCTGGCCGACAGAGAATATCCCTTGGATGGAAAAACGGCGCCGAATCTCCATCCGAGGCCGTTCGGATGAAGTGGTCTCGGGGGGAGACAACGACAACCTGGCCTACAGAGAATATCCCCCGGATGGCAAAACGGCGCCGAATTTCTATCTGGATTCTTCTCTTGCTGTCATTACATACTACAAGAAGAATCATGTTGACATATCTAACAAGGTGTGCCATGGCCACATTGACCCAGATTCAACTAATACTCATTTCGCACACGCACCTCACCTCAGTGATGAGGTGAAGATGTGGATAATGGATAGCATACGCGCTGGTCTGTTGCCTATTGAAATAATGTCTCAACATGAGCAACAGGTATTTGAGAGTGAGACTTTCAAACGGCATAAGGACAAGGGGACCAGTCTAAAGATGTGGATGGATGCCCATCCAGACAATGTGTTCCTCTATCAAGAAGACAGTTCTGATACCCTTGCTGGAGCAAAGGAAAGCATAAGGTTGACCTCAAATTTGCGATCAGCATACAAACAAAATTCCAAAAGCAAATAATGGTCGAATTGGGACACAAACGAATCGTATCTTGCGATGCCACCTTCGGAACCAATGAACACAAGGTGTTAGAATCGATGACTTTGACTTGGATTCCTGGGACCATGAGGGCATAGCATAATCGGATGTTACAAGGGGGGGTCTCATTCCGATGGACTTTGGGGGATCAATACAGTTTCCAGTGCGAACTGGGGCGATTGTCAGCCATGGACCTGATGTGAATTGGGACCGGGGATCTGTGTGGGGCTGCTCTTGGTCAGCCTGCATGTGAGTTGAAAAGTTGTTGTTTGTCATGAGGGGGATCAGAATTATGTATGCAGGAAATTCAGCTTTATACTACGGTTATGGTGAGGGAGGAGGTCGGTGTTGGAGTCGGGCGCAGGGGGGGGTCTAATGCAAAGGGAGCCCATGTACACTCTCATGGTCTTTGATATGTGGCTCAATGGCATCCCTGTTGCATACATCATCTCTTCCAGAATCCAAGCTCATGATTTGACCCGTTGGATGTTTGCGCTTCGCCAAAGGATAGAGGCTGCTCAAGTTGAAGAGTTGAGATTGTAGGCATGTTTATTTCTATGGTTCCTTTGTAACCAAAAGTAAAAGCTACAAAGAAGAGGGAGGTCATTTATGTGATGGGGTCTGGTATGCACTCCCTTACGGGGTGAGTGCATACCACACTCACTCCATAAGGAGCTGCCATACCAGGGGATGGTTGGTGGGTTCCATCTCTCTCCCTCTCTCTCCCTCCCTCCATGGATCTGGCTGGTTCTCTTAAAACTTGATAGTTTGAGACCAGTGGTATGTTACCTAACCCCTAATTAACCTTCTTGGAATTTGGTTAATTTCGGTTATTTACATTACCCGGATTTTTGGTATAAGGTCAGGATCCTAATGGAGCCATCCTATTATTTAATTTTTTCATCCATAAATGGATGTCATCCTCAGAGGATGACACGGAAGAAAAATCGATAGACAATTTCATCCAATGCGGATGAAATCACGATAGATTTCATCCTGCGCGGTAGAGTTCATCCCGTGTGATGGATTTCATCCCGAATGGACGAAATCGTGGGAAATCGCGCTTCATCTATTCCCTGCCCTAACCCTCTGCACGACGATCGTGCTTAAGGGATGGCTGGAGCTGAGAGATGGTGGCGGGGGGCGCATGGACCCCGATTCAGGCGCCCTCGAATGCCATGGAGCTGCGCCATTAAGGCATTTAGGTGTTCTGGCAAGATTCAATACCTTCTTCCCCTCTCGGGGTGCGCAATGGCGGCAGTACCTGCAATTTCCCTGTGGCGGTTGTCTCTAATGCTTGGCGGGCGATCTACCTGTGCTGTGGTTGCTTGTTGTGACCTTCATTGATCATTAAGGTACAAGCGGCGATCTTAAGGCATCGGGGAAGTGTCTGAACTCCTTTAAGTTTGGGCGATTCACTTTCTTTGTGCATGCTTTGTACATTTTGTTGTGCATTCTTGTTTGCTGGTCTTGAGAGCTATGGCGCAGGCCTCTCTTCCACAAGCCATCAAGGTATTGGCTTGCATATGCTCTGTTTCCTTTCTGCCCTTGCTTTGTATTGCATGTTGTACAGCGATAACAAGCGTGAGACCTGCGATTCACCTGGGGTTCCACATCGTCTCTAACTTAACTGTTTCCGATTGCATGTGATGGGACCAGGTGAGGGTCCTCACTTAACATGGATTTTAAAGCTTGAAGTAGATTGGAATCGAGTTGAAGAAGCGACGCCATCTGTATCTTTGGGGGAGAACAATCCTTTCTTCCTCTTTCCTTTGATCTTGATGGCTCCTATGTTTAACCTAGTATGGTGGACAATCAATCATTACGGCGACTATCTCTTGTTCCCTATGGCATACTGATGTGACAATGGAGCAATGATATGACAAGCTGATGGCTTTAAAGAGATCTGGTAACATGCTACAATGTAGGGCAGACCTGTTTTCATGACCAGACAGTGTTCTTGAATGTACAAGCATTGGAAACTTAGCCTCTTTTAGAAGCTGGTTACTTTAGGACACTTGATACCATGCCAAACTGATATGGATGGATCTTTTGTGGCCAAATCTGGTCCTTGGTTATATGCCCTTGAATGTTTACCTATTTTCCAAAATGGTAAGACATTGGTAGATGTGAACAGAATGATTCGGGCATTGTATTCAAGTTGCTTTAGGATAAATAATACCAAAGTAACCTGCAGGCCTGATGGGATGAGCAATTCAGATTCTTTGTGTTTCCTATGGATGATTGCATGGCATGTAAATCTGATTACAACCTGTTATGGTAATGATTTCCCTACCCCGGACATAGAACTTGATCTTGGGGCATGGAATAAGAGGTGGGAATATTACTCTACCCTGTCATTGAAATTACACGCCAGCCCCAGATCCAAAACAGATCATGGGGCAAAAAACATGGTGTCAAGAAGTGACTTGATATGCAAAGTATGGCAGCTAATTATGACCTGTTGTATAAGCTGCCAAATATCAGTCCGTAACCTTGCTTTGGTGATGTTCTTTATGTAAAGAAATGCTCTTATTTTGTTCTTAAGCCTTCTATGATCATAAATGGCTTCTTTAAGACAAACAGACATTTCCAGCCATGAACAGTGATCAATGGATCTTTATTTGGACATGGATACTTACTGCTCAGTCACTTTGGTATGTCCAATGATACAAAGAACCCAACACTATACTAGTTTTTGGGCCAACAATAAATGAGGATGGTTGGTTATGCCTTGGTATGTAAGCTGACCAAAAAATACAGACTGAATGACATGGCATGTCATGAATGGCACTTTTTAGCATGCTGAACAATGGTTTCCTACTATGAACAGTGGTAATCGAGTCTCTAATTTTTCCCACCCCCCGACCCAGAGACTTCATTGACTTTGAAGTCTGGGATTTGTCATAAAACTGACTTGTGAATGAAGAATGGTTGATAATGCCTTGTTATGAGGCTGATTTGTCGTTAATTTTACAATGACCTCGTTAGGTCTTATCTTTCCATTATCAGAGCTCATGTGTAGCTAAAAGGTAAAACTCTACATTCTGATGTAAGTGTTGATGTACTTTTGCTTGTCACGGCTTGTTTTGTTTGTTGACCTTGGAGAGTTGAGATTGTAGGCATGTTTATTTCTATGGTTTCATCCGCGTTGGATGAAATTGTCTCTCGATTTTTCATCCATGTCATCCTCCGAGGATGACATCCATTTATGGATGAAAAAAATTAAATAATAGGATGGCTCCATTAGTATCCTGACCTTATACCAAAAATCCAGGTAATGTAAATAACCGAAATTAACGAAATTCCAAGAAGGTTAATTAGGGGTTAGGTAACATACCACCGGTCTTAAACTATCAAGTTTTAAGAGAACCAGCCAGATCCATGGAGGGAGGGAGAGAGAGGGAGAGAGATGGAGCCCACCAACCATCCCCTGGTATGGCAGCTCCTTATGGAGTGAGTGTGGTATGCACTCACCCCGTAAGGGAGTGCATACCAGACCCCATCACATAAATGACCTCCCTCTTCTTCGTAGCTTTTACTTCTGGTTACAAAGGAACCATAGAAATAAACATGCCTACAATCTCAACTCTCCAAGGTCAACAAACAAAACAAGCCGTGACAAGCAAAAGTACATCAACACTTACATCAGAATGTAGAGTTTTACCTTTTAGCTACACATGAGCTCTGATAATGGAAAGATGAGGCCAATGAAGGGACCTTAACTCCGAAATTCATGAAGCAACAAACAGGAAATAAACTTTTATCAACCCTTTAGTGTTTACCTAGCCCATATTTTTGGGTACCACATGTGTATAAAACCAATGGGGGTAGGTTTAGGTAATGAATTTTCTGCCATTGGCATGTTCCAAGTTGGCAAGTTGTGACACAAACGAAGGTACATCAACACATACATCAAAATGTAGAGTTTTACCTTTTAGTTTATATATAAGCTCTGGTGACCGGAAGAAGAGGCCAGTGAAAGAACCCTCAATTCCCAAGGTCATAAAGTAACAATCAGGAAAGAATCTTATATCAGACTTTTAGTGTTTACCCACCCCTTGTTTTGGGTAAAACTTGTGTACAAAACCAAAGGGGGCAGGTATTGGGACTTAGGTAATGAAGTCTGGGAGGGGTTTACCACCTGGTATTCAGACAAAACATCTACCAGCAGCATATCAGAATTGGGTATTTTTTATGGTGCTATAAAGAGCAAAGCCATAACGAGGAGAAACATAGAAACATTTGAGCCAAAGAAAAGGAACTCATTCGTATCATAAGGTATCTAAATCTGACATAAGGCATCGGCTACAGGGGACCGGCAAACAAGAGTAATGTGCACTGACCGGATCATGTATAAGGTGTACACGTCTACTCCAGCAGGCTGTCTTACCAAGGCCTAGCTCAAAATCTCAGCATTCAAAAGCCCTATAGATGTTCTATGCTTATCTCAGGTACCTTCAAAGATGCCTTACTCTCCATGCCCAATTAGCCAACATATTTTTGCTGGAGAAGATCTTACCTTATGAAGGACTTGCTTGCTCCACACCATGGTCATGGCAGGAGAGGAGGCTGATATCTCATGGCTTTGGCCTTCCCATTGCCTTGCGTTCATCACTTCAATCAGGAACATATTTGATAACCTTTTGTCATGCTCAGACCAAGGTGTTAGTAAATCAAACATAAAACTGAAAACAGAAGGGAGATTGGTTGATAATGTGTACAAGAACCACCAAGTACACTGGTCTAAATCAAAGAGGGAAGATGCTTATGTCTTGTTGAGACATGGACAAAGACCTGACAAGGTCATTGTAAAATTAACGACAAATCAGCCTCATAACAAGGCATTATCAACCATTTGTCGCACGGCTTTTACTTACCCATCCCTTCGCTATTCGAGGCGGAAACTCCAAGATAGAAGAGTTGGAAATCTCTAAGTACTCAGCCCGCGCAGAACAATCAGTCATGACCTACAGCTAGTGTATCATGGGGGTGTTTCCTATTTATTTCCCTTTTGGCATTCATGTTAGCTATCTTACCATTGATAATTAAGTATCAGTTTGCTTTATCAATCTATTGGATTCCATCAACTCATCCATTCATTCCACAGCTTCACTCAGATCTCTCTACACAGTGTGATTGTATCGTAAAAGTATCCGATTATGATTTATCAGGTATCAGGCCGAAGCCATTGTGTCTCTAATCTGCTCTACAATATCATTACAGCCCTGCATATATCAAGCATCTACTCATCATCTCTCTATCTTCACTTCCGTTCTTCATCTCTGCCCGATCCCCTCTCCTCCATGACCAAGAAGTCCTCCTCCGAATGATATCCCCCCCCCAAAATTCCCCGCTTCTCCCTTTATCTTCCTACCCGTGGTTCTAACCGTTTCCCTCACTAACCGTCGTCTGTGAACTAACATGTTCCCTTCGCAGGTGTTGTTCCCCACAGTCGTTCCCTGTCCTGCTCTCCGTTCCCTATGATTGTGACAGCTGTGTCAAGCTGTGACTGGCTGTGTGAAACTGTGACGGGCTGTGACTGGCTGTGCGGCTGTGTTTGGCTGTGTCGGGCTGTGTCGGCTGTGTCGGCTGTGTTGGCTGTGTCGGCTGTGTCTGTTGTGACGACTGTGACGGGCTGTGTCGGCTGTGACGATTGTGACGGGCTGTGTAACCCCCCTCTACAGTGCGCTGCTGTCACCCCTAAGGCTCCTGTTGGTCTCAGTTTGTGCAAAAATTAAGGGTACCCTACAGATCCCGTATAAGTGTCTAAGTCCCCGACAGTCCTCTAACATTACCCCTTCCCCCCTCAAAAAGCCGTGTCCTCACGGTTTACTGATTTCGATTAGCAAACCTTTGTGAGTGAGCACCTTTTGACGTTGAGAGTTTCGTGGCGGACTGTGTGTACGAGCCCGAGGTCTGTCTCTGGTTGACGGAGATGGTTGATCACTACCTGGGTAAGTGAGGCCTTCTGGAGTTTGATATCGAGGTAACCTTTCCGGCATAGGAGACCCCCGTCGCTTCTTCTCTGCCATCTGAACTGCATAGTCTTCTCCCATGTCAAAAGAATTCGGTGAAGAAACAGTTGTATCAGAATCCTCATCGCCTCTCAGGTGTTTAATTTTCGAACTTTTTGTGGAATCCTCTGGGGCATACAATGTTGTCCTACCATGTCTGGAAGTTTATATTTTACAACTTGGTGTAACCGCTGAACAGCAAAATTGGTGTAGACACTGAGCTCCTTGTCTGTCAAGGTGAGTGGGGTACCAATTACTGGTGCAGCGTGCAAGTATTTCCATGCCACATGTCCCTTATAGAAAATATCATCAATGCCGAATTTCTGTGTTGATAAATTGTTCCAGGCCGCTTGAAACCATGAACGAATTTGAGAATCCTTTTGCATCATAACTTTTGGGTCATATAGGTACATATGAGGTGGCACCGAAGGTAATACCCAATGATCTCCACTGGAATAACTCAGAAAGCGTGTTTGCATCTTTGTTGCTCAATGTGATAACGTACCAGAAAACAAGCAGTGTAGTATAACCCGCATCCCATGACAATACTTGCTACCTCCTTGGTCTTGGTATAAATGAGTCCATGTACAACCTGGAAAGCAATTAATTCCCTCAATATGGTACCTGCCTCGTGCCAGTACTGTGCAAAGTGATGATCCTCAATTGATCGATTGTTCGGAAGAACTTTAGTCCTAGTTGCCACTGGCAGCCAGATGCGCATGATTTGGTAGTAATGTGCGAATGACTGTGGAGGACTAAATTCTTTCCAAGCCAAATCCAACATGATGGGAATTTGGTTGAAGGGCATAATCATAGCCCTACTGTACTCCCTTGCAGCTGGAGTTTTAGGTGGGTTAAAAGCAGCATTGCCCCATACCTCAGGCTGTGGTGGCTGTGGTGTGATTGTAGTAACAACAGGTTCAGCTACTGGTACAGTGACTTGTTGTGGTGTTGGTGGTACTGGCTCTTGTATCATTGGCATCTCCTGCACCTCCTGTGAAGACTGAAAAGCCAAAGTTCTGGCTTGTAAATAATAAGCCATTAGCTGTTCCTGAGGGATATAGACTCTTTTGTCGATGTTTGAAGTGAGGTCCTCCACTTGAGTCTGCAGTCCGTCTACGTCCTCCTGTAACTCTGCTATCATATTATAGACATTGTCTATAGTAGTTGTGGCAATGTTCTGCACCTGCAGCCTGAGCTCATTCATCTCGCTTTGGGTGCGCTTTCGTGGTGCTTTGCCCTCTACTGGCCCTTGTGCTAACCAGACCTGCATAAGGCTGTTATCCACCAAGTTGCTTGTGGTTCGCCTGAGAGTTTGCTCCTCTCTTAGCTTGTACACTTCTAACTGGTGTTGTAAAGCCTCCATGCGTTTCGCATGAGGTTCAACCAACTTCGCATAGGCAGCAGCCAGATTATTAGCTTACCTCCAAGCCTTGTTATTGACCGCGATTTCATTTCTATTGGCCATGATCGTTTGGTGCAACTCCACAATGTGCTTCTCTTGATCAGCTTCAACCTGCCTGTATTGCTTGAAAGCATCCTCATTGCGACAGATTGTATTCTTCATATCGACAATGAGTTTCATTTGCTCAACATTCTCTTCTTCTGCCTTCGTACATTTTTCCGCTTGACTGTTTATTTCTTTTGCAGATTGGTCAAGCATAGTTGTGAATGTAGCACATTGTATCGCCATCCTGTCATGCACTGTCTGCAACTCCGTATGTAGTGCATTCACTTCTTGCAACTTGCTTTCATGTTGCACCTGCATTTGGTATAGCTGTTGCTTATGTGCTTCGTGCAACTGGTCTTGCGCGAGGCCTGCCTCAATCAATTGTTCCTTGGCCAATTGCAAAGCCGCTTCTGTATTTCCCAAGTCCTGCTGCATCTTGAGAGTGACCTCTTCATCGACCTTGTTTGCACACTCAGTGGCTAGTCGAGCCTCAAACTCCTTCCTGAGTTCCTCTCTCAAGGCTGTCAATTGGGTAGTTGGAACATGGGATTTAACATAAGTCCCCAACAAATTAAGTGTCCTGCCTATGGAATTCATCAGCATTGCCTGTTGAGGGTCATCATGGTGAGGTTGCTGCTGTTCCTCCTGATCCTCAACAGTGTGATGTCTCACGAACCACTCAGGCCATTGTCCCACCGGATTGTCTTCCTGAACCACTTCATCTATCACCGGTGCTACAGTGTCATGACCTACCGCCTGTGGTACCTCCGACACAGGTGTGTGTATTATATGCACCTCAGGATTTCCCTTGGGCAACTGTTGCACCTCTGGAATCTCTGTCTCCTTGACCAGACCAGAATATTCATAGAGAAGGTCCCCCTTCTCCATTTCTGCCACTATCTGTTCTGTAGTTGGAATATCTAACCCTTCTCTTTCCAAATCAATTATTTCTGGTTGAGTTGCATGGACAACTTGTGACCTTGTGACAAGTCGATCAGTTGGCGGTGATGGTTGTGATGCTGAAGTAACTTCCTCCTCCCTCTCTGAAGGTCCTGCTTCCAGTAATAGCATTTCTCTGTGTTGCTGTGCCCCTTCCTGCACATGAGCTTGGGAAACATTATCATGCAGAATCCGTGAAGCCAGTGGATCCGCCACTACAGTCTTTCCCCGTCTCTGCCTCTTAGTCTCGGGTTGCCTTGCTAGTCCACCCTCACTGTGTGAAGAGCCTTGCTCTTCCATTGCAGTGGTTTCTGGCTCAAACACTCCCATCTCCTTTCTTCTTGCGCATCAAGTATGCCAGAATCAAGAATTATTTGAGCAATGATTGGGCCAGACACTATGATAGGAGACTTTGCGGTAGTACCTTGTAATCTTTTCATCTCCTCCACTAGTGCGTTGTACATTATGTCCGCCCATTGTACCTCTTGTCCTTCAGGCCTTTGAGTATTTCCTCCGTGAAGGATCTGCTCAAATACTGTTGGTTCTGTTTCATGGCAATCAGAACGTTCAATACCTGGCCTACCTCTTTTAACCCTGGGTACACAGCCTTGGTACAAGCATAACCCTGAGTTTTAAGGAAACTCCCTTTCTTGGAATAAGTCCCCTATTTGCAGTCTTGCCCTGTGTTCCTCCACATGCACCTGACCTGCTGGCAATCGAAACAATTGCTGGAGGTATAGGGGAGTAATCATCAATTCAACTCCCTTCACCGATGTTGTTCCTGTCCTTGGCTCAAAGTTCTGCAAAAAATTGTAACATGTACTGTCTATGGTGTAATGTCCAATCTAGGCTTTGCAATCCTTGCAATCTCAGCTCCTCCAGTATCTGTATCGCTGTGGGGTAGCAATCGTTTGTTTCTGCAGAATTGTGGTGCTCTTCACCCTGATTTCCTCCATTCCTCTCACTCTCTTCATTTTAGACTCACAGAACTGTTTTGGCTGTAACAACTACAGAAATGCCTGTAGTGCACAAAGCATAAACGTATGGTTGCCACAGAAGGCTATGGGTAATTTCTTGTAAGCTTGCGGGGCTTGCAAGCATCGCTCAAGAGAAAAGCTCCGCTCTGTTCTTTGTGTCTATGCTGCGTAAGTAATATTGCGAGCGTATAATCCTGTTAGTTCCTCCATAGTTTCCAAGCTATAGCATTGATGGTCTGTCCCGTCGAGACGCCCGTTTCTCAGAACGACGCCGCCTCTTGCGCTCAATTTCCCTCCATTTTCTGATCCTTTCCTTGGTTTTCTATTGGCTGTCTCCGCTGTGACTGGATTTTAGATTTTATTTTCTTTAGTGGACTTTCCTGCTGGATAGTCCACTAGGATCACACATGTGACAAGAATTTCGCTTTTCTGTACTTGCCGTTCGTTCCGTTTCCTTTTCCGTATTCATTAATGGGCCCGCCTTTCATCCCTTTTGACGGCCGTTCTTGTCCTCTTTCTTTATGACACCTGTCTTGCACTTCCTTCTCAGCTGTGTGTCGCGCCCTGAACTCCACGTGTCTATTTTAAACTAGTTTCCGTTTTTTCTTCCGTCAGCCATTTTCCTGAAGTTATTATGCGTCCACCTGTCACTGATTCTAGGATCGTGTAACCCTAGTAGGCTGTGTTGAGCTGTGACAGGCTGTGTCATACTGGGGTACACTTGTGATAGGTTGTGATGCACTGTGGTAAGCTGTGATAGGCTGTGATATGTGTGGTAAGCTGTGATAGGCTGTGACACGCTATGGAGGTTGTGATAGGCTGTGTCGCGCCGTGCTGGGCTGTGATAGGCTGTGCTTTGCCTTGATTGGCTGTGTGATAGGCTTGTGTCACGTCGTGATGAGCTGTGATAGGCTGTGGTTCGCCTTGAGGGCTGTGATAGGCTGTGTCACGCTATTTTGCCCACCCTGATCATATGTGCTTGGCCTAGCGACAAGTGCTCCATACTCCGTTGTAACCCCGTGCAGCCGGGGTGACTGCTCTTGCGTTTCAACATGAAATCATGCTGCAATGGGTTTGTCATGGATACCACTGTACCCCTTCAATTATTGGCATTGACTCTTCCCAGCATTTCTTTATTATGGTTTGTAACATGGCGGTGTTGTTATCATACATCTTTTGTATGACATAAGGTCCTTTCCATGGTGATTTAAGCTTAGAAGCTTAATCTTTCCTTTCTTCTGCAACCATAGAACCAAATCCCCGTCTTAAAAGTCTTTAACTTGCCTTCATCAAACTGTTCCTTTCTCTTCATCTGAATTCTGGTCATATTATCAGCTGCATCAGCACGTACTTCTTCCACATGGTATAATCATGTTTCCTGACCTTAATGGAATCTTGCAATTCCATTCTCTTTCCCCACTCCGTTCTCATGGTAGGTAACAGAATTCCATGGAAGTAAGGCTTCCATACCATAAAACTAATTGGAATGGTGTATACTTAGTGGTGACTTTGTATGAAGTCTTGTATGACCACAAAGCTGTCAGCAGCTTTGTATCCCAATCCGTTCTGTTTGCATTGACTATCTTAGCCAAGATAGTACATAGTATTTTGTTGGTAGCCTCTGCTTGCCCATTACCCTGTGGGTAATATGTTGTACTCTTTCTATGTACAATCATGAACTCTTTAGTCAACAACTCAATGGTCTCATTCATGAAGTGACTTCCCTGATCACTGATAAATTCTAAGGGACAGCCAAATCGTTGTAAGTATGTTCTCATACTGGAACCTTGCTGTGGACTTGGCTGTGTTGTCCCTCAGAGCTTTAGCTTCCACCCACTTCGTAGTATAATCAGGGCTGTAATTATATACCTGTTCCGTGTATTCTTGGCTGGGGGTTAATTGGTCCAACAAAGTCTAGTCCCCATTTCTGAAATGGTTCCGTAGGCATGGTAGGATGCAAGGCATCCTTTCCAGATCTCTGCAAAGGTCCTAGCCTCTGACATTCATCACAACTCTGACAATACTCGTGTACATCTTTGAACAAAGTAGGCCAACAGTAACCTGCGAGTAGTATCTCCTACTGGTAGTCTCTTCTCCAAAATGACCTCCAGCCACTCCTTTATGAACTTCCTCCAAAACTTTATTTACTTCATGGTGGTACAAGCATCGTTTTAGTACTCCATCAGGTCCTAGCTTATACATTCTGCTTCCTACCATAGTATAAGGTAAAGCTTTGATAGCGATTCTCTTCCTCTGCTCCTTACCATAACTAGGTGGGCACTGACCTGAGCAAGGTAGTATCTGATTGGCCACTGCCAATCTAACCAGTCATCTGCACTTCCCTGCACCTCCACTGCAAAGAGACTCGCATCTGGTAATTGATCATCTATTCCTGTGGCTGGTTCTCCTGTTGAACCGTGACAAATGAAATGATCCGCCACAAGATGCAGTCTCCCAGGCTTGTAAACAAACATCGAACTCAAACTCGTGTTGCAAGATTATCAACCATCTTGCTATTCTTCCGCTTATTCAGAGGTTTGTTTACCAGGTATATCAGAGCCTGGTGATCCACATAGAACACTAAAACTTCTTGCCCAACAGGTAAGGTAATGCCTGAATTTCTTCACTAATAGATCATTGCCATGCTTCTCTTTCCGTTGTGCTATAGTTCCTTCAGCACTGTTCATCAACCGGCTAGCATAGTACACAGGTGAATGATATATTCATGTAACATTCTGTGCTAACACCGCTCCCAACGCTTCTCTGATGCATCGCAGTGAACATGAAATACTACATGCCAGTGAGGGTTAATCAGCACAGGTGTAGTTGTTACTGACAGTGTAATTCCTCAAACGCCTGTTGACATTCAGCTGTCCAGGCAAAACACTGCATCTTTCTTCAGTAGTTTGCTCAATGTGCTGCTATTTGTGCATACCTTTTGACAAAATCTTCTGTAATAACTGGTTTGCCCAAGGAATCTCCTTAGACTTTTAACATTCACTGGTGGGGAGAGGCTTTAATGGACTCTGTCTTTCTGGGATCCACAAGGAGTCCCTTCTTACACACAATGTGTCCAGAAGCACCCCTGAGTTCACACAGAAAGTACACTTCTCTGGATTCAAGCCCGACCTCTCATCATGCATCTGGCCAAACATAACTCCAATTTATGCAAGTGCTCATTCTTAGAGGTTACACCGAAATCATCCAAGAAACCTGCATGAATGAAATCATCCAGAGTCATGAAAAGAGTCAACTTATCACTCTCTGAAGGTAGCTGGTGGTGCATTACAAAGTCCAAAGGGCATGACTTTGTATGCATAAGCCCCCCGATGTGATGAAAGCTTGTTTCCCTGGTCTTATTCTGCCACTTGCACTTGATTATAACCACTGAAGCCATCCATGAATGAGTACATCTCATGGCCTGCCACAGTGTCTAATACTGCTTCTGTGAATGGCAAAGGGAAAGGATCTTTCTTCGTACAAGCATGAAGCTTCTTATAGTTCACACATACTCTTAGTTTGCCATTCTTCTTGGGGAACTATAACAAGGGGTGACAACCAAGGGGTATACTCTAATTGGGTATTATAAAAGTAGCCTCAGCCAACTTCTTTATCTCTTCTCCAACCTTCTGTGCGTAGTTGGGATTCATTCTATACCTCGCCTGCTTGATTGGTACTGACCCTGGTTCCAGTTCAATCTTATGCTGACAGACTTCAGGGGGTATCCCTTTTAGATCCTCATAGACGCAAGCAAATAAATCTATGTATTGATTTGAACAAGCTTTTAGCCTTCTTCGAAGAATTCCGGCTCCAAATCAGCTCCTACTTTCACCATCCTCGGTTCATTCTTTAGTTCCCACATTTACTTCCTCACCTTGCTCATCAGCTGTGATTGTCCAACCAGTCACCACTTCATCCTATAAGATCACAGTGGCTGGTTCTTCTAGGATTTCTTTCTCCTTCATTTCTTCATAGAAATGTGATGGGTAAATGCTGGTTTCCTCTTCAGTTGTGTTGCTGTCAGACACCACAGCAGATAACTCTCAAACAATTCGGCAGTTCAGCTGCCATCTCTGAATGCTCCCACCGGGGTGTGCAGCCAAATAGGGTTAGCTTTCATGTCACATCAGTCCTCCTTGCCAGTCATACTCTTTGACTCCTCGAGGTCTTCTGGTAGCAGGTAATCTACTAGATTTCTTTGTGGTAATTTGTATCTCGTGTATCCCATTATGCACGGTTAGTAACTGAGAATTCCAGTCATGGAATACCCTGGCCTGTTTCAGCCACGGACGTCCCAATAATAAGGAGTAAGCCTCCATGACTTCATCCATTTTCAACACAGTTACTGTGATCATAAAGATCATCTTTTGTATCTGTATCTTAACTCCTCTTATTAATCCCAATGGCTGTACACTTCTTTGATCTGCCATTGTTACTGTAAATGGGGCTGGTTTCATGTTACTTAGACCAAGCTTCTTCCTTAATTGGTCTGTCATGATATTTACTCCAGAGAACCTCCATCTCAGTACATCAGTTAGTTCTGTGCTTCCAATTCTCAATTGGATTACTGGCATAGAATCATCAAAGTCCATGACTGTTTCTCGCCCTTCCGGCTTCACATTATAACTGGTCACCTTGCTGTTCAGGTCTGGTTTCCTGTGTCCTGGGCAATTCGATTGATTGCTTGATACAGCCTGTGCTACAATAAGGTGCCACAGCTAATAGCTGTCCAATGGTAATTTCTGCTTTGTCTGGCATATTACTTCAGCCAAAGTCTTCATTACTTTGCATGTCTGCATCTTCTTTCTTCCTTTCTTCCTCACTCCCTTCTTCTTCTCCATCAGAATCAGAGGAATCTGCCACAGGAATATCAGTACTCTTCTGCATTTCCCTTATAGTATCTGCCACTTCCTTGTGCAGTTCCTTCTCATCTTTCCAAGTCTCTTCATCTTCAGGCATATCATTGCCACCTTCATTATCATCTTTTCCCTCTACTACTGGAGGTATTAGTTTGGCTTTACTTCTGTTACTATCATTGTACTTACTTCTGGTACAACACATGGCCTAACCATGTGAGCTGCCACCACTGGGCCCTCATTCACAGGAGCTCTCATCTCATTCTGGGTCTTATCCAGAATGAACAGGCTGCCTTGCGATGTCCTGGCTGCGATTACAAAGTACATAGTTCTTCACCATTGGGTCTCGCCCTGGTCTGTTCTTGGATTATTCTATAATCCTGATTCCCGGGCTGGTAATTCCCCTTGGATTACCCTGATAGTTGCCTCTGGAATTTCCTTGGTAATTCCCTCTTGAATTACTCTCCCTTCCATGCCATTGTTATAACCACCAGACCTACCATAGTGGTCTGATCATTGTTTCTTCTTGGCGGGCTGCACCTGATGCACCCTTACTTGCCTAGGTTCTCTTGCAGCTGTCCTTCTGTTGTAGTAAAAATCTCAGTAGAATGGTTATCCATTTTACAGATAGTACAGTGTTTCTCCTTCATGTGGCATTCTGTGGTGGTATGGCCTTCATTCTGGCACTTTGCACACCATACACCTTTCCCAATGTGTGGCAGCCTTGTGGCATACTTCTTCAAGATTTCTTCCAATCTTTTTCATAGTTATCCCTCTTCAACTTCTCCTTTCTCTTACTCTTTCATTTTAGTTCTTGCTTCTTCTTCATCTGACTCATCCTCAGAGTCCTCATCATCCTTTTTCTCTCTCCTGAGCATTCCCAAATGCTCAATTCTGTTTGCAGTTCAAATGCCTCCTCCACTGTATTATGGGGTAACATATCCACTTTCTTTTGCAACTCTGGTCTTAGTCCACTCACAAACCAAGTCTTCTGTAAACCGGGTGCTGGTACTGCAGCCAGCTTCATCATCAATTCCATCTTTCATATACTCCTCAACAGTTTCATGCTTCTTCTGCTTCAACTGTTGTAAACTTCCATACACTTCATCCTCAGTTTTATGTCCTGAACCTATTTCGAAAATGTTGTATTCAAGCCATTCCAGGTTAGGAAATGATTATCAGGAATCTTGCATACCATTCACTTGCTTTCTTGATAAGTGAACAAGGAAACAATCTCATCTTGGCATCATCGCCATTCTCATTGTTCACTATACACATGTGCTCAAATTGGCTATGTGTACATCGGGATCCCTTTTCCTGAATATATTGGAAAGGGTGTTTTGCCCGTGTTGGGTTGTAACGCCATCTGTGGCCTACCTTCTGCCCACTGACAGGTGTGGCACCCTTGCTGGTGCTTGGTCCTCTGGACCTGTTGTTTTTGTGGGTGGATTTCCACCAAGTGGTGGCCCTTGAGCACTCCCTGCTTCCGGCCCCACGATATTCACGATATCCCAGCTTCAGTTGCACTACTTCCACACTCCCTGTCCCCCAGAGCCAGATCCAGGCAGCCGCCTGATCCCCTGAGCCGAACCTTCGTTGGCTTGTGATCAAAGTGCTCCACTTGATCAGGTCCAACGGGGTCGGGATGTCCTTGGTTGTAGTCTCAACCTCAGTTTGGTCTACTTCTTCATATCCTTCCTTTCCAATTCTTCTCTCGGTTTTCATCCTCAAGTTCTGCCTTGGGGTTTCTTCTTCACTCATGTAACTCAAACTGTAATGTTGTTGGAGAGTTTGAACTCTCCGTTGGCTCTGCCACATCCTCTTCTCCTTCTTCACTTCTGCTTCAGAACTGGAGTTCCTGCTTTTGGTGTTCCATGCCAACTCTTATCAAAGATTTCTGTCAATCTTTATCCAGGGATGTACTCAGATATTTCACATCGTGTTGATGATTCTCCATGTACCAATTCCTTACTCCTTTCTTGCAAAAGAAACAGAAGGAA